>OY986041.1:89883241-90483241 GCA_963920215.1 Nineta flava
TATCTATCTGTCTGCGCCCCAGTTGTTGGTTAAGAATTATCTATATATAAATATAATAATTATACAGTATAACAGGAAGTCGCCTTCCAGTTCTGTCTGTATGTTTATACTTCTTCTAAACCACCCAACGGATTTTGAAACGGTTTTCACCATCATGTAGATACTTTTTCCCGGAAGGTTTATATGTATAGTACATCCTAATTAAAATAATAAAGATATTTCGGAACCAATTCACAAAAAAATTTACTTTCATGGCTTTCGTATTTAACTTTAAGTTAATACACCAAAGTTACATATCACCTTAGTTACATATTATACACAAGAAACTAAATTTTGTTTAAACTCTCACATGAGAGGTGTAATGTGGATATAACCATATATTTTTTGCTGTTTCATGTTATCGATTCTCCGATCAGAAAGTGTAGTAACAGGATTGTATATATATTATTACAGCTTTATCTGGTACATATTTAACTTCTCTTTGGAACATGGTAGAGTGTTGGGGTACGTATTTAACTTGCTCCTCTTCTACCGTGGGTCGATCCAGTATAGTAGTACCACCGAAATGGGCCATTTTAATACAATTCAATAATAATTGGTGCATTATATATGCTTTATTCGTATAGATATCTTTGTCCTTCGTCTATCGTGTTCGATAGCTAAAAATTGTGCTTTAAATACGTGAATGGGCAAAATCGGTCCGTTCACATATCTATCTTTCATCTATATTTATCTTTCGTCTATCTTTTTTGATAGATGAAAAATATATTTCCTTTTGTAACTATTGTTTGAAATTTCTTTCGTAATATGAATATTTTTGCCACAATTTCCTTTCAAGCAATTTTAATTACTGTAGATTACTGTAACTTACTATGCGTGTGAGTATATATCATATGTATGTAGCACTTATATACACTACTTTGTGTTTCATTCATTTGTGAGTCTATAAAAAGTAAAATAAATAGCTCATGCCTTGATATTTCGATTAAGAGTAAATTAATATCGAATCCTTTTGAGTATATTAAATGAAACATTTAAAAAAATATTTTCATATTTTCTTTAATGTTTTTCTTTAAATGGTGTGCCTTGTTCAAATTGTACAAATCTTCGTGTAAATTTTTGCTAATATTTTGTGTTTTGTGTCGGATATCGCAGGTTTTTTATTCATAAGAGAGTCAAGCATACCACATGTTTATGACAGATTATTATCATGATTTAGTTTGATTTGGCTTATTATCATGATTTGGCTTGTGTCCATTTTTGCTAGGTGACATTATTATATTCTTAGTTTTGTACTATCTTTAAATAAGTTATAAACTGTACCAAGTTATTGAAACAGCCTGTATAATGAAAAATATACCATTACGGTTAGATTTTCGTTTGTAAATTGATATTTACTTTACCATCATATTAAATAAATACTAAAACCAGTGAATGGGAAAATTTATTCAAGATTATTATCTATAACTTTCAATTTTGTGTGGGTGTTATACCATTACATGCATTCAAAGTAGTTAAGCGGTTTGTTCAATTTTCTAAAAGTTTTTATAGCAAAATCTTAAGCTCAATCAATATAGCCTAGATATTTAGAAGACGATAACCGCTTTCTTCATGCGTTAATGACGGATTTTATACATAAACTAAATGAATTTCTTAGGATTATTGGGTTTATTAAATCACATTCAACAGAAGTGATAGTCTTATAATTCAATTATGCTTTAAAAATTTAAAGTCCTTGTAAAAGTATTAATAAACTTTGAATAGAATAGTTAAACATAAACAATTAGCCGAAAACCTACATGGGAAGAAATGTAACTACTTGTTTTTATTATTTGATTGGTTTTTTTTCACAATCAAGATTTCCTAATATGGAGAATTCGAGAAACATTTGAATTTATGAAATCCGAGACAAACAAAGTTATATATTGATTACGATAGCTGGCTATCGTAATCTGATTTTTAGCTCACGTTTTTTTAACGCCCGCACTATCTATCCGTTGATAAGTTCCTTGGTGATTTTTAATTGTAAGCAATCTGAAAATGTTTTGAAAGTAGAAATTCAATACTCCAACAAGAAACTTGGTAAGGGTGTATGTGGTCAATGCGAAAGTCAAAAAAATGTTGCTTAAAATCACTAAAAATGTTTCGATCATTTTATTCATAGCTAAATTTACATATCCACAACCTATTACTCCAAATTAAAAAAAACAAAGTTTCCTCTGGAAAATGGTTCATCTTTGTATAGAGTTTTCTAGTTTAAATGATAGCTATTAGCTTTTTCGTATTCATCAGTCACCATTGTCTATAACGTGTGTCACCATTGTGTTGTCACAGTGTGGCAAAAGGCAGTAAGAAAGAGGTCATATTGGAATCTGGTGTTTAAAACCTAAATAGTAGTTATTCAAATAATAAAACTATATACTGGCCTAGATATCGGTATTTCAACTAAAACGCAATCATCGCCAGTAGGAAATTCCGTTGTTTAAAAAGTTATTGGTAGATGGTTGGAAAAGTTCGATGATTCCAAGCTAGAAGAGGGTCAATCGGGACCGGAGTGTACGTGATAAACAGAGGGGCGTTAAAGCCAACTTTGCATTAGGACGATACGCTACTGTTTTTTTCAAACGGCGGTTTATGCCATACTGTCAGTGGCAAACATGGTAGGTTGCTCCGAGCAGCGGGTTTATATCTGCTCAGAAAGCCAGGCAGCGCTCAAAGCAATCTTCTTCGCTGAAATAACATCTCTTTACTAGAGAGATTGGCAAGGACAAAAGAGGTCACTTTGATGTGAGTACCAAGATTCTGCGGGATTGACGAAACGGTGGACGAACTCGCTCGCGAAGAAGCCACACTCCCAGACCATGGACCGAAACCATATCTAGGAATAACTAGGACACAGAGTATCTCTACCCTAAACGAATGGTTGAATAGGTCTATGAATAGGAATTCGAAAGAAACAATAGGCTGCAGACAGGCCAAACAAATGATGGCAAAAACCGGCAAAAACCGTAAAGAGGAAAACCTCCTGGTTGGGGTGCTTACCGGTCACAGCATGCTCAAGAGGCATCTATCTCTTATGAAGTTACAGAGCAGTGTGATCTTTCTGGACTGTGACGGGACGGACGATTCCTTCCACCTTCTGAGAGAATGTCCTTTCAGAGCCAGTTTGAGGTATCTAGTCTTTGGCTCAACCAAATGGGAAGAATCTGAGGTAAAACAACTTAAGTGGAGCTAAGTCTGCAAAGAAGATAGGTAGGTTCGACAACGGACACATGCTAGAGGAAACGAACCAAATGTGGTAGAGGATGGAAGAGAATAAGGGGGTTGGTTTCTTAGGGGTCGATAAAAAATACCCTAGAAAGACTTACTTTCCAGGCTTCGGCTTCCCCTCTACTACTAATACTACTATTTCATATATCAGTCTAGATACAGGCCTAGATACCGGTATTTCGATTATAACGCAATCATCGTCAGCAGGAAAATTCCGTTTATTAAGAAATTATTGATAGAAAGCCTTCAGAACAAGAATATTTTTTATTTTCTGGTGCCTTATTCTTTTTATTTTGTTTGTTAAAAAGTATAGAAATGTTTAGTTTATACTAGTACACTTAAATTATGTAATTTAGAGCTTGTAAAAAAAAAATTCACTCATACCTTTACTTGAACTATTTATCTCCAGACGCGTATCATTTATGTTATATTCACAAATAAATAATATTTATTCATTTCTAGTTTAAACATTATCGTTCACATATTGATAGTTATAATACCTCCTATAGATTACATCCCTTGTTTTTGATTAATCAATGAAATTCATTGCAATAATTAATAGTTATGAAATATAAACAAATATAGATTTACACTATGCAATTAATAATAAGCTTCAACATAAATGTTCGTCCTTCCTATATTGTACATAAAAGTTTGTTACCTACATAACAACTAGATACTATATTATTACTATGTGGTAATATTTAGTTTTGTTGCACTAAACCCAACAACCATCAAATAATGTTCATAAATAATAATCTATCTATTTGTTACAAGTTAATAGCATTAATTAATTCTGTTTTGAAATAAATAAATTTATAACTAATTAGAATCTATTTATTTATTTATTTTGTAGTCATTAATTATTTATTTGTTTGAACTTTATTGTGTGAATTAATTTTATATATAAATGAATAAAATTTTTTTTATTCATTTTATGTTTTTTCAGTTCAGTTCAGTTTATGTTTTTTTTTTTTTATTTGAACATTCTTCTTTCGTAATAATTAATTAGATGTGAGTATAGTTTTTGAATCAATATATTTATATACCGTGTGTTCTATTTTAATATTCTCAGGCCAATATCTCGAGATCTAAGTAAGATAGTGCAGGTTTGAATTTTACGGAGGAAAATATTCATGTTTTGTATGAAAAAAATTTTTCTACGAATTTATTATGGATATTAAGTTTTTTAAATTAAGAAATTTTCAATGATCTTTTAAGCATATTAAATTAACTTTGATGAGCAAATTATTTTCAAACAGACCTTTTCAAGTCTTTAATGTGCAAAACAGATCGCAAACCCCCTCGTGGTGCCCATTGGGTAACACTTAAGTCATTGATGAACAAATTTTTTTAAATTATTTGTTAACCGGCGTCGAGGTTAGAGTAGCCCAATGTGCACCTGAAGGAGGTTGGCGATCGGTTATGCAGATATGAGAGGTATGCGCATAAGAAAAGAGCTGTTTGAAAAAAATTTGTTGATTTAATATGCTTAAAATATCAATAAAAATCTATTATTCTTAAGTTTAAAACCAATATCCTTCATAAATAGAAGTCCTAGAAAAAAAATTTTCATACGAAACATGAAAATTTTTTCCCGTAAAGAATAAACCTGCAATAAAAAATATAGATTTTCATTTAAAAGAGATAACCCCGGTTTGACCTTGAAATGACCTTGACCTCTAAAAACCTTTAAATTTTTGCCTGAAACTTTTATCACTACCTTACCTAGTTCTCGAGATACTGGGGAAGTTAAAATGGAACAGCCTAATATATATTCGTATGTTTTATTATGTACATTAAAATTTGACATTAGATCTGTAATGACAATTATTGTCATTAACGGAATCCTTAATACGCGACCATACTATAAAGATTTTTTCCAAGGATTCGTACTAAGATATTATTTGCCTCATTTTTTGCATTCTGAAATTCTTCTATTATTTTGTTATGTTATTTCCCTATCTACAACATTTCTTCTAGTTCCTATAGCTCTTCTGTGTTCGGTATTTCTGTCGATTTTTTTTTTCTTTTTTTCTATATTAATTAAAAATATTGGCAGAATATGAAGTATCAATGAATGGGAAAAATATGTGAAATGAAAAATGGATAAGTCGTATAAGGCGATCTTTCTCATAAAATTAAATATTTTATCATTGTGTGAATGAATTTTCTTACTCATCACCAATCTGTTTAATATATCTTAAGAATATAAATTAAGATAATGCTTAATCCATATAAAACCATATTCATATGACTTTCAGATTTCGTCCCCTCTCCCATTTGAGACCCCATTTCCCTATTTCAATGACTATAAAATTACTTTCATATGATCGTTAAGTTAGATAGAAACGGGCCATGATGTTCTAAAACTTTCAAGTCGATAGCATTTTCAGATGCTGATATAAACAGCTGTGACAGATGGACAGATAAAGTTGAACTCGGGCTTCTTTTTTACCATTTTCGTACGGAACCCTTAAAATGTTCACATTTTCTACACTTGTGGTTTTGAAAAACTTTACCAAGATATGAAATTTACAACAAAAATTTTTACGATTTCTGCTGGAATTCTTACTGCTTCGCTTTGATTAAGCTATCTCGAATTTATATTATACGTCCCATACTGCAGATGCTCCACTTTGGTTTTTCTGTTTATTTCATATAATAAAAACTGTTGGTCATGTGGAAATTATTATCTCTTTGATTAGTTACTAATTTTTTTAGCTAGTAAGTGTGCACCGATGGAAACCCACTATAGTTGGAATCTTGCTGAGGTGCTGCCACAGATGCACACTAATTCACATTTACAACTAAAAGTATAATAAATTATTAATGAGTCAAACGTTAACACATACATTCAAAATGATAAATTATTAAAATCTAATTCGCCATGTTTAAACATACAAGTAATCATTTCAGAACTTTTGTTTTAGTTTGTTAAAACTTTGTAACAAGTTATTCACTTATGTGTAGGAATTTTTAACCAATTTTTAACCAATGATAAACGTTTCGTTTCACAGATTACAGTTTTTTTTATGTGAAAAGTTCAAGTTTACTATATTTCATATAAGGTTTTTGGGCGGTTAGAGCAAAGTAAACAAATTGTAAATACTTAATTTTAAAATATTAGTAGTGGCACACCGTATTTAGGGAATGCCCGAGACATCACCCATTTATTAAATTTTAAATTTTTGGGTCATTTTCAGTTTAGTTATTTCCATCAAAACATTGCAGTCGCGTGAGACGACAATATTAACCTTCAGTTTAAAGTTGCATAACCAGTCCAAGTGGCCAAGCGGTCAATGGCGTTATGTCTGCGCAGTATGCCTACTTGGAAACTGGTTATGAGGTTATGGGTTCGAATCCCGACATCGGCAGTTTGTCGATTATTAAGAAAATAAAACGGAGCGGTTAATTGACTAAACTGTCGGCGTATAGACCATAACGAAGTAACCGGCTATGCATGAGACGGTTTTCTGCAGTTTCTTGCACGAACTACAGATAAATATCGGCATAGTTCCTATCATAGTTGGGTGCAGCCGCATATCATACCAATTCTTAGTCCATACACAAAAATTCCATCCACCCCACTCACATCCTTAGGCATCACAATAGACCTGATGGTCGAAGTGTAGCCCGTCCAGGGTCGAAGTTAGTTGCCAAATGATTGGCAGCCTCTACAATCTTTCTATCTATCTAAAGTTGCATATCTCTGGATATCCCCGTTCTTAAGATCTTATTCACAGACTCACATCTATCCATACACAGGTACATACATACACATAGACCCAACAATGGCCAAAAATGGGTTTTTTGGTATCAGGGGACCGCTTAATGCGTAAATATTCGATATCAGGTTAAATCTGATATCTATATCTATATCTGATAGAGGTAACGAACTAGATATCAAGTAGATTATGTAAAAAATATAAAATATTCTGACGTGGAGTTATTTGTAATATAAACAACGAAAAACCTGTATTTATTTTTAAAATTATATTATCAATTTTTTAATAGAGTAATCAAGCATATTATTTAAATACAAAAAGAACATTGAAAATAATGAATAAAAATAAATTGTACATATCTAAATATAATCCATTTAAAATTATCAGAGATCCGGAAAATTGTTTTATTTTATTTTATTTATTGTGTAGTATCTCAACATTCTTAATATTTAAAAAGAAAAACCCAACCTTTATGCATATGTTGAATCTTTTAAAATAACATTAACAAAATACAAACAAAACATTTCACTACAAATTATGATAATTATCGAGATATGTATTATATTAATCCATTATCTTATTATTACATTCGAGTAGAATATATCAATATACAATGATATTTATTTATAATTAACATTTGAATTAGAAAGAAAATATGTAATTTATTCCATTAATTATTATATTATTAAGTTGAGTTTCTTTTACGAAAAAATGATTAATAAAAAAGTTGTTCATATTTTTGTCAGAAACAATTTTGTAATTAAATTTGTGCTCTATGTATTACTGCTTTTAAAAAAACTCCCAGAAAAAAAAAATTCGTTACGCAGGAGCTGCTTCAACTTAGCGAATTTCCTTTAGAATGCATAAAACACTTTCTAGCGGTCATAATTTTAGTCTAATCAAAATGAAACGTCGCATATGAGTTTAGTATTTGCAAGGCCAATTTTATTAATAAATGGCATACGTCAAGGGGAAAGGGGGGCATAAGGAAAAAAGAAAACACAAAATTTAAAATATCTGTCTTAGTATTAGAACAATCGAAAAATGTGTAAGGAATTAATTGTAGAAAATCATGTTTGCTACAAATCATCACCTCATCATTTTTGCTCAAACTATAATGTGTGAGATATGGAGGAATTTAACTTTCAATCTTAAACCGTCAATATATCTGTAAATATTAGGATAGCAGAAAAATGATAAGAAATAAAATTACAGTAAAAAATAGTACCTACAATATTAAGGGAGATATGTCAAATTTTGTGTTTCCCCCTCCCTTTAAACCTCTCTTTCTCCTTGTTCGATTTTACCCATTAACGAACTTGACCTTTTGAATACCAAAAGCGCTTCAAATACCAAACTTCATTCCAATTAGATCAAAACTGTGACCACTAGAGCGATTACAGACACATCGCTCTAGTGGTCACAGTTTTGATCTGATTGGAATGAAGTTGGGTTTCTACAATTAATTCCTTACACATTTTTCGATTGTTCTAATACTAAGACAGATATTTTAAATTTTGTGTTTTCTTTTTTCCTTATGCCCCCATTTATATATATATATATATATATATATATATATATATATATATATAAATTTTACATATGGTGATTTTCGACATCAACTAGGTAGGATCGATGGACATTTGAAGAAATTTTTGCAAAATTTTGAAGTCGGTACGAGACCAATAGCTCTATTTCCTTTCAGGAAATTCGCTTATCACTTCTTATCTTACGGCTGTTTAAAAGGTGTTTTTTTCTGATTGAATACATAAAAAAATCTAACATCGTATCCAAACTTTTCAAATTAATAGAACACAAAAATTAGCATGTAGTGCAATAATTCTAGGAATAAGAAAATTTACCTTTTCAGAAATTTTATAGAAAACTGGAATGGGTACAAAATCTTTTTTTACCGACGAAAGAAAAAGGTACTCAATTCAACCTGTATATATATATATTTCTTTAATTTTTTTTTTATGTATGATCACGCATTACTTTTTACAGAGTAGTCCGATTTTGAAAATTTAGAAAATAAATTTTTTGGATAGGGTATACTTTAAAGTTGGAACCCATACAAATTTGAAAAAAATTCCAAATTTTAGCCACAAAAAAGTCAAATATAAAAACTTTTATTTTATGAGTGAAGTCACTGGTTACTGTTTTAATATATACTTTAAAGCATATAACTGAATATGTTATCTGACTTCCCAGCGCTTCCACTAAAGAACAAATATTAAAATCGATTGTGTAAACATTATTTGAAAGCACTCAATATCTTTGCGAAAATTAAATGTTTTTTTAACCAAGCAAAATCACGGGGCTGGGGGGTTTCTCAAGTCAACCCATATATTTTTTTATGTATAACCACGCATAACTTCTTACAAAGTAGTCCGATTTCGATAATACTTTTTCTAATTCGAAGCTGGTACCATATAATTTGATATACTATGTGCCAAATATTTGGCAGACATATTATCAACATATTGCGGTCATATTATCGATAGCAGCACTAGACAAAAATGATTGGATGTCCACACGTCTAATCCAAAATAGACACCAGTTAGTTAATAATCCGAAATAGAAACCAGTAAGTAATGATACTTTACTACTTAGTAAGTTGTTATACTCACAGCTACTGTTTATTGTAGTCAACAACGTTATAAACGACTTCACTGTGCATGAAGAAGTGAATCATATTATGGAATTGTCAGTTTTAGTATGAGTTTAAACTTTTACAGCTTTTGTACATTTTATTTTAATAAATCTATAGCATTGCAACTGACATGAATGTAAGTACATGGTTGTGTCTTTTATATATATTTAACACCCAGTGTTAAAGTGTCATTGGTTTCAGACTATTGTAGTAAGTTAGTAACTATTGTTACAGTTCTCTTAATCTGAACTCTCTATTTGTTAAAGTACGTAACTACTAAAGTATATTGTTTAATTAGGTTCATTAAAAACATGGTAATGACAATAATGTAATGAGTATATATATATGTATGTATGTCACTTGTAGCAAGTATAACATTTAAGTAGGTAGCTACTTGAAATTTCAAATGTAATTACATGCCCATTTGTTCACTTTTTATGTTTGTTAATTTTTTATTGACTTTTTTATGTCTTTCTATTTATACAAACTGCAATGTACTATGGACCACACAAGTTGATGTCATTTTTTTAAATTGTATAATTGATTTGTGTCTTATTGATTCGGTTTTGGAAAAAATTCTTTGTATAAAAGTTGTTCATTAAATATATAGGAACAACATTTATTCGAATTTTTTTTTCGATAATCAAATGAATATGACAAAAATCAACTATAAAATTTTGACATCAACATTTGTGGCCAGGTCTCCAAGTAATTTTTGTTCTGATTTTATAACGGTTGATGATATTGATCGTAGAATATAAATTAGTTTGTAGATCTAAGAAGCCCATTTCCGTATATCCGTTCATCCGTACACCTGTCAACACGATTACTCAAAAACGAATAGAGATAAGAGCTGAAATTGTGGGTATGTTTGTGAATTGTTCTAGAGCTAAAAAGTAAGTAGAGCTAATGCCGGCCGAGGAGTAAATATACATTCTTCAAACCGTAAGAGATAGAACAAAAATTTAAAAATTTTCCTTTTTAAAAAATAAACAACTTTTGTTGTGAAACATTTTCGTAAACTTAATAAATACTGGATATGTAAGCAAATAACTCAGTTTGTTGTTATTTTCACTTGGTATTAGTACTTTTTCAAACTGTGAAATAGTCACAAAATATATAGTGACGAAACGTCCTTTTAATAGTGTGTGTACTGATTGTTGAGATTTTCCTTTCTGTATCCAATACCCATTTTGTTCGGACCAAAATTATAATCGCTGATAGTTGATTCGAATTACATATGCGCAATACAACTTTTTTCTAAAATAGCAATCGCCACTTTTGACTAGTAAGTTTTGTTTCCATATTTCTTAAGCATAAAATTTATAGTTTTGCCACAATGTTAGCTCAAACATCTATAATTTCTCTGAATAACAAATGTAATAGCACTTTTATAAACTACTTTGTTTATATTTATGCGTGTGTAAAACTTAAAGTAAACAGCTCACGCAATTTTTAAACAATTAATTTTAATTTCACTTGTGAGTGTTTATTACAAGCATTTATTTTCAATTGTTTTATTTAAAAATACATATTAATTTTGGTCATAACTGATAAACTGTTCTGTGTGGTTTAGCTTTATGGGCATAAACTTTGATTTAATACGTCTATTTTTCATATCATATTGATAAAAGTAATCATTAAATAACGGATTTGATATAATTAACAAGTCTATACCAATAATTCTTTAATAATTTTCTCTATAAAATCATCTCTTTATAATTTGTCAATAATTGTAATAACTTTACACCATTTTCATTTTTGACAGACAATAAATGAGGATATATTATATATAGTATTAATATATGTGAGATAATATGATAAATAAATGATTTCTACAAATTTATTTAGGCTTTATCCTTAGAAGGCAGGATCTAATCTTTCAAATTGTGTTACATTATTACATTATGTTGGAATAAAATAAAGACATTTCGTTTAATATTTATGGTGTCACAAGTAATATTTAATGGTAAAGTGAAAATTATTAATGATTTAAAATACATAAAATATTGCATAAGAAACGCCACATAATTATATTTAACTGGCATTTGAACAGAAATATTCATGTTGCTGATAATAAAACAAGAAATATCACAGAGCATGGTAGAGCGTGTGACAAAGTTTAAGCATCCTTTTATATACATAAATTACCTACATGTATGTAAATGTAAGGCAAACCATGGCTTAGGAAAGATTTTTAGGCATCTGCAACTTAGGAACCAAAAAACTAGTAACCTCAAATTTGAAACGGATCGTGAGCTCCACCATCTGACTTATCGAATTTCAACATTACCGCTTTAATGTTTTCCAAGAGATACACTAGTAACGTCGCGAGAGTGATAATTTAGTGCATCACTAGTGATGTTTTGGTCAGTTAAAGACTCACTCCCTCCCCCACTCACTCATCACCATCAAAATGGAAATTTCCCACCACACGCGAGTTGGATATTCGGTATCAGACTGCGCATTTGTTCTAAGTGTGTCACATCTTGGTCAAACGCTACAATCTAACCTAGTCTAGGTGAGAACTAAGCCATTGCAAGGATTTGACTAAGTATTCCACTAAACGAGAATCATTTTTCGACATTCTATTTGTTAGCAGCTTTCTGGATGGTTTATCGTTTCAGCAACTTATCAAAATATGTATTAAATATCTTATATCACAAACAAACTATTCGGTAACTGCATATGATGTGTTGGCATAGTGCTATCGAACCTCTTTGCCAAAAACCGCATGTTTTTGTTTACAAAACAGAAATTAAAAAACAAAACCAACAAAATCATTCTTTATAATCCAAAAGTTCCATATAGATAGTGGTGTTGAAATGGGTGCAAGAACTTTTATTAAAACGGGCGGGTGTGTTAATGTTTTCCCTCAATATTCTTATTCAAAATATCTAAAATATTGAAAGTTATTGACATGCTGCACTGACTTCCAGATATTGCATACGCCAATAACTGGCAAGACTCCTTTTCCTACCCCAAAAATATACCTACCAAGAACATATAACAATCCCATTTTATTATATTTATTTCGACAAAATCTGGATCAAATAAAAAAATCACCCGAACATATCATTTAATATTCGTTCTATATAAATATACTTTATCATTGTATTCAGTGCCCAACCTATTGTCTCATTAATCATTTCCTATCATTTTCCTAAAATTATGAAATAATGTTTTTTTTTTCTTTTCATACATTTTTTTTATTCTTTTGTTACAAAAAAATATACTAAAATATACACTATATATATATATATATATATGTATATAAATTGCAAAGCTGTTGAAAAGGCTTTACTGCTATTTATCTACGTGCTATGGTTTCATTCATTACATTCATTACTTGATATTTCTATTATACTAAAATTTAACAAATGATTCGAGATAGTGATGATAATAACAATATGATAATGTCCTATTATTTTATTGTGTTTAATTAAACGCAAACAATTTTTATTTAATAAGTCAATTTTTTTTTTTATTTAATAAGTCAATTTAATATTTAATAATACAATACATTAAACGGCATCGTAACGATGCCGAGTTTAAAGTGAGCAGTATATGTATGTTATACCCTATAATAAATTGTTCTTACTATAAGTCTTCAAAAAACAAGAAACATTTACCTATAAAAGATGTAAAACACACAATGACATATCTAACGTAAAATATGCATCTAACATTCAAAAAAGACAGAAATGAATTTGTGCATGAATAAATATTTTAAAATAAAAGGAATATAATATAAAGATTTAGAAAGAGTCTAATGGTGGTATTCAGAAACGTTTCTGATCGACTTCAGCAAGAACTTAAGCATGCCTTTAGAACTTTACATTTGTCAATTTCTATGTTTCTTATGCAAACAAATCCCTACTATTGTTTTAAGGGTTCCGTACCTACTAGAAATAATCCTTATGGTTGGTTATGTATGTGGAAAAGAAATTAACCTCCTTGTAATAGTTTCACCTAGCCAAGCTCTTGTGTTATAGTGACTTGTAAATGTTTTCTATCGGCACGTCTCGTAGTTTTTGCAGTTAAAGATTTTCTTGTAAAAATACAAGTATATATAATTATTATTACTGGTCGGTTGATATGTTTAAGAATTCGAAATAAAAAATAGGGAACCTTAAGACCAAAATTTCCCTGCTACCAATAATAGGTAATACCTTAATATTTAAATTCATTCGAATCATTTTTTGTCACCTTAGAGCTGTCGAAATTTTCAGTCACCTAATATACATCCTCGGAGTTGTGTTTTATTTTGAATTTACCTTATCAGTTTCTATTAATATTAAGATAACGACAATAGTGTGTATAGTGGAGTATCACACTCAGTATATGTATAAAGAAATAGTATCTACAGTGGATAATGTTTGGATGATTTGGAAGAATAAAAGATACAGGGAATACGACCTCTTCCTGTTTTTGACCTACAAACAGATCTACATCTGCGCTTATCATGGTCACACTGACAAATTCGGATTTTTTAGATTTATAATCAGCATCCTCTAATGGCGTCAAATACTTTAAACTTCTGGTTGAAAGATTTCATCCTTCAACAATGTAATTAAATGACTTTTGTTGGAATCATTAGGCAATAATTTTGATTTTATAACGCTATTAATTCAAAAGTGGAATAAATTATTTAAAAAAAATATGTTTTTAATACTATTTTGTAACTTTTGAAAACTTTACTGTACTTTGATGCTCAATAGTTTGATAAGTCTGAGGTTTATCATATTCCTGAAGTAAACTTTAACTAATTTTATAATCTACTAAAAAATGTTTTTGCGATAATAGCAAAATGTTTTTGAGCACAAACCAAAAAATTTACCAAAAGACGACGTGCCAACAACATACACAAAATCCAAAACTGTATGCCTATAATTCTTGATTGGATATATTTTTTAGTACCGTTTAGTACTTGAACGAAAAACAGTTTTATTTGAATTGAATACTTAGGAATAATTATGCATTTTTTTCAAGTAAGGGCCCATTCAATACATTATTTGACGATTATCACTTTTTTATTTTTGAAGCTTTTTGATAAATAATTACATTCCAAAAATTATTTTTAAAGAATGCATTTTTAGAGGATCAATAAAAAGAAATTCTCAAGTCGTATCATCTGGTCAAAAAGGACTACGTTTTGCTGAAGATCAAACTGTGAATCCTGGTTGTTAAGTAATTCCTATATTATATATTTAAATGGTTTGCTCATATAAAGAAGAACATATTTTTCTAAATAAGTATTACTAGAGTTATGACTGTGCTCAAAAACAAAGCATTGATGCATTGCTTAAACTTTAGCATAATAAAAGAACCACCCTGTGAAAGCCACTCTAAGATATAACAAAACAATATAATATGTAAATTGACAAACAAATCTCGCATTCAAAATCTTTTTGTATATAAGTTCAATTTACTACTTCAATCCATGATAAATATCCTGTTCGAGAATATATTTATTCGAATAGAAAATAAAATTCTATAGTGTATAACTCATACAACAATCGAATAGACGACATTTAAAAAAAAAGTATTACAATTCTGTGAACCTTTAGAAAATTTATTCTATACAGAAATAAATTTATGTTAAAGAATGAAATAAATTTATTGAGAAATTTAAACATTGTAGTTAGGTAATTATAAGAACTTAACACCCGACGTCTAACATTCATAATTGAGCTAAAACAAACGAAAATTACCTATAAACTCTAATTAACTGAAACATTTTTAAGTAAAGCATAACATAATCAAGTTAATGCATAATATATACATTATATATATATATATATATATATATATACATATATATATATATATATATATATATATATATATATATATATATATATATATATATATATATATATATATATATATACATATAATATATATGTATCATCTTCTAGGTAGGGTCGATGGTAATTTAATTTTCGAAAACTTGGTACATCAATAACTCTATTTCCTTGTAGAGAAAATTGTTCACTAAAAGAAAAAAAATCATTCACTCTGGCAGAATTTGTTCTAATTTCTCAACAAGCTTTATGAAATACTTAATTATTAAATTTTTAATTGAGCTAATTTATTAGTAGGGTTTTAGGATGTTAGTTTTTCATACTTTAGGAAACCTCCTAAAAAATATGCTCAATTAAAAAATTTAATGTATATATATTATGCATAAACTCCCTTTTATATATTTATACTGGCGGTCCCGACAGACGTTGTCTTGTCCACATGGCTTAAATTTTAAAATTTTAAATTTTTTTTGTAATTCGGTCCAGCCGTTTAGGAGGAGTTCAGAGTTCATAATATGATTATATCGTTACTTGTATACGCATCTGACATTACAGATTTTATTTAGGAATAATTAGGTAATCAGTATCCATGGGATGCTTACCGATACCCCCCTACGAACAAAACAAAACTTTTATTCAAGTTATTTTCCCCAAAAACCCTTCCTTGAATAAATATACAGGTGCATAGAAGCATTGATTAAAATGGGACACCATATATAAATATTTTATTAACATCAATTTGAAAAGTCTTAGAATTGAATTTAAGAGTCACTTATATATATTGTTGTTGTTGTTATTCAAGCTGTAATTAGAATATACTTCTTTGAAACAAAGGTCGTCCAAATTTTCGACTTGCGACATGTTCTTAAAAATAAGCCAATTCACAACGAATTTTTACAAAATTCGACCTCGTAATTATAAATAATATTTTTAAATGGGCATGGGTATGGCTCTGATATATTGTATTATTTTTAAGGAGCTGTCGAGATATAGATTGAATTTTTAATAATTTCAAAGTCTATTTTCTTACGTAGCATGTTATTTTTCAGATAGTTATCAAACACATGATCAATTCGAAAATCATTGCATAGTGATAGTTGCATGACCTATAGTTCAGTACAAAATTGTAAGCTGTCATTTTTAAATTAAATTATAAAATCAAATATGAGCGAACAAAATTGATTAAAATTTATTCCCATAGGTATTTTAATAATTAGTAATTAAAAATTGTAATTATTTATTTATGTACAGCAAACAAATGTATGTAATTTAATTATTAATTATTATCATATGACAAAAAATATTCAATTTTTCATTTCAATATTATAAAAAATAGTTTTTTCAAAATAAAATTACTACATAGGTTAAGATAACAATCTATTCAAGTAACTATTCATTTTTTCAAACAATCGTATTATACAGAATAGATATGGATAATTACTTTCTCTCCTACACATTTTAACTCCATCCATGTTCATTCCTTTAGAATTTGCAGAGGACAAAAATTGATAATACATGCAAATTTTTTATATAAATTTAATCTACACCCAAACCATTAATAACAAGTAAAATTAAAAATTTAAACCTTATAAAAAACGCAAATGAACAACTTTATAACCTTAACCCAAAAAAATAAGAACTTACCGTTACCTCCACCAAATTCATATGTAAAATGATATAGTTAATATGCCAATAAATCATTTTGGAAAAGAGCTGAGAATTTTCAAACGACTGAACCTATTTGTATCAAACAAACAAAGTTTCTTTGCGGTGGCAAAGGAAACTAGTTATTTAAAAAAATCAGCATTCAAATCGATCCACGTATTTGATAGCTACGATGTCAAAGACAGACACACAAAGGGTTCAAACTAAGAACATTTCCCTTTTTGCGTCGGGGGTTAAAAATATTAGAAAAAAGAAGATCATTAAAAGAAAGAAAACTCTATTAAACCCACATAAAATCAAAACCGGCAATTTCTAAAAGCTAGTTTTAGGCATAAACGACGATAAGTTTCACAGTCATATAACATATAAATAGAGATTTTCAAATTTTTTTACTTTGACAAATTTTTAGTTCAAATTTTTTTTAATATTTTGCATTGAATGGGTCGTTACTTGGCGAAAACTTATTATAGTAATAAAATGATATATTTTTAGAAGAAGGAAGTGTGTTTCTGAAACTATAGTCAAAAGAAAAATATTTTCACGAAAATCGGAAATTAAATACGCCACAAAACAGCACTAATATTAAATTTCAAAATTTTCCCCAATTCCTAAATCGATTATTTATCTAATTCTTTTCTTTTTCATTTTATTTGGAAAATTTTATGATATAAACATATATATATATATATATATATATATATATATATATATATATATATATATGTATATATATATATATATATATATATATATATATATATATACATATATATACATGCTTTTTAATCCCCTCTACATTTCATATTAAATATTATTTATTGCGATGGCAATTTATGTATGTTATTTATTAATTTCAACATTTATTTTAATAACTTTTTCCTACAAATATTTGTAACCAGTTTTTTTGTTTCAAATTTATTTTATCAATTTTAAACATACATGGTATATTTGCTGGTATGGTATATACAAGATACTAACTGAGTATTTAATAATTATACCGACTTCAGTATTAAACCCAGTCATTTACTAAATTAAAGGACACGTCGAAAGATATAAATTATCTTTATTAAATCAATTCGTAGACCTAACTAACTTGTTGTTAGTTACCAAGGTAACAAACAATAGCAATTACCGTGTTATCAAAGGTTGTATGTAGTTGAATATACAAAAGTGTCTAATAAACTAAAACAGTTTTTAGTTGCGACTCCGCTACAACCTCTTACACAAAAATATAAAAACTACTATGCCATGCTTTTAAAATTTATTATTTTTTCCCGATATTTTTAATTTTTCCCGGAACCGACTTCGCACTTTAGAAAATATCAATCAATTCAGATTATTTTTGTAAGCATTTGAGCCATTTCTAGTGCTCTATTTGCTATAGATCCGATGAAATAGAAATAATATTTGTTTCAAACAAATATTTTACTATGTATATGAAACACACGAAAAATATGTTTTTATTTATTTTTGTTAAATATTGTTGAAATATTTAAGTTTTTTTTAGAAATATTGAAAAAAATATAAATTACATACATAGATTTAATTATCAATAATGCGTTAAACGAAAATTTTCAGTTTAAACTTGCACAACCCTTCCTGCTGGTAGATAGGTAAGTGGTTATCATTTTGGATAGTATATTCGTTCAATATATGATACATATCACATTTCGAATGTTCATTTTAATTTATAAAATTTATAAATATAAAATATTATTCTAGTAATCTTTAGATTATACCACGCAAATTTTATGGAGATAGGAGGAACTTTAAAGTGGATATAAATATAATCGGATGAATATATATGCACAAAGTTTTTCCTAGAATTTATTAACTATTAGAATTTATAACCAAACTACTCCGCAGAGGGCTAAAATCTGGCATTGATCTTGAAAGCGTCTTCATATTGTAGATTTTTGTCATATAATCAATGTTGTATGAAATATACTACAATACTCAAAATTATATGCTCGTTCGATAATTATGTGATAGATGGGAACACGACGGCTCACCCCACATTTTGTTTTTTTCTACCAAAGCACATGCATTCAACAAGAAGAAAAATTTTGCCGCTGGCAGCTTTCTCTCACAGATGCATGCGGCCGGCGGTAAAATTTTCTCCTCCATGTAAAATGCATGTGTTTGGTAAGAAATAAACAACATTTTGAAAAGATAAATGTTGTTTACTTCTTACAAAACAAATGGTTTTGACAAAGAGTGAACAACTTTGCCGCCGTGTGTGAGGAAGTCCTAACGATATAATGTAATACCTCAATAGTTTTAATCTATGCGTAAATGTAAACTTCTGTATTCCGTGTTTAATAAAGCATCACATAGCATGAAAATGCGTCAGACCAAGTTTAAATACTATGTTTACACAAAAGATTAGAAACATATTTTAGGTCTATGTATCTCAGGAACCAAAAAAGCTATGAATCTCAAACCGCAGCGTGAGACCCACCATCTGACGGTGCATATCAAGTTTTAACATTACTGCTTTAATAGTTTCCAAGATATTTAACCATAAAAATCAACATTTTGGGGACTCACTCATCATCAATATTCTAGGATACTTCCAGTTGTCCTAGAAAATTGATTTTTGGTCTATTGTGCTCCCCCTTCTACTTCAGTCCGACGAGATTCGCTTCGCTGGATCTTGCTTAACAGGTCTTCCTGGAGGTTCATATATTTGGGGTGAGATGCAAAAAATATCCCGTATCTGCTGTAACCCAGAGGTTCGCAGTCAAAGATAATGTGGCTGGATTGTTCTTCCTCCTCGCCACACAATCTACACATAATGGACCCGTTATGGTGTCCCATTGTGTGCAGATGCTTCCGCAGGGGATAGTTCCCGGTAATGATTCCGCTAATTCTCCGAATTTGCATCCTGTTCAGCCTCAGTGCATCGAGAGATATGGGAAGACGATATGTCTTAAACTGAAACCACCAAGAAAAGTCTCAATATGGGATATTCTATATTATTTGTTTTCTTTTTCTCTAAAATTTCTAAACTATATGAATATTTTATATAGTCTAGATATTCATTCATCAAAGTAATCATTAAAAAACCTTGCAAAAAGCAATGATATTTGACCAAAAAAATAAATATGAGAGGGACCAAATTTTCACACACAAAAAGTATTGATATCCCAGCAAAAACAAAAATGGTCGCCTTTAAAAGTAATGAAAATTGAGAAAATGATTGGTATATATTTATGGGGTACCTACCTAAGTTTCTCAGGTACAGGTTTTTCATATTTTACTTGGTAAGATTATTTCCTTGTATATTAAGTGTTTAAAATCTGACCACTTGCCAAGTAAAATATGAAAACTCTGCACCTCAGAAACTTGCCTAATAAATATACCAATCATTTTCTCATTTATGTTAAAAAAAACTTGGTATTTATACAGATTTCACTACTTTTGAAAGCGAATATTTTCGTTTTTGCTGGGACATCAGTACTTTTTATGTGCGAAAACTTGGTAGCTCTGACATTAATGTTTTTTGTCGGATATTTTCCGAAGATAAAAATAAAATTAATTAAAATGAATAAACTATGATGATGATAAGTAAAATGAGCAGCAGCATGAATATACAAAAACCATGCAGGCATGATCAGAAACAACAGAATATATGGTAACATAGCTCACCACCTATACGTATATTACGATAGTTGTATACTTTTATGTCATCATTAATTTGTTACATAATAAATAATATTACAGCACAACAGTTCTGCAGTAACAACGTTGGTTATATAGGGTGTTTTTTTATAGGGTATGGTAGAACTTCGGATAGGGATAAATTTACTAAAATAGGAATAATTTTATTAACTTTTTTATTTATTTATTATAGTTTGCCATTGAATTATGGAAAGACTCACACCTCAACAACGCTGTGAAATTATTTTGAAAATCAGTCTTCAATTCGTGAAATTGTGTTTAGTGATGAAGCTCATTTTTGCCTGAATGGTTTTCTTAACAAACAAAATTGTAGATTTTGGAATGAGAATAATTCAGAACAGATATTGGAAACACCATTGCATCCAGAGAAAGTCACTGTTTGGTGTGGATTGCATGCTGGCGCTATCATTGGTTCTTATTTCTTTAAAAATGATGCTGGAGCCAACGTTACGGTCAATGGAGCACGTTAGCGAACCATTGTTTGGTTTATAACATGGAAAACATCGATCCAGACGAAATGTGGTTTCAACAGGATAGAGCTATAGCCCATACAACACGTAAATCCATTAATTTGATAAACAAAATTTAATGAAAACATTACCTCTCTCTCGATTTGGACCTGTTAGCTGGCCTCCTAAGTCATGTGATTTAACACCACTCGTATATTTTCTGTGGGTATATGTTAGTCATTGGTGTACGCTAACATACCAGCAACAATCGACGACTTGGAAGCCAAGATTGAACGAGTTATAGCAGAAATAAGACGTGATTTGCTCGAAAAAGACGTTTAAAATGGACTGAGAGATTGCAGATCGTCAGAAGCAGCCGAAGTGGACAAATGCCCGAAATCATATTTAAACATTAATGACATACATTGACCTTCTAAAGAAAAAAAATTTCATGAATAAAATTAATCATTTTGTATTTTTATTTTTTATTTAAAGTTCTCACCCTCTTAAAATAGCACCTGATATTTACTCTTCTTATTAATGTTATTTTTACAGTTGGTAACGAATGACACGACTGATGGTCATTCGTTATTTTATTTTTTATTGAGAAATATCATTATGTATTCGATTCGTTATTCTGTTATTTTATAGCATGGCAAAACTTTTACCATGTAATTTTTTTGTTCAAAATAAAATACAAAATTACAGAATAGGTTTTATAACGAATCGTTCAAACAATGATCAAATTGAAATTTTACTTGTCAACGCTCGACAAACAAAGAAGGCATTTAACGTCAGTGTTTGTCTCTGACATCACATGTACAAGAGTTTATTTTATATACCTATATCAAACGTCAATACGGCTCCTTCCGACCCCATCCTATTATTTTCAGGGGATATCAAATTTTTTACATCTTTCTTGCACTCACCTAATAAATTCCGATCAGGTGCCCAAGGAATATTTAGCATCTAGTTTTTATCTTTGAGTATTTCACCAATTTTCAACCAATTTGTCATTTCAATCCGACTTTTTTAATGCTCAATTGTTCACTTTCACTTTCTTCTACATGTTCGAAATCAACTTTTTTAAATTAATAATTAAAAAGCATATATAATTAATCTCTCAAAAAATTATCTCGCACATTATTATTTCTGTATACTTAAGCATACCAGTCCAAGTGGCCGAGCGGTCTAAGGCGTTATGTCTGCGCAGTATGCCTACTTGGAAACTGGAAGGTTATGGGTTCGAATCCCGGTTAATTGACTAAACTGTCGACGTATGGACAAGAACGAAGTAACCGGCTATGCTTGAGAAGGTTTTCTGCAGTTTCCTTCACAAACTCCAGATAAATATCAGCATAGTTCCTATCATAGTCGGCTGCAGCCGCATATCCTACCAATTCACATCCTCGCATCCTTAGGCATCACAATGGACCTTATTTTCAAAGTGTAGCCCGGCCAGTGCAGCCTCTGCAATCTATCTATATATACTTAAGCGTCATAATACAATACTAATGTCAAACTCCATTACGATTAGATAAGACATAGTATGAAAGAACTAGCGTATACTATGTAGACAAACATGTCAATAGATTTTTTAATTAAATGTTGAAATGAAAAAATTGACTTATCCACTACGTATCGAACCCTGGACCTATGGATTATTGATTAATAACATATTTATATTTCAGACTATTATCTTTACTTAGCTATAAGTCACGACAACCATTAATAATTTTTAAAATTTTTAATATAAACCTAATGATCAAAAAAAATGCGCTAACGTCAAGAAATAAAACATATGCTAGAAAGATAGGAGACACCAACCTTAATGAACATAAACATATTCTATTAAATAATTAAACATTCACACGGATAACAGAATTTATAAGGTATATCTTATAAATTATGTGTTAAAGATGTTATACACACAATATAGAAGTATAAGAACTGAAAACTTTGATATCATTAATCAAACGAGACGTAAGCATTAATTATTACAGATCTAACTAATATAAAATAATTGTCTGAAATTAAAATTAATACAAGACATTAATATTGAGAAAGATAACGATGATTTTAAGCGAAAAAAGAAAATGAAGTGCTTATCTTTAATAATATAAAACATTGTAAATTTAATTTTTGTTGTATTCGAGTCAGAGGTACAGCTATACAAATGCAAAGTGAAAAATATGGCTATAAAGGCTAGATGGTATGTAAAGAAAAAAGGCTGATTGGTAATAATATACAAACAGTAAGCGTCACATAAATAACAAACCGATATATACTGGGAGCAGATATATGATTGTTTTGTGTATACTAATGGATTTTTCGTGACGTAAACCTAGTCTGACGGATGCAAAACATGGCAAGGGAAATTTCCATTTTCAACCATCTATGAATAACTAAAAAAATAATAACTAATAACTTAATAACTTAACTAAATAATAACTTAACTTTTTTCTTATAATAACTTTATGTATACCAATAATGAAAATGTTAGAGTCGAGCCATTTTAAGCATAACAATGACATAAGCTTGGATTGGTAGGTCCTTTCCTGGTCTAAAACAACCAATTTAGACATTTTATTTGAATAATTTTCTTATTTTCTAAATCGCGTCTGGGTGGGTCAAAATAGGACAAATCGATTTCATAGTTTCGAAATGTATACAATTTTGATGAGAATACAAAATTTTGGTATCATCTAAATGAACAAATTTTAGAGTTGAAAAATATTCCATGAATAGAAAATTGGTGGAAGCGTTGATAAATATTGGGAAGTGGCGGAAGCGTTGAGAAATTAAATTTTTACTACAATTTAGATTAAAATAAAATCGTTTATTTTAATTAATTTATGAAAAGTCTCGAAATTTATTTTTAGTATGCCAAAATACTTTGTATGTTAAATGATTTTAAAGCCATTAATACATCGTGCGTGTTGAAAACGTAAATTTTGAAGCTGAAATAGTTCTCAGTTTTACAGAAACCACATTATATCCTATAGGTGAAAAAGAGGTGTAATGTATATACATATACTTTTTTCTCGAAAATCTATTAACACAAACCATTCAAGTAATTTTCAAGTATCAGTGACTGGTGTATTACATGTACAATATGATAGATATAGTCATTCCAGCCAGGAAACAGATGTCTCATAAAGTGCTGTCCATCTTCTCTTGTCGCAGATGGAAGACCTGCGACAAGGACAGATGGACAGCGCGCCTAATCTTGAACATCAAGACCTGGATCGACCGAAGTCACGGCGAGACGGACTTCTTCTTGACTCAACTGTTGACAGGCCACGGTCAATTTAACGCATACCATCACAAACTGGGCCTTCATAACACTCCGTTGTGCAAGTACTGTCCAAACAAAACCGACGACGCCAAGCACACATTTTTTGAGTTCGAACGCTGGAAGAACCCCAGAGCCAACACTAAGGCAATTATAGGCAAAACGCTCAACCCTACGAGACTAGTGAACCTTATACTTAAACAAGAAGAAACCTGGAATGAAATCACAGCCTACGCACAGCGCATTCTGAAGGAAAAGATCTCTGAGAGAGATCAGTGAAACAGGGGAGGACGTTGTAAGACGCAGCATGGACTGGATTGAAGTTATGCTAACGCGGTTCCGATTCAGTCTTCCTTGCACCTCCGTGCGGGGAAAGGGAAGAGGGGGTTTTTTTAGTGGGTGGAAATCCCACACTACCGACCATCATCTATCGAAGGCGGTGTCTGTGAAAGATTTTTCCTCCTCATAATAAAAAAAAAACATGTCTCATAAAAGGCATTGTCGCTAGATGAATGTAAGAGGCAGTAATCGCTAGATGAATGTAATTTTCTCTTACAACTCTCCTGACTCCTTTGTACATGTTGTAAAAACTTATGATTGGTACATGAACCAATGCTATATTACTTATACAAAAATATTTCCTTTAAAATTCACTAAAATTCAAGATACAAGATACAAGATAATATATTAGCATTGATAGTGGTCCAATATCCAAGTCAAATGAATATTATAAAAATTCGTCACGTAGAAACTAAACATATTAGAATACGTAAATTGCCAATATTTCTTTAAATATAAGACATTGCACTAGATCCTATAGATGTAAACACACGATTGCCCAAGAGTAATTTAAATTATTGCTGTTCCAATCCTAACGATCCGTTTTAGTACAAAAAGAATGCATTTTTAACAAAATGTGTATATGGATTGAAATGTTTTCAAAACTAAATTTAAGAAAACATATTCATTTTTAATAAAAGCAAACAAGAATAACTATATACACATTTTAAGAATCATTAAACATCACCAAACAACTTGAAATTTTGATTGTTTAATTGATAATTTGAACTTAATACAAACGTGACATTCGTAGACAGTTTTGTAATAACCACAATCCAACTATGACCTTACATTTACAGCGTAATTTCTAGAGTTTTTATGATTCATGGTTAATATTTTGGAAAAGGTATAAATATTCATTGAAAAAATTATTAAAATAGTATTTTTTTGTACGATATACATATTGTTATTTTATCGATAATAAAATCTTTAATGACAGACAATCTTATTGTAAAAGTACCAAAAATAAATTGAGTATAGCCCAATATCTATTATATTAAATGTATTGTATGAAATAATAATATTGGTTCAATAATAAAAATAGTAATTGAAAATAAAATCATCTTCTGAAAAAAAGATTAATCTCTCAAATAAAAAGTAAACATTATATCCTGTAATATAATATGTTCCTAGAAAATACTGATAGCGATCTTCGTCATTAAGTTAACGTTGCCAATAAAATCGAGTTTTTATGTAGGATAATTTCAAATAAAACGAATTTGAAGATATTAAAAAATTTTTATTATGAATCTATAAGATTTGTTTCTATATCAAAGCATGAGTTTAAATTTTTATTCCAGTAGGTATTTATTTTAACATTCTAGTCTACATAGGAACTAGAACAAATATGCATTGAAGCGAGAGATTTATTGCAGATTTCAGAAGGGCTGATAAACTCTCAAATTGCAACTTTTGTTATTTAAACCAAAAGCACGGTTAAATTTCTAATTATATGAGAGCCAATATCTATTATCGGGCCGCCAGAAACTTTAATCTGCCACGTGGGTAAAAAGGATTTTTTGTAAATTAAAAATCCCTGTTGTGTCAAGATTTTGAAAGATCTTAATTTGGAAAGAAATATGCCGTCGTTTATGCCATCTGAAACGTGTTGTATTCAATTATGTATCGATAGCGTCAAGAACCAACCTAAAAGGATAATTTACTAACCCTTCGTATATCGACGATCGCACACATCAAAATTAATCTAGTTCCCATACCCTAAATGATTGATAAGTGGTGTAATCCATAGGTGGGCAAACTTTGACTTCACTAAGCTCTGAGTGAGAGGTAGGAACAGAGATAGAGTAAATACTGAGTATCCCTACCAATTATTATTATTTTCTTTTTTTAATTAAAACATTTTCTGAAAAAAATATAATAATACCAACTCTTTTTTATGGTCACTATTATACAAAGTATACAATACATACAATACATTGAATACATACTCTGGAATTTTGGGCTGGTAATTTGGGGCATAAAATGTACCTTTTTAATATATTTGTGTATGAATAAAATATATTAATCTTTTGATCTTTACCGCTTGACAATTGTAAACCACTTGTAATTTTTTTTGATGATTTAGATTTTTGGAAATTCCGAATAATTTGTCTAAACTATTCATATCGGAGAACTAATAAACAATTATTTACCTGATTTAATTATTTTTTCTTCGTAGGGGATATAGTATAGTATCATCGGAATAAGCATGCCAATGATAAGGTTGGGGGGGGGGGAATTTGCTACCGATTTCTTAATTTTTAAATTGTTTAATTACATAAAGTGGGAATTTTATGTTAGCTTACTCAACCTGACTGAGTTCCTTCGAGTTAGTCTACTTTGAATTAAAAAAGTAAAGTCGTGCTAGCGAAAATTATTTTCCTCATAATTTCTTTTAAAAAAATAAATAAAAGTAGTGGTTTTAGTGAAACGGTAGTTTTACAATTTAATAATCAATTTAAAGATTTCGAAAATGTAAATGTAATGAGTGATTTTTTAGTGGACTCTTTAGCCCCTCTCAGCTTATGGAGAGTCCTGTTGCTCAAATTTTCAGTCCATGCCCACCTCTGGTGTAATCTAAATTGTTTGATTAATCCTACATTATTTGATATTGGAAAAGTAAATCAATGAAATAATTTCATAATAAACTTATTGATTCGAATATTCGTTTTTTAACTACAATGAAAAACTTTAGTAATCAAGTACTATCCAAAATTTGGATGGATTAAACCCAAAATTAACCAAATTGAATGATATATATTTTAATAAGTGTACTTACAAGTAACGCCTTTTTCTAAATCTTCATAGTAACCAACTAGCGCCAGTTGTTGTAACACTGAACTTGGTAGCTTACACAATTGTTCAACACGTCGTAAACGACCTGATATTAATTCCACATCCTTTACGTTACGATCGCAGGGTCTGTAAAAAAAATTTAATTATAATTTAATAATGATCATAATACAAGTGAAAATAACAACTAACTTTGTTAGTTTGAGTTATTTGCTTAAATACCCGATATATACTGAGCTTATGAAAAGAAGTTTCACACAAAAGTTTTTAATTTAAAAAAAAAAAACTAACATTTTATGTCTTTTAATTTTTATTCTATCTCTTACGGTCTCAAAGATGGTTAGTTTTGTCCATTTTGCCAAAAAATGGACCGATTTTGCCCATTCATGAACTTGACATTAACGGTTTTCCAGATATCAGACTCATAGTGCTAAAATTCAAAACTATTAATTGAGAAGGGAAAACTTTGAAATGCGTTGGTCAGGCGTTAAAATGAATCTGATTTTCGTACTGTTTGGGTCAGAAAGTTGTTATTATTGAAATCGAGAACAAAAATTTTCTTCACTTTTTTTTCCAAGGGGTTTTTTTTCCCTTAAAAAAATCGCAAAAATGGGCGAAAATTTTTTTACTAGGATTTTGATATTAACTTCGTTTTAAGCTGATTTGGACCTAACGAAACCGATGGGTTTGGTTAAAATACGATACGATTAACGGTTTCCAAGATATCTAATCCATAGTGCTAAAATTCATAACTGTAGGAATTGAGAAGAGAAAATTTTTGAAATTTCTTGGTCAGACGTTCAAATGAACCTGATTTTCGTACTTTTTGGGTCAAAATTAGTCTAGAAAATGATTATTATTAAAATGGAGAAGAAAAATTGGCCTAGAAAATGTTTTTTTATTAAAATCGATAACTAAATTTTTTTCAAAGGAATTGCAAAAGTTTGAGAAAAAAATTTTGGATCTGATTTTGATATAAACTTTGTTTTGAGTTATTTTGGACCTAGCGATACGTTGGTTAAATTAATTCGCCGAGTTAATTGCTTAAATACTGAACATTTTATGTCTTTTAATTCTTCTTGTATCTCTTAAGGTTTCAAAGATTGGTAGTTTTGCCCATTTTCCCCAAAGATAACCCAGCTCGTTATCTCTTTGAGTTATCGTCTCCAAAGACGGATGGACATGCGGAAATGGCCCTATTAGGCCATTTTATGAACACCTATTGCAAACGTTTATGCCTGCAATATATTCAAGCAGTACAAAGTCGGAACTAAACTTATACCCTTGTATATTTACATATACCGGGTATGAATTAATATAGATAATATAAACAGTAATTCCAATATTGTCAATGCCGATAATATTTTATTTTCTAATAAAAATAATTTTTCGTCTTAGCATAAGTATTACAGTTTTAATCGATACGAAAATAGAATAACTAATTTAAGGTACGTAATGATATGTGTTTCATACCTATACACATAAATTAATTCAAGTATATAATCCTCTGGCTAATCTAATCCTTCGGCTAGTTCTTCGTTTCACCAGATTATACCTGTAGTTTGTAAGTATACTAAAGGCTCTGTAGCATATCGTTCAGAATTTAAAGATTTACACTCATGTGACTTTTGTTCAGAAAAATAAATGCTTCAAAAAACTAGAACTTGGAACATTTCAATTAGGAACGTGAAGGGTTTCTTGTAAGAAAGGGCATGCACGATAGATTAAGAAGTGTATTTGCAGTGTAATGTATCAAACAATATTTTTTAATTGACATTTCTCTTTGTAGTCTCCAGCCTTGCAAAATCTATCCTGCCTTACAAAGTTTCGACCATGAAGGCTTTTCTTAAATGTTAGAGAAGCTATACTAAATATTGGACAAAACTTTTCGAGAACTAATATTCATAAGATACATTCATAATTATTTCGCAATAACAACAATAATATTTATTTAAGGCATTAGACTATTAACCAGGGTACTGGTACCATAAATAACATATAGGAAATAAAGATTTACATACATGTGATTTTGCGTATAAGTTACATTAGCCGAAGAATATAATGTTAGAAATGCCAATCAAACGATAATTATATTAGTTTCGTAACATAAGACAGATAAATTATTCGATTCCTGTTAAATTGAATACATATCAAAGATTATTTTTACATATATGGATAAAACATTGAATTTTTCGTCAATTCTATATGTTGAATTGCATTAGTATTTATGAAATTTAAATCCAAAATAATGAAATATATGGTGGGACACACATCATTTAGTTTATCATGCAATTTCGATTGGCAAGTGCTTTGGATTTTGCTTCTATTTGATTAAGATAAATTTCGAAAAAAAACTACATTTATTGACACTACGTCCAAAACGTTGTCTTCATTCGGAAATCTCCAAATTTTAAGAAAACTACAAATTTCGATTGGATAAATTTATTACAATTTTAATATAATTTTAAATTTGCGTATTTATTTTGCATATTGACAAATCTTGAAATCGTATAGTTTGTTTTTGTTTTGTAGAAAATTTAAATCAAGAAATGATAAGCCTCATTGACGTTTCAATATGTTTTCTGCCTAGATGATAATTTTACTGAAATAATTACATCGAATCAATAAATGAAAATATTAAACTAAAACGGAATAAAGTGGTATAATTCTGTATTTTAAACAAATCAACAAATCACTAATATATATAATGGCTTGCATATATGACAGCTCTGTAGTCAAATATACATTTATTATGATGCCTGTATACATTATTTAACAGATCTAAAACATCAAATAGGTAATTGAAAATGCATAGGTAATTCATCGAAAACTATTATCTGATTGCAGACAAACGTTATAATTGTTATTAATTATAAATTATTTATGACGAGTATATTACAAATAGTGATGCCGCGAGAGACGAGAATACTTGAATCTTGATTTTCAAAAGTATTCGAGAGACAGAAGATAGTACTTACTCTCTTTCAAGCTGTATAGACGAAATTTTTTAAGATGAGAGCGCCTCGTGACCAATAAGCAAACTAAATATACATTGCCAATGTTTATAAATATAACATGTGCTTTTGTGTTTTTTGTATCAATTTTAATAAATTTGTATATTTGATACTTTCAATAATTTTTTAGTTTTGTGGCCATATTAAATTGCGGCCGTAAACAAATTAGACATTTTGAGGTTAGTAAGTATATATTAATAATTTAGTAAATATTTATTTATACTATAAAAACATTTAAATTCATAATTTTGGTTTTTTGTCACTGAACAAGATCGAGAAATTATTAAATTATAAAATTTGCTAAAAAAAAAAAACGCTAACATATTTACATTTTCATATATCTCATGTAAATTTATTTTTAGCGAATTTCCTGAAAGGAAATAGAGCTATTGGTTCCGTACCGAAGTCAAAATTTCGGAAAAATTTATTCAAATATCCATCGATCCTACCTAGTAGTCAAAAATTATATATATATATATATATATATATATATATATATATATATATATATATATATATATATATATGCATATATACATATATATATGTGTCTGTAAGCAATCTAGCGATCACAGTTTTCATTTTATCGGAATGAAATTTGGTATTTGAGGCGCTTTTGGTATTCAAAAGTTCAAGTTCGTTAATGGGTAAAATCGGACAACAGGAAAGGAGGGTTTAAAGAGAGGGGGAAACACAAAATTTGACATATCTTCCTTAATATTTGAAAAATCGAAAAATTTATGAGAAATAAAAATGTAGGTACTAATTTTTACTGTAATTTTGTTTCTTATCATTTTTTCTGTTACTCTAATATTTACAGAAATATTGACGGTTTAAGATTGAAAATTAAATTCCTTAATATCTCTGTACACATTAGAGTTTGAGCAAAAATGATGAATTGTACCAAAAATGATGTATTGTTTTAGTAAACTGTAAAAACGAGACGAGACGATAAAAAACTTTTACAAGTCATTAAATACAATACAAGAGACATGCAACTCTCGTCTCGCGGTATCACTAAGTGTTGGATGTTTGACTGTTGTTTAATAATACCCTTAATTCATCTGCAATGTACAGTAGTGTCGTTTTACTTATTACATTGTCATTTGGTTGCGTATTCAATTGAAAATCGTTAACATATTATCCCCTTTAAAAAGGGGTGTATTATTTTACAATGTAGGTGTATTTTTTTTCACTTGTCATTTTCAGTGAAGAGGAATGCACCCTTTTACTATAATTATTCAAAATATCACATACTTATAAAAAATTTCATTTACAATTTTGATCACACTAAAATTATGACCGCTAGAGAGTGATTTATGTATTCTGAGGAAATTCGCTAAGTTGACGCAGCTCCTGCGTAACGAATTTTTTTTTATATACATTTTTCGTCGGGACTAATGTAAAGTAAATATAAAGTTAGTAAACATTTGTTTATCTATTTTCTTTCAGTCTGTACGAAATGATTTACCTCAAAAACGGATGTGGATATAATTCTAGAGTTTAGTAAGTTTAGCACCACAAAAAGCAGTAACTAATAAAAATGATGGAAACGATATGAAACTTCTTATAATTTCACTGTTTTCGTTTTATATCCTGTTTAAAATATTATTAGTTGGATTTTCCCGAAAACAACGGCAGCGATGTAAAAATCTTGAAAAACATTACCATTATGTCATCATTTTGCTTCAAGACATTTGTATAAAAAAGTATTAAATCTTCTTTTATATAGTTTAAAGTTTGTTAAAATAAGAATATTCGAAACAGTAGTATTTTTTTCTTTTTCTATAAATTGGCGATAAAAAGTTTACACAAATATTTACTCACTATGTGCACTAAGAACACGAAAATAAATCTATTTTATGTTTAATTTTGAAAAACTTTGATAGTAACATATTTGAAAGGTTATTTAGATTTCTTAGAAACATTGAAAGAATATTAACAATCGTTATTATTGACGAAAATAACACGATACTTTTTAATACAAGAAAAAAGGTTTCCGGTCATAAAATTGTATTATCCATTTTCAACAAACAATAAAAATTCATTTGCATATTTAAAGATGGAATATTTTGAAAAAGAAACTGGAAGAGATTGTTTGATACTGGAAAAACCCTTGTTTCAATAATTACTGGAATTAAATTTTATACATAGTGTTTATTGGCTAAATGCCATTAACGTGTAGGATTCAATTTTTTTAAATTTTGTATTGCTCTAATAAGCAAGTAGAATAATATATAATATATATATATATATATATATATATATATATATATATAAATATATATATACATAAATATACAGGATGACTGAAATTCATTCAAGAAAAATATACCAAGCTGCAAAAACAAACAAAGTTTAGTAAAGTTTTTCGATTTGACGCTTATTTTTTAAGATATAATCAATTAAACATTGCTAAATTCACACAGAACACAAAGTGTAAGGAGGCGTGGCCTCAGCAGTAGAGCGAGGCGCTTTACCTTTTAAGGGGCGCGTGATTCGTTGAATTTATCAATGTTTAATTGATTATATCTTAAAAAATAAGCGCCAAATCGATCGAAGTTTTTCTATCCGAAAAAAGCAATAACAGTCTTATTGCTTATTTCAAAACGAAAATACAAAAGTTTACAATTTTATAAAATTGTTTATTTTTCAATCGATTTTGCATCTTGAATAAGAATATTTCGTTCAATTGTCGTAGAGATATTGATCGTAATAATCCAAAACTCATATGTATATATTATGGACCACAAAAGTTGATGTTATTCGAAAACTGAATGAATATGTGCCTTTAATCTACTATAAAATTTTAAAAATAACATCAACTTTTGTGGGCAAGTGTACGTGTAAGTATATATAAAAATTCGTAAATGAATAAAACTTTCCAATAAGTATCGAAACATGTGTGTATTATCGACTGACCAACTCTTTGTAATTTTTATAATAGTGTAATAAATATAATAATAATGCTTTTATTAAGTACTCTTGTAATGTGTGTTCAGTTATAGAACCATGTAGTAAGTTTAGGTAGTTATCTTATATTATTACTAAATCATCGTATAGTAATAATTTTGTAATGCCATGAACAGCAGTTGCTCTCTTATTATGTAGACTGTAGAGCAAAAGTTTTATTCACTTGATCACAAAACTACTACTAAACTGTTGTTAGGTATGTATACTTATATATTATTTATATATATATATATATATATATATATGATGCATATATATATATATATATATATATATATATATGATGCATATAATGCATTTATATATATATGTATGCATCATTAAAGAAATATTATATGTATGTCACTGTACCTTATAGACATTGTGGTCAATCTAAATTACCTATATCTATACACCCGTACACTCGGTGTACGGGTGTATACACCCGAGTGTCTTTTTGTGCGCACGGGTGTCCCTTATTGGGATATTTATTGCGACATTATAATTAGTGTCGAATCAGCGGCTGTGTGAACACCTTGTGTCCAAGTGTCCCAGTGTCTGTTACATATTACATAGTAATAAACATAGCATTTACGTCGTTTAATTACAATATAAGCAGCAATAGAGGCCGCACGACGCTTATTCATGATGACCGAACTCTAACTGTTTCGTTTCGAGCTCTAACTGAGCTCTAAGTTATTTTGTAAGTGAACAGCTCGGTCAGAAGTTCATATTTGTGTCTGGCTAGTGTCCAGACAGTGTTTAAACTCTTTAATGTTTTTATGTTTGAAATATGTAACATTTTTGACGGGCCATACTGTTATATGAACTTAAATAGTTGTAGTAATAATATCTTGAACAAGGCACAGTATATGTTATGCATATATTTAATACTTTTCTTTAAGTACATATTAGTTGGTATGTTAAAAATTATTCTAAAAAGTTAGAACTACAGACTTTGTTGTTAACAGTTTGTTGTTCTAGTAGACACTAATTTAATATTGTTCTTGTATAAGAATTTTCTGAGTGGAATCATAATAATGAGTTGAATAATTAGATTTATTTTAATGGTGTTCATAAAGAGCACAAACATGTTTGTAAAATAACTCTTGTTAATATTTAAACTTTAAAGCCCCTAAGCACAAAATTGATTTTCAAATATCTATCATATGTCTCTACAACACTGGAAACTAAACCTCATCAAAAAAAAATAACTTGCAGCTTCTTTTTGGACTGTTCTGAGTTATAATGATAAGTGTAGACTGTAGAGGAACGAGGGATAGACACTTGAACCCACAAGTTTTGAAATATTCATATATATATATCATCTTCATCTTCTAGGTAAGATCGATGGTGATTTAAATAAATTTTTATGAAATTTTGAAAGTTATAGCTCTATTTCCTTGTACAGGAAATTCACTGAAAGAAACCAAATCATTCACTCTGACAGAATTCCAATCACTCAACAAGCTTTATGAAAATACTTCCTTGGCAACCTCTGATATTTTAAGTATAATTTTTTTGATGCAACTAAATTTAAAAACTCTTAATTTAATAGTTAAATACAATTTTGAAGGGAATATTTCATATATATATACATATATATATATATATATATATATATATATATATATATATATATGTATGTATATATATATATATATATATATATATATATATGTATATATATATATATATACAGCAGTTTAAAGTTTAATACGTTTAAGTTAGTTATGCAGAAAATAGGTATTTTATACATAAGTGGAGTTTGATACTGAAATACTGGTTCATAAACACACTTATTATTACCTACTTTATCTTTAGCACGTTTAATTACTTGAAGCGTGTCCCATCATATAACACATTACAGGTTATAAGTTATAGAACGTGTCACTTGAAAAAGTTATAAAACTATTTAAAAAATAACCCATCATATTTTAAAGTGGTCCGATTTTCAAAATTCTTTTTGCATTATGTTAGTTTAAAAATTACCCACACACATTAATCCGCAGTACTGTTTTCGAAATCCGGAACTAGTCTTCATTAATATTCTACCAGAATACGTTCCCACGTAAAAAATTTGGTTATTTAAAATTGAAAACGACGAGTGTAAATAACAACTAACTGAGTTAATAGCTTAAATACCCGGCATATACTAAATTTGAAAAAAAGTTTCAAACGAAAGTTATTTATTTTAAAAATAGGAACATTTTTTGTTCTTTAAATTTTTGTTCTATCTCTTACGGTTTCAAAGATAGGCCGTTTTGTCCATTTTGCCAAATATGGTCCGATTTTTTCCATTCAACTTGACATTGTCCTTACTTTTTAGCTCTGAACTTGACCTTATATTTTAGCTCTAGAACACACATGGAAAATTTCAGCTCGCTATCTCTTTTCGTTTTTGAATGTTTACGGACGACGGACAATTTGCGGAAATGGTCTAATTAGGTCATTAGGTCTGCGATCAATATTTTCAACCGTTACAAAGTCGGTACTAAACTTAATATACCCTGGTATATATTATATATCGGGTATAAAAACGTATATAGTGGCATGTAGTGGTGATTAGTACCCAAAAAAAAACTCACCAGGATTTTCTGAGAGATTTTCACAATTTTCCGGTTATTCAATTGGTGGAATATATCAGGATATATTGGTATATGCGAGCTAAAACCTAATTTAAAAAGAATGGTTAATAAAAACAAACTTGTAAACTTTAAACCAATGTTAATTTTCAGCCTTAACATTTAATAATGAATGTATAAGTTCGTTGGTGGTCATCCAGTGTAATCTAGGAGCATGTATTCAACATGCAACTCGACATTTGAAGAAATTTTTCCGAAATCTGTTCGTCGGTACAAATCAATCGCTGAAATTTGTCAAAAAAGTTCGCCAAAAAGAGGACGAGAAACTTCAACAATTACCTTATATACTTTCTAAACTAATTTAACTGTCACCTCAGACTCTGCTTCTCTTTGCTTACGGCTGGTAAAATGCTCTTGCAAAAATTACTGAATAGATTTATCCGGAAATTATTTTTTTTCAGTAGATCGGAATAATATATTTTTAGAACTACATAAGACCTATTTTGACAAAATGGAAACCCGACTTCAATAATCAAATATTCTATAACAAAAAATGCACTGAAGAGTAAAAAAATAATTGCATATTCTAGTGCCAATTTTAGTTCACCTAAGCAAAAATTTTTAAATATATATGTACAATTATTGTTATTTTTGGAGGCGGTGTCAGTATAGAGAAATTCACATAACTTTTGGCCTCCAAAAATAATAATAATTGTACATATATATTTAAAAATTTTTGCTTAGGTGAACTAAAATTGGCACAAATTGAAGTTCTATAACTGATTTAATTTGTCTAAATATGGGTAGACCTACTAAACGACCAGCTAAGTTTTAGTGCATTTTTTATAACACTTTTTTTTTTATCCGTTTTTTTTTTAAATAATTTTTAGTGCATTTTTTTATAACAGATTTTCAGTTTTTTTTACAAGCATTTGGTTGTTTTTTTGTAAAAATTTTTTTTTTTTTGGGTCGGTTTTTTTTTTTGTAAAAAATTTTTTTGAAGTCGGTTTTCAAAAAAATTTTCTTACTTTCCCATTATGAATGAGTATACCCTTTCAAAAAAAAAAAAAAATTTCGCAGAAATCGGTTATCACATATAAAATGAGGATTTTCCTCGATTTCCCTGGAATCCCCTCATCAGAATGCGACTTGGTGACAATGGACACACATTAAAAAAATAAAATAAAAAAATACAGACGAATTGAGAACCATCCTCCTTTTTGAAGTCGGGTTAAAAACACACATTGCACATGAGTGTATTCAAAGGTAGATGTATGTAGAAAACTTGTCAGTAAAAATAATTGGACTCGTTTTGAATACGACAATCTACCTATCGAGAATAAATAATGGCATTAGTATAATGTATATATTTACAAACAAAACTGTGAAATGAATACAATGAGAGGCGTTTATAATGTCGTTGTCTCTAACGCCAATTTGACATTACAACTGCAGACGTCGTATAAATTCGTATAAAATATATCAAATTGAAGTCATCGAACATAGCATTGAAACCCATTTTAATTGATTGTTTTTAATTAACTTTGCTTATGGGTTCAATATTGGTTCTCACAAACAAATATATTCGAGCAATTCGTGTTATATACATCTTCATACGCACCCTCAACTATAAGTTTTATTAACACGTTTACTATTGGCACATCCGGCCTGTATCGTTGTTCTGTACCGATAATATTTGATAGGAACTTATCAGCATAAAGTTTGTAATAATAATAATTAGAAAGAGAGGTACCGCAAATGGGTCCCTAGCACCTAGACCAAGGGGTCCTTTGTGCCCTCCTTTAAGGCGACACGTCTCCGGGCAAGAGGTGCTATTTTAAGCAGATGAAGCTATAGGGTTCTGTTGAGGCCAGACGCTGGGATTGCTCCAAGGATTGATGGATCCAAGGTTTCGGACCCAAACATTCTATAACTGACACCCTGCAGGTTTCTGCAGGTGTAAATAACATGTATGGAGGTTTCATCGTCCTCCATACAGGCCCTACAAGTGGGATGATTAGAGATCCCCAAGTTATGAAGGTGGTAGTTCAATCGACAGTGTCCTGCCAAGAGCCCCGCCACGCTTCTCAACTGCATTGAGTAGAAAGTTTGTAAATTATGAAGAAAAATATTAGAAAAACAGAAAAAATTTCCCTTCAGCTCTATAGTGGAGATTACTTTGGAATAACTACGGCCAATTCGACGCCCGCATTAGACAAAAATGAGTCAACAAGTCGTCGATATCTTCTGACTATTAAAAAATTATAAATGTCTGCTTATTTAAAAAAAACTGCTGGATTGATTTTGTTGAAACATATTTGTGATTTTCACATAAATTTTAACATATTCTTATTTGTGTATACTAAGGCGTTGCAATACAATACCAATATAATTTCCAGTAAGGTTACGTAAGACATAGTATGAAAGAACTCACGTATACTATATACATATATATATACATATATTGAATTTTAAATTAAATATTGATATGAAAAGGTTAACTCATCTAAGAGAATTCGAACCTAGACATCAGGATTTCTAGCTCAATGTGATAACCGTTACTCCACGGATGACTCTGGTAAATGATTCAATTTTTTCATATCATTACTTTGTTGTCAACATCATCAACGCCTAAGTATACACAAATAATAATACATGGAATAACAAGAGTGTATACCAGAGTCATCCTTGGTGTACACACTGAGCTAGATCTCCAGATGTTTAGGTTCTAGTCCTAGTAGATGAGTTCATTTTTAATATCAGAAAACAGATAATGAATTGAGACAATGGCCCAGAACCAAACTCTGAAATAATAAAATTAAACCACATTCAAAATTGAATACCTGAATATCAAGGTTAGCTTCGATCAACGCTCTTACCTAATTATTGACAATAACAAGACCGCATGGTCAGAAAAGGATACCGCCAATAAATGGGTTGGGTTCTTCACACACTTAATCCTTTAATTGGTCAATTAACTCAAATAATCCTTCAGGGACTACCTCAGTCAGATCATATAAAAGACAAAACTTTTTTAATATTATTGTGAGTCACGTACCAAATTGTTGCAACGAGCAACATATCTTTGACTCCATATCCCAGAGATAGTTACGATTAGCTATACTGAAGATGACTTCCTTGTAGTCGAAATACGTATTTTTAAAATACAAATAATTGTTCTAGGAATTAGGGCAAAAAATTTGAAATTTAATTTCAAACACAATATTTAGTGAATGACCACATTAATAACGAATGATATTATCCGGAGTGGCACGAATTCATCGGTTATCATTCCACGTCAGTGAAAGGGCAAAAATTTGCCATTTACCAGCTCATTCGATTACATTATATCTGCTCATCACTATATATAATAATACATGCATATAAAAATTTATATAAATATATGTACTTATATATATACATATATTGGTATTTAAAAAAAAATTGTGACATACATTTTTAATAGCTCTGTAAAGAATATAAAAAAAATCTGTATATGTCACACTCCATAATATGTTAACAACAATACATGGTACACATACGAATATTTAAATATAAATACAAAACACAAAGAAAGCTATATATTTGAAATGTTAATTTAAAAAACAGACATTTCTAAACATGTTATGTTTCACTCAAAAATTGTTTTTATTTTTCTATTCTACTTAAATAATGCAAAAAAACAAAAAAAAAATACAGACGAATTGAGAACCATCCTTCTTTTTGAAGTCGGGTTAATAAAATACCGTTGTAATTGAATTAAAAACAAAATTTTATTTTATTCTGTATTGTAAAATCTAAATTGAAAATAAAACTAAAAATATTCAAATAGAATCCTAATCGATTCTATCAGATAATCCAGATTCGAATTATATATACTTACAATCAATATTTTTATCAAAAATCTATATTATAGATTGAAATATAATATTCATATTACATCTATATTACAAACTAGCTATCACCCGCATTAAATTTAAATTAAATAAAAATAAATAAAAAATAAATTATTTAAAAAAAAATTCTTCCTCCAGCCGGATTTGAACGAGCGACCTATTTATATCTGTATCTATATTTTATTTCTTCCGACTTACTTTACAAATATCAATATTTAAGGCTAACTAAGAATTTTAACGTAATGCTAGATAGCCAATAGCCTTCCTCATGAATGTGGCTATCTAACAGAGATTAGCCCGTTCAAACAAAAAGACTCTTCAACTTTATTATATTAGTATAGATGAAACTAAAACCAAAACTGCGTCTGAAATATTATTTTTATATTTATTACTATATATCTGAAAAACCAGTCCGAGTGGTCCAGTTGGTGAAGGCACTCTACTCGGAACTGCTAGGTTGCTGGTTCGATTTTATCACCTGCATATTTCTTTTACAAATCATCAAAAAAAATAAATAATATGCATACAAAATCTTAGTATCTTTGACTAGTGGACAGATACGCTATTCGGGTTTAAATCGCCAAATTAACCATAACATTAGACGCATAACACATCGTATAAACGTTATAAACAGACTAAATAAAATAATATAAATTAAACATAAAAATCACAAAGGTTTCCGTAAATATTAGAGTTTCAAAATGAACGAGCGAGTCATTTTCTGTGGTCAAATTTATTATTTACAATAAATTTTTTCCATTTTGCTAAATTACTACGAAAAACTGCCATGAACGATCTAGGCTATTCACTTGTAAAATTCCAATTAGCCATTACCATTATTGTACACAACAGTTTTTATATCACTGGAATAAAATTATGTAACAATTACTGCATATAAAAGAAAAAATTATTTTTACCGACGAAAAGAAGGAGGTACTCAATTCAACCTGTATATATTTTTTTATGTATGATCACGCATAACTTTTTGAAAAAAAATTTCAAATTTTAGCCACAAAAAGAACCACCACTAAAAAACACATATCATAATCGCTGTATATTTTCTGTGTGTAAACACTTTGAAAGCACTCAATATCGTTTTTATTGGATTGAGTATACCTCGAAGTTATATTCGTGCCTAAGGGTAGAAAAATAGGGAAAAATGGATTGTTTACCCACTCAATTATTTACCCACATTGTCATCTGTGAACCGATTCTGTTGAAACTTGGCACATTTATGTAGTTCTAATGACACTAAAACATGTACGAAAAAATAAAAGGACTGAAATACCTAAAAAATTATTTAGGTATTTACGTTAGTGTAAGACTTAGTTAGACTAAAAAGGTTCTTTTTTATTTTTTGCTTTTCAGTTATTTTCTTCTTTCGTCGGTTCTATTTTTTGTTAAAAAGTATTTTTACTATGTATTGTTGTGTTGAAATGTTTGCATTTGAACATACAGTATCATATTCTAAAGAGTTGGAAACTACTGCCACCAGGATAAAACAAAGGATTTCGCATACAATTTTTTATTATTACATATGATTATACCCTTATGATTTTTTTCCCTTATTAAAAAAAAAAATTAATTTCAAGCAATTGTGAAAAAACATAATTTTTATTTTTATGCACAGAATATTTTTATGCCCGGTATATATGATATATACTAGGGTATATTAAGTTTAGTCCGGACTTTGTAAAATTTTTTGGAAAAGGTGTTCATAAAATGACCTTATTAGTCCATTTCCGTCCGTTCTTCCGTCTGTCCGTCGGTCAACTCGATAGCTAAAAAACCAAAGAGATAACGAACTAAAACTAAATGAATTGACAAAATAGGACGGTGCTTTCTCCGTCAGGGGGGCAGATATATATTCATCTTTTAATCCGTAAGAGAAAGGTAAAAAATACCGGGTATTTAAGCAATGAACTCTGTTAGTTGTTATTTTTACCTGTTTATTTTTAATATAAATACTTATACAATTTAATATTTTATATAATTATTTTAAATAATTCTAATTATATTTATTTTAAACTAACAATAATAATTATATCATAGAAATAATTAGTTTTTATTCAATGAAAAACAATAATAAAAATAAATAATGTTGTAAATGAATCAAGAGTACACTCCCGTTCATAAAAATTGAACCGGTTCAAACATTCTAAGTGTTACTGTATGTAATATTATACATATATTTAGTAATATATACGCTAAAAGTGTGACTTGCTGGTTCAAATTTTATGAAAGAGAGTGTACATTTAAGCAAACATTAATAGTCTATACTTAAGATGACAGAAAAAGGAAAACGAAACACAAACGGTAATATTCAGATTGTTAAGATTGATAAGATTAAGACAGAGCTAAGTAAAACAAATGAAAATAACAACTTACTGAGTTGCTTAAATAATCGGAACATACTGAGTTTATGAAAAAAAGTTTCAAATAAAAGTTCTTTATGTTTAAAAACCAAATATTTTATGTCTTTTAATTTTCTCTTACGGTTTCAAAGATTTGTTAAAAATTTCGTTTTAAGCTAACTTGGACCTAGCGCAAACAGTGACGTTGGTTAAAACACGATACGATTAACCGTATTCAAGATATCAGACTCATAGTGCTAAAATTCAAAACTGTATGAATTGAAAAGGGCAAATTTTGAAGTTGGTTAATCGGATATTAAAATGAAACTGATTTTCTAGCTGTTTGGGTCAAAATTACCCTAGAAAATGATTATTATTAAAATCGAGAACAAAAATTTTCTTCAATTTTTTTGAATTTTTTCCAATAATCTTTATTATTTTGCTTGTTGATTTTGAATAAACTTAAACTTACGATTATATATCTTCTGTTCATATAAACCAACGTTGATTTTCTCCTATCTGAGGCTATTTATCCATAATTATACTTATATACTACGAATTTCATCGTAGTTGCAAGTAAACAAACAACGAGATAACCCGTAATAGACGTCCTTGGCAATAACGCAAACTATGAGTTATCTTGAAGTTTGCAGTCAACGTGTTAAAATAGTAAAATTAGTTATACTCGATATCCCCGTCTTGCCCTTCTATTACCTCTAATATAATCAATTCGATCACTAAACATAATATCAAGTACACCCTAAATATTTTACTAGTTTAAATACAAACATACAATTTCAATTAGCTATATGGAAGGAAAAAGTTGTATTCAAAGTGATATAAATTAAGATTTTGGCGAATATTATAATTAATTAGAAAACTGCGTGCATGCAATCGATAATTCTCGAAGTTTAGACATAAAAACAAAAATTATTGCATACACTTTGTACTCAATTTTAAGGGTGGGATGCCGCTAATATCGTCACAAGTTACATTTATATAAAACTAATAGAATTTAAATTATCAGCTATTAATAAGAACTGCCTTAATAGGAAATAAAAATAGACAATTTACTCAGTGTCTTAATATCAAGCCATTGCTTAAACCACTGAACTTAACGTAGACATCGTAAATGCTTTATGCAATGTCCCTCTTTCGGTGAAATAGGCGATCTAGTTTTGCATTTTCTATTCAATTATATTTCTCTAGTTATCAGACGATCAACATTGGGTTCAGTAATTTTTAAAATTTAGGTTTTTTTTTAGTACAAAGCTCAAAATTGAAAATATTCAACACTATGCAGGTTATAAATTGTTATGAGTATGGTCCATTTTTAATGTCCTTAAAAAAATATGATAAACAAAGAATAATCAGCAAAAGAGATAAATTGTCCCTCGATAATCGAGGGACATAAATTGTCCCTGGAGAGTTGTCCCTGTGTATGAAACTGAATTATATAAATATAATATAAATATTCTTGATGTTAAAATTAAGTTTTGAAAATTTCAACAACAAAAAAAACAATTTTATTTAATATGACTGAACGTGGAAAGTATATAAATTAACGTACAATTCTATATAGCTCTCTTCAGAAAATATTCAAAATCCAAACATTCCTTTATTAGAAGATATAGACAAATTTCTTGACAAACCGATCCGATTATTTTAAAAGGTTTGTCAGATTATGAATCCTCTTTTTACTCGCTGTAGATTGTAAGATCAGGTCTGCAAGAAATTTGGATTGCCGAGGAACCATTAAAGAATCCACAAAATTATATACAAATTGAGTGAGAAGTTCTGGTGGAAAGATCGGATGGCGTACAGAGCAGATTTTTTTTAATTCTACGGTTTTTCCGGGTATAAACATTTTTATACCCGGTATATAATATATACCAGGTATATTAAGTTTATTATTTAGTTCTGACTTTGTAACCGCCTGTGAACCCGATAACTCTAAAACGAAAAGAGATAGCTAGTTGAAATTGTATTGTACATTTTGGAGCAGAAAAGTCAAGTCAAGTTCGTGAATGGGCAAAATCGGACCATGTTTGGGCAAAATGGGCAAAACTACCTATATTTGAAACCGTAAGAGATAGAACAAAAATTATAAAACAAAAAATGCCCCTTTTTTTAAAAACAAACAACTTTTGCTTGAAACTTTTTTCATAAATTTAGTATATACGGGGTATTTAAGCAATTAACTCAGTTAGTTATTAATTTGACTTGTTTTACTTAATTTCAAAGAATTATTATTAGAATATAATAATAAACCAAAATCGTACAAAATAGTCGCCTAACGAAGGGATTGTGTCGCACGCTTTTGTGCTGGTAGCAATAGGGAATATGCATGAAAATTTGTTTTCACTTGAATTGAAGCATGTTTACTTGACAAATATCAAGGTAAAATTACTTTTTAAATAACTTTAAAGATAAGCGAGATATGAATGATTGAAATTCCCGATCAGACAAAGAGGGTGATAGCCCTCTTGATATGTTATGTGACGTCATATTACACTTTCACCATTTAAAATACACGTAAAACTCCGTTTTTAGTATTTTTGCAAGAAAGAGACAGATAATAATTTTTAAAAGCATATAGCTTCCTTGATATTTGTCGGATTTTAATTTCGTTTTTAAATATTATTACTGTATTAACAGTATTAATTATTTATTCTGAAAATAAATGTGAAAAAAAATGTTCATGCATATTCCCTATTAAATTCTATAAGTATATTAACTTAGAAAGAAATGAATAATGCCAGAAATGAATTTTGGAATAGCAAATCAATATCCAGTATGTATATTCGTACTAATAGGAACAAATATTTCGAAGATCTATTCGAAACCAATCCAGATTTAAGATCAAACATAAACCACATATTAAAGGTTTAAAGAATTCATTTGAGAAATCCAACGGTTATTCCTTCTTTTTTTTAAATTTGTCAAATGGGTGTGAAATAATAAATTTTTCGAAAAATTAATTATAAATAATTCATATCACTGTGTAAAAAAACAAATTTATTTTTTGCTAAAACAGTTAAATTTGTTGTTTAAAAGGTTTCACTCATTATGTTTTACATACTACAAAAAAATTACATAACGTTGGGAATTATTCTGAATATTGTTGCTAATTAATAAAATATGTTTCATTACAGTTAGATATTATATACGTCATTGTGGAATAATTTTTTACTTCAGTAATGTTTTTATTTTTTCTATTTAAAAGAATTAGAACCTTCTTTTTTAAGTATTCTTAATTGTTTAATATACGAGTATTCACTTACAGAATGTTCAATTAACAATTTTAAAAAATTAACAATTAACAAATTTATTCTCGGATAATTTAGAAATTCAAAAAGAATTGGGCACGGATCATATCTAGCCATGCGAATCATCTAGAGCAGAAACTTGTCTTTAAATTTATACGTCGTCAGATATGGTAAACTTTAAGCTTGAAAAGCTACAACCCGCGAAAAGCTACAGCAAAACTTTAAAGAATATATACTAAGTTGTCCTAATTTAACAAGGTACATTGTATAAACATCAGTCGTTTTTTAGGCACAATATTGTGCGACTTTGGTAATATTGTATTTTTTAGGCTTGTATTTAACTTGACGTTCTGTATGTTTGTTATTATGTTTGCGTAAGAAAAGTCTTACCAATCCAAGTAGCCGAGCAGTCTAAGGCGTTATGTCTGCGCAGTATGCCTACTTGGAAACTGGGAGGTTATGGATTCGAATCCCAACATCGGCAGTTTGTCAATTATTAAGAAAAAAAAAGAAAAGGGGGCGGTTAATTGACTAAACTGTCGACGTATGGACAAGAACGAAGTAATCGGCTATGCTTGAGAAGGATTTCTGCAGTTTCCTTCACAAACTCCAGATGAATATCGGCATAGTTCCTATCATACTCGGCTACAGCCGCATATCCTACCAATTCCTAGTCTATACACTAAAATTCCTTCCACTCCACTCACACCCTCACATTCTTAGGCATCACAATGGACCTTATGGTCGAAGTATAGCCCGTCCAGGGCAGCTTCTACAATCTATCTTAGAAAAGTCTTGCAATGAAAATTGCGACAAGTTCTACTTGAGCTAGAGATTTATCGTTCTATATAGATAGAGAATATTTCCAGAAATAGATATTTGGTGGAACAAAAAAAACAATTAATAAAATATGTAAATAGAAATAAACAAATTAATGATACATCGTCAATCAAAGATATTGAAAAATCATATGCATTCCACTACCAAAACATCTCAGGTAGCTCATCAGTAGAGCATTCTAGAATGCCAGAAGTCGTAGGTTCGATTTCCACCCTATATATGTATGATATTTCATGTCAAATATTTGATACCAAAGAATACTAACAATCATCAGGCATATTACTTAAATGTCAAATTAAGTAAACGCTAGTCACTTCTGTTGGTATAATATAACCGTAAGGCAACCATACTAACAATAGATATAAATAGACACTAGTTTACTTTTATGAATCGTAAATACGTTTTATAAATCGTCAATTATTATTTTCATTATTTTGAATTTCTTACTTTAAATCGCGTTCTGTATAGTTTTATCATCTGAAGTTTCAAAAATATTTGCTGAACGGAAAAATACCTAGTTTTATTAATTTTTTAATATTTTAAACAGCCGTAACTCCAGATATGTTTGTCGCGGTAAATTCTGTCCATATTCAAGTTTTATAGGATTCAACACATATTTTCCCTTAAAATGGACTATTTTTTAAGCGAATTTGTTTTCTATATAGTTAAATATATTTGCGTGAAAAATAGTAATTCAACTATCATATTAACATTATCGATCTACAGATATAATGGAACATAATATAAATATATTATAATTGCTGTATACTTCTATAATTGAAATATAAATATATTTGTTTATTAAAAACATATCACAAGCATTATTTTCTGGGTTAGTAAATAATAGGCGGGAAATGGTTTATATAAATATATATAGTATCCAAAAACATTATATATATGTTACACATGCTTGTTAACTGCGAAAATACATTTTACGGTTGAATGAAACAGAAAAAAAAAACTATTTTTCACATGCCATTATTATACTGACACACATATTGCATAAAAAATAATGGTTGGTGTTAAATATTTTTTGTAAATTAATTTTTATTTTCACCCTTTATATATATATATATACATACGTCTATATATATATATATATATATATATATATATATATATGTATATATATATATATATATATATATACTATTAACATTTTTAACACAGTTATTTGATATCGTTCTGAATATAATCATTTTTACGCCCTGTATATGTGTAAAAATATCTGTGGCTAAATGGTAAGGAAAAAAAAGACAATAGATAATTTTCTAATATGTTGAATTTGACAATATTTGACAATAAGTTTCATGCAAAATTCCTCCCCCTTCATTTCTCCCCCCTAAAATGTGAATTTTCAAAAATCCGTTCTTAGCTAACATTTATTATCTACAAACTGCTTACCTACCAAATTTCAGCTTCATGAAGACAATTTCTCCATATTATCTTTACGACCCTATTACACCCCTTTTTAGGGGTAGTTTAAAAAAAACAAATATATACTTTAATTATTTGTTATAAACAATATACAACATGTTTTAATTACTACATTACCATATATCCGTGTACCTGTTCGTCTAAATAGTAGAGGTAGATTGTAAAGGCTATCCTGGACTAGGCTACGCTTCGACAATAAGGTTCATTGTGATACCTTAGGATAAGAGGATGTGAGTGGAGTGGAAGGAATTTGTGAGTAGACTAGGAATTGGTAGGATATGCGGCTGCAGCCGACTATGATAGGAACTATGCCGATATTCATCTGGAGTTCGTGAAGGAAACTGCAGAAAACCTTCTCGTTCTTGTCCATACGCCGACAGTTTAGTCAATCAACCGCCCCCCCTTTTTTTTTTATAATTGACAAACTGCCGATGTCGGGATTCGAACCCATAACCTCCCAGTTTCCAAGTACTGCATACTGCGCAGACATGGCGCCTTAGACCACTAAATATTTTTTAATAATTTCGATAGTTTTTCAATTTCACAATTTATGCACAAAGGGCTGGCAAAACAATTTCCACTAATGTAAATTAATATACACTCGTGTTCATAAATATGAATCAGTAAATCACATTCTAAGCGGTTATATTACAAAATATTACTAAGAAATTTTTGTTTAAATTTTTAAACAATAATTTACATGTGTTTTTTTTATTTTTGATCCAAGGAGTATTGTAAGGACTAAGATATTCCATAGTCATTTCATAGACACCCAAATCTCGTCAAATACGTCATAGTTTTTTTCAAAGCTATTTAATGATGCTTAGTCAATATAAAAGAGTATCGTAAAAATGTATATTTAAGGTTGTTCACTCGTAACAACTATGCCAATTGAACATATCTAGTTTAACATATATAGTATTTTAACACTTAGTTTGTTCACAACGATTCACAATCGGATTTATTAAAATTGTTTTTAATAAATGCAAAACATTTAAATTAATATCGTATTTCAATTTCATCATAATATCATATTTCAAATTCTTAAATGAAGTGGGTTTACGATCGAACTACCTTAAGGAAATTGTAATAAATTTTCAGTGCAGATAGAACAGTACCTATATTCATTATTTATGACACTACTGCATTACGGTAAATTTTAAATACATATTATTTCTATATAAAATACATCCCAAAAGTAATACCTTCAGATAAAAAATTATTTCTTAGCACGTTTGAGCAAGCGCAGATACCTACATATAAATAAAAGTATATATAAGGTAGAGCAAAAAAAAAACACCACAAAACTATTGACAAAATGAGTGTATTTTAGAGTCACAATGCGAAATGAAAATCCCCTAAGGAAATATAAAAAATGTATAAGTTTAAATATAATAGGAAAGAATATATAGGTAGGTATCTCTATATTTTATATAGTTAACATTGATACAACGTCATGATAAAATATACAGAGAGAGAGTTCGTAAATTATCACGGTGCTTAACGTGAGTAAGCTATGGGTACATATTTCTTTTATTTCCATTATTATCAAATGACAGTTTTTGGTGATATATTGTTGCTAATAATTTGAATGGTATTCAGCACTTCAATATTTGGTATAGTTAATAATTTTAAGATGACAAGCACGCAAATATATATATATGTATATATATATACATATATATACAATCACATATATATATATATATATATATATATATATATATATATATATATATATATATATATATATAGGGTGAATGTAACCTGCCGCATAATAGCACACGCCTCCACTTCCTTCCACGATCCTCCCATTCCTCAATGTATATATAGTCATAACCGCTGCAAGTGACGTCAACATTTTTTGCGGCTGTTTCTTGGAACGTTATGACGCGAAATGAAATAACCATAATCGATCAAAATAATCGTAACTATTAAAATTAAAGCAATTCCAAGCAATTCAGCTTTCAAAATTTTTATAAATCGCTGTACATTATCATACTGTAGTATGCATACAACGACGCTTCTGGGTACCAAACATGAAATATGAAGAATTGTTTTGCTTAGATAAATCGTAACATACCGAACAAAAATAAACAACTATGGAAAAAAATAGATACATCGTATTTGAAATTAAATTATTTCGTCAATCATTCGAAAAATGGTTGACGTATGTGTGTCTACCAATTTCAATCATTTCGTCTCTGCTTGAACGTGTATCGAAACACGTTAAAATAATGTGTTAAAATGGTGTTGATAAATTAGGGGTCATATTTAATGTAGAAAGATTCTCGGCTTTCATATGTTTTAATTTATAAAAAAATATAATCATTTATATCGGTAGCTTTTTATAAGAAACGCAGTGAAATGCAAAAATTATTAAATAGTTTATTATAAAATCGTGAAGCGCGTATTATTTGGATCGTTCTGTATACAAAACGATTGTAACTGCTAACCCGCTGACAGAGTTAACATATGTTTTATGCTTTAATTACATTATAGAAGCATAAATGTATTTAAGGGAAATGTTCTAAAATAGTAACAAAGTTTGTATATTGGGTCAACTTCAAATCGAAATATTTCACCTAAAGGGTCGCTGAGAAAATATATATGTTGCTACTTTTTTCCACAAAGTGGCTACATTAACGACTTAACGGACTTCTCTTATATCGTTTATTTAGAAATTGAAAATTTGATTTTTTTTGAGCCTGTATTTTATATATGAAATTAAGTAACCTTGGCGACAATTTATTATTATTACATTAAAATCATTAAAGTTATAGAAAAAATTGTCAGGAGATAAAATAATATTCCTGCAGTTTTACTCTTGTAAAACTTGTTTTTTCTACTTTTTCCACCAATATGAAAACATGTATGTAAAACTTTGCATTTCCCTCTCCCTTTTAATCCCCTTTACTTCTTGGCCGATTTTACGCACTAACGAATTATGCCGTTCAAATACCAAAAGCACACCGCACGCCAAATTTCTTGCCTTTAGTCTGATTTTAATAATCCGATCGGACTAAAATTGTTACGAGAGAGCATACAGACACATAATAGGTAGGATCGATGAACATTTCAAGATGTTTTCGTGAAATCGTTTCATCGATACAACTTCAATAGCTAGAATAAAAAACCTGTATAAAAAATAAAAAACCCTAGCTACAGCACTATAAATAATCCCAGTAGATTTTGGACTAGTTTGAACTAGTTTAATAATAATGCAATTGTAAAAATTTAATTTGAAATAACAAGTCATCAAGAGGTGAACACTATTAACTGAGCGAAAATCCTCTTGAGATAACGTCTAATATAATAAATGCTATAAAAATAATTAAAATATTGTATTGCTTCAGAATGTTAACCACATTAGCGTGGTAGCAGGCACAACATTAAAATAACACTACTATAGGTTTATTTTGCCACAAGCAATTTACAGTTTTTGTTTTTTTTTCTACGTATGTACCAACGCTGGTAGCACACACAAAAATGATACATGAAATTGGTAGCAGGTACTTTATTTGTTACATAATAAATGAGCGACAACAACCATATCATCTACTTGAATACGAATAATAATTACTACAATATTTCAATTATGCCAAATGAACCGTTACTTTAGTAAAATTGAAATTTGTACCCATTATTATATTAATTATCGTAGAGCACAAAAGTGCGTATGAAAAAGTTTAAAAAGGCCTGGCCATACGTAGATCAGTGAACTATATTGATTGATTGATTGATTAATATCGGGGTAAAAACTATTGCACTTCGACCCTATGGTCCATTGTGCTCCCCCTTCTACCTCAGTCTGACGAGACTCGCTTCTCCCATATGTTGGCAATAGCCTGGAGCTTGCTTATCAGTGAATTATTGTTCTGAAATTCATTAAGGAAAACTGGAGGTGTAGAGCTGTAAAAAACAAATAAAAAAGTTTAATATAGTTTTTCGATTTGACGCTTATTTTTTGAGATATAATTAATTAAACATTAATAAAATACAACCAATCACATTTGCATTTTTTAATTTTTGCGGGTGTCGCTACACTTATTGAGAAATATGATTGTCGCTACTCTAGCATGCTCTACTGTGGCCGCCTTACTCCACCAATCACAGAGCGCATTGTGTAAGGGAGGTGGTGGACACAGTAGTGGAGTAGATTCTGTTTATTTATTTATATTAATTTAAAATACGATACGAATAACGGTTTTCGAGGTATCAGACCCATAGTGCTAAAATTCCAAAATATATGAATTGAAAGGCAAACTTTTGAAATGTGGTGGTTGGACGTTAAAATGAACATGATTTTCGTACTGTTTGGGTCAAAATAAGCCTAGAAAATGATTATTATTAAAATGGAGAAGAAAAATTTTCTCCACTTTTCTCACATTTTTTCCAAGGGGTACCCCTTAAAAAAATCGCTAAAATTGGAGGAAAATTTTATGTCCCCAATTTTGATAAAAACTTGGTTTTAAGCTAATTTAGACCTAGCGAAAACGATGACGTTGGTTAAAATACGATACGATTAACGGTTTTCAAGGTATCAAACCCATAGTGCTAAAATTCCAAACTGTATGAATTGAGAAGGCAAAATTTTGAAATGTGTTGGTTGGATGTTAAAATGAACCTGATTTTAGTATTGTTTAGGTCAAAATAAGCCTAGAAAATTATTATTATTAGAATGGAGAAGAAAAATTTTCTCCTTTTTTCTCACATTTTTTCCAAGGGGTACCCCTAAAAAAATCGCTAAAATTGGAGGAAAATTTTATGTCCCCAATTTTGATAAAAACTTGGTTTTAAGCTAATTTAGACATAGCGAAAACGATGACGTTGGTTAAAATACGATACGATTTACGGTTTTCAAGGTTTCAGACCCATAGTGCTAAAATTCCAAACTGTATGAATTGAGAAGGCAAAATTTTGAAATGTGTTGGTTGGACGTTAAAATGAACCTGATTTTCGTATTGTTTAGGTCAAAATAAGCCTAGAAAATGATTATTATTAAAATGGAGAAGAAAAATTTTCTTCACTTTATTCAAATTTTTTACAAGGGATATATATATATATATATACATATATGTATATATATATATATGTATTTTTATATATATATATATATATATATATATATATGTATATATATATATATATATATATATATATATATATATATATATATATATATACAATGGAATAGTCTCACTAATCCGGCACTTCAATAGTTCGGCACGTCCAATAATCCGGCACCCTATAGTTTTTTTAGTGCCGAATTAATGAGACTCTACAGTCTACTGTATATGTATATCGATATATAAAGATTAATAGTGTGCTATTTTACAGAGGTGGGCTCAGACAGCTCGTCTGAGCCTTACGGGCTCTCCATAAGCTGGGTGAGAGTAAGTATAGAAGGTATGTTTTGAAGCAAGACGGAACGATGTTTCAATACAGGTTGTCCTACCGATTACTACCCAATAATTTATTCAATCAATTTAGAAATAGTTTTATAAAATTGTTTATTGTTTAAATATTTTTTACAGTATGGAGAGATACACAAAAAACATAATAATAATAATAACAATAATAATAATAATAACAATAATAATAATAATAATAATAATAATAATAATAATAACAATAACAATAACAATAACAATAATAATAATAATAATAATAATAATAATAATAATAATAATAATAATAATAATAATAATAATAATAATAACAATAATAATAACATAATAACAATAATAATAACATAATTAATAACTAATAAATAATAACATAATAATTGATGGAAACCACGGGAAGACGGTAGGCGTCTTCCATCAGGAGAACGATAGGAATAGGTAGGAAGATGAAATAAAGAGATAAAATGGAAAGGGATAAGTATATAAAATAATTAAGAAACAAACAAAAAATTATTCGTTTTCTATTATTATTCTTTGAATAATTTTGATAAATTTTCAATATCAGGAATATATGTATTTTGGGATATTCGCATTATATTTTCTAAATGTTTATCCGTAAGGGAATTTCGCGAATCTGATTTTATATGTTTCATATGTGAAAATCCCGATTCACATAGATAAGAAGATGCGAAACAACTACTAAGTTTTTTATATATTTTTAATAATTCCGGATATTTAAACGAAGATGGGTTTTCTGCGACGATTTCCCAAATACTTTTTGTGCTTGTGTTCATGGCTCCTAATAAATTATAATTTGTTGGAAGGGTAATCATTTCGTTTAATAACGCGCAATCATTGGAATCCGGAAAAAATTTGAGAAAAACTTCTATTAAAGTGGAAATTTTAAATTGTCTATTAAAAGGGGCCATTAAAAAATCACTCATTAGATTTATATTTTCAAAATCTTTAAATCGATTATTAATTTGTAAAATTACCGTTTCTAATAAACATTTATATTTTAAAAACAATTCAGTAAAATCACTCTTCACACATTGTTTCGCAATGTGTAATAGTTTAGGAAAATTATTTGGAATTTTTAAACCACCAAAAAAATTTACCGCCATCTCTAAAATTTTTTTCAATTCTATAATAGTTCTAACTGCGTCCCAAATATAAATATTTTTGCCCTGTAATTTTAAATTATGTAAATTAACTATTGAAGTTAAATCTACGAGAAAAGCTAAAGTTGCTGTAAAATCAAAGTCTCTTAGTTCAGGGCAAGGCTCACCGATTTCTTCATGAAATTTTACAATTACATCTAAATTTTCATAAAATCGTGCAAACATTTGTCCCTTACTAAGCCACCTAACTTGAGAATAATATTTTAATTCCCTAAATTCCGGATCGTTTTTTTTCGCGAATTCGTTAAATAAACGATGTTTCAACGCGCGCGTTTTAATCGAATTAATTTTTTTTATAACAATATTTTCAATTTCCGTAACTGAAAGGCTTTTCATGCATAATGCCTGCTGATGTATGATACAATGAAATGATAAAAGATTTTTTAATTCAGGGATTTTTTTAAAAAGTGCAATTAAACCGTTATTACAACCCGTTATATTACTTGCACCATCCGCGGTAAGTGAAACAAATTTTTCTAAAGGTAATGATTTTATTCGTGCAAGTACTCCGGCATAGAGATTTTCGGCGGTCGTTTCGCGATGTAGGGAAATCATCGCAAAGAGTTCTTCTTTAACAAATAAATCATCGAAAACCATACGAATGTAAATTAACATTTGCGCAGTATTTGTTGCATCGGTCGATTCATCCAACTGCAATGAATAGCAATAACAAAACTTAATGTCTTCATTTAATTGACTTGTCATGTTATCATCAATTGCTTCTACTCGCCGTGTTATTGTTCGACGAGAAATTGGGACTTCTTTAACGAATTGTTTACATTCTTCTTCAAGTTCGGTCCCACCGAACATTGAGTCCACATAGTCTTCCACTACCGTCTGCATAAAGTCACATTCACTAAATGGCTTTCGCGATTTCGCGATTCTATACGCTGTTTTGAAAGATAACGCGGTTTTTGTAAACTCATCCTTATTAATATATAATTTTTTGGCGGACGATGGTTCAAAATAATTTTTTTTTTAAACAGAAATTACGCGATCGCGTTCTGCTGTACCTATTTCGAATTTATCAAACTCGGCAGAATGTTTCACGGTATAATGACGTTGGAAATTACTTTTTTTTATATAAATAAAAGTTTTACCACAAAATAGGCAAATTAGCTCTTTATCAGTTTTCTTGTATATACCAAAATGATGCTCCCACTCGTTGATGCCAAAAACTATCCTCCTTTTCTTAGCAAACGGCGCCGCACCTCCACTGCTGAACTTATCCAAGACTGCTTGCGATGTCTTCTCCATTATTAAATTCACTACTTTTATTTTTTTTTAAAAACAAATTATGCGAAAAATAATTTCCACTACTACAAATAGTACTTTTCACTTTTTCAATTCAAAGTAGACTAACTCGAAGAACTCAAATTCCTACTTTATGTAAAACTTAACTTAATTCATCAAATTCCCATGACATTATACTGAGCATACTCCATACGAAGAAAAAATAATTAAATCAGGTAAATAATTCTTTATTAGTTCTCGGATATGAATAGTAAAATATTTAGACAAATTATTTGGAATTTCCAAAACTATAATTATATTTAAATTATCCTTTGCAAAAATTTCCCTCTTTTAGTTTTATTACAATGGTCCAGCGGTAAACTTAAAGGTTCAAAAGATATGTATTGAATGATGTATTGAATGAGTATGTATTGAATTGTATTATTTACTTTGTATAATAGTGACCATAAAAAAGATTTGGTATTATTATATTTTTTTCAGAAAATGTTTTAATTAAAAAAAGAAAATATTAATAATTGGTAGGTTACCCTGTAGTAACTCTATCTCTCTTCCCTACCTCTCACTCAGAGCTTGGCCGAGTCAACTCCTGCTCACCTCTGCTATTTTAGATTAAAGCTACTATGGAAACAACAATTAAAGTTGACATTTCAAAATTGAAACAATATTTAAATAAAATAATTATTTTTTAGCAAGTATAGTTTCTGTGGAAACGATAATTTAACCCACTCCAAAAAATCAAGGAGATTCTATGTTCGACGTTATATATTTTTTTTAAATGTTCAACCCATTTCAAGATTATTTTTTGAGACAATAGATAGTCTATGTCCTTCCCCAGGGTATAATCTATCTCCTTCCCTAATTTCATTACGATCCGTTTAGCCGTTTAGTCGTGAAGACGTAGCTAACAAGCAGAGTTACTTTCACAATTATATAGTAGTATGGATATATCAATATATCTATACGCTTATCTGCTTTAATATTCGAAATATCGAAAAATTTATAAGAAGTAAAGTTGCATGTAAGTTTTATTATAATTTTGTTTCTTATCATACAGCATATCAGATAAGACATTTCATTTTGATTAGACTATAATTGTGGCCGGTAGAGATTAATTGATGTATTCTAAGGAAATTCGCTAAGTTGACACGGCTCCTGCGTAACGAATTTTCGTTCAGTTATAGTTTTGTAGATAGATATTTCCCCCCTAGCGAGGGGATTCGTGAGCCGATTATAGCCATTCTTGAACTCGAAGGTAATTTGAAGCCCTAGAACACATTTAAAATTTTCAAATTTACGTAAGTAATCAATTTTTGTTTTGACTTATCGTGTTGACGGACAAACTGGTACCTAGAAATGGCATAATTAGAACATTTTAGAAAACTAAAATTATTATATCCTTATAATATTTTAGAAGACTAAAATTATTATACCCTTATAATAGCATATCAGATATATATCCGGAATATATCCGGGGTATATTATTCAGACTAATGAAAATTCAGCGTTAAACACATAAAGCAAATAATGCATAACTTGTTCTATAAATGGACTGAAGTAAATACTTTTATATTTTCTCTCATAAAATAGTATGTGACCTCATTCACATTATTTACTTAAATTTTACCCTCATTTTTTTATAATAATTATATACGTTAAAAATGTGTTTAAAAATATTGCTACTACAAACCATACTTAATGTACCTTACCTAGATCTAGTATCTACCTGAAGTAAAATGTTTTAATTAGCTACGTTATTTAATTATATAGGTTGTTCAGAATCTAGCCAACTAAACCATGTGAGAGTGTTCGAGTTCTCATAAAGACAATATTAATTTTTAATGTATGCCGCCAAATTTTAGAAATGTACATAGTCAAATATTAACCAACATAAAAACGAAAAAAAGATCGAGACTGTTAAATGTAGAAGACGATTTGAGAGTAGCATTGTCATTTTTACAACCAAATATAAATGAAATTACCAAAAAACATCAAGCACAAATTTCTCATTAAAAGTATTCTTATTATTAACTTGTAATTAATCCCTTAATAAACGTACTGTTGTTTTTGTAGTACATATTGTTTTATTTTACATTTAAATTATTAAAATATTAATTATTATTAAAATTATTATCATAAACTATTTTACACAGTGTATTGGAGGTAAGTAAACAACTTTTATACTTATCTTTTTCTTTGTGTGCCGTCAAATTTTGAAAATGTTTAAAGTGTACCGCGGCAAAGAAAAGGCTGAGAATCATGGCTTTAGAGTCTAACAGCCAATTCTAATAAAAAAATATATTCATATATAGTGTGTTCATAAAATGTTGTCATTTATGATGAGGATTATTTCAAATTGATCTCTTAAATATACCTCTATAGACTTAAAGGTTACAAAAGCATGCATACATATGTATATATTACCTTGGGGTATACACCATACACACATTGATGCAAACTCAGTATATACAGATTATTTGAACAAGTAAATCAGATTTTTGTAAAACTTTTTGTTTATTACTAATATTAATCTTAGTTTAAAAAGTTAAAATATTTTTTTGTACGTTGAGGTGGTTCTTTTTAGCGAATTTCCTCCAAAGGAAATGCAGCTACTGTTTTTGCACCAATGTTGGAATTTCGTAAAAATTTCTTCAAATGTCCATCGATCCTACTATTAGATGTTAAAAATCACTATCGCTAAAATTTGTAAATATGTATATATCTATATATATATATATATATATATATATATATATATATATATGTATATATGTATATGTACAAATGTCTTTTTTTTAAATGTCTGTGGACTCTCTAGCGGCCACAGTTTTATTCCGATTGGAATGAAATTTGGTATTTGAGGCGCTTTTGGTATTCTAAAGGTCAAGATAATGGGTAAAATCGGACGAGGGGAAAGAGGATTTAGAGGGAGGGGAAACACAAAATTTGACTATCTCCCTTAATATTTGAAAAATCGAAAAATTTATCAGGAGTTAAGTTGTAGGTACGGAGTTAAGTTTTACTGTAATTTTGTTTCTTATCATTTTTCCGTTACACTAATTTTTACAGAAATATTTACAATTAAAGATTGAAAGTTAAAATTCTAAATATCGCTGTACACATTAGAGTTTGGAAAAATGATAAGGTAATGAATTATACCAAACTTGATTTTCTACAACTTTACTCGTTATACATTTTCCAATATTAAGATTGTTCCAATATTAAGAGAGATATTTTATATTTTGTGTTTTCTTCTATCTTTATGCCCCCCTTTCTCCTTGACGTATTCCATTTATTAATAAAATTGGCCTTGAAAATACTAAGATCAGACTTAAATTGTGATTTATGTATTGTAAGGAAATTCGCTAAGTTGACGCAGCTCCTGCGTAACGCCTTTTTAATTTTAGTTTTTATTAAATACAGTGTGTCGACGAATATGGTTCAGAGAAGACTCAAATCAAAGAATTTATATCCGACAATTAACTGTGTTTAATTGAATATTGTTAATGTAATCACATGCTCAACCATTATACTTTTCTGGTTTAGAAAATGTGTTGAAAGGTAAATTTTTGTGGTAGACACAAGGTAAATACACAAAAGTATCATTGTCTTTATTTTCTGTCATTTAAAAATATTCTATGACAATAAACAAAGTACTTTATATTTTCAGACAACGTTTCATTATTTGTTTTCCATGTTTAACTTGCATAAATAATAGTATGTATTGTGTACATAATATACTATACTCTAGTATACTATAAAGCTGAGTGACAATTGTTCTGCTTCCAACCATCTGAATTGGGAACTATTAGTACTTCATGTTAAGGACGTTCAAGCATCGGGTAAAAAATTTTTTTTTCTGAATTGAATAGCTCAATTATGTAGTTATCCTTAAAAATTTAAAACCTGTTGACATTCATTTCAAAGAGTAATTATCGATTAAAAATCAAACTTTTAACACAGCGTCTTATGGAGAACATAATTTTTTTGTACTAAAAATTATAATAACTATATTATAAATAAAGTAGGCACGATAATAAATAATTTATAAATATTCTTTTAAATATGCAGTTTATATATAATTGCATTAAAAAAATGGTGTTGACGAACGTTTGAATTAATTATTTAATAAAATTAAAACTGTTTTGTTACAGCGCACAGTAAAAAAATATACACATACATATACACATATACACGTGAACGTCATAACAAAATATATTTTATTGTCAGTTTTATAATACTTTTAAAATATTTAGGAAAAATAAAAAATGGTTACAAATCGTTGTAAGATTATTGATGTACTTAACTTTTTTAAAATCTTAAATAAATTTTATTAAAGATAGTACTCATTTGACTCTAGTGTAGCATATGAACGTCCTTATGTCTACAAACAGACAAATGCTATCAGTCTATCAACATATCCTTATCATGTATCGAGTGTTACAAAATGCAACCAGTATAACCGCCGCCAGTATATTTCTTTATACTTTCATATCTTTGCAGATTTAAGAGCTATTGACTTATTTATGAATGTAATAGAAAACAATCGACCTGGATAACGATTTGATAAGACTTTGAATAAGTCTTGTATTGACTAAAAAACTGCTGTAATCGATTTTAGAGATGAGAAAGTTTTAGTAATTTTAAGGGCATGAAAAGTATGGACAAAAATTATTTAGTAAAATTATATTTACGGTTTTCATCAAGGGCTTATATAAAATCTAAGATGCTTTTTTTTACTATCTTCAATGTATAAATTTGAGTCTATGCACCGTCCCTGTATTTAAGCCAAAACTATTGGGAGTCTCACAAAATGTTCAAATGGTTTTAACTGGTCGCCCCAAGCTTTTTATGAGCGCACTAAGCTTTTATTTATAGTCACGTATTGGTTCCTATAACTATAACTGGAACATTTTATTTTCTAATTTTGAACCCATTATATAATAAAAGAATTTTAATAAATTTATATTTATTTTAAGACTTAAAATAATTAATTTTATTTATTTTCTTTTTAATTCTTTTAACATTAATGATGTGAGTGGAGAGCATGGGATTTGTATGCAGACTAGGAATTGGTAAGTTGTGCGGCTGCAGTTGACTTTGATAGGAACCATCCCGATATCCATCTGAAGTTGGTGAAGAAAAATTGCAGAAAACATTCACAAGCATAGCCGGTTACTTCGTTCCTGTCTACATGCCGACAGTTTAGTTAATTAAGCACCCCATTAATATTAATTGACCAAGTTTTAACCGCCGGGATTCGAACACGTAACCTCCCAGTTCATAGTCACCACTCGGCCACTTGGGCAGGTTACTCAATTGTGTTACTCAATGTTACTCAATGTGTTTACTTGCACAAAATTTTTAAGATTTGGACTCAGCTATACAAGTAAACATGTTAAGTTATATAAAAGCTTGTTAGAATATAGTTTATTAAGGAAATTCTGAGACACTCTTTATCTATAAATACTGGTAGTGGTTCATATATATATATATATATATATACATATATATATATATATATATATATATATATATATATATATATATATATATATATATATATATATATGTATGTTACAGTTTTTCTCGACTACCCCAGGTTAGACAGACATTTTAATACCCGATGGCATTACGTTTCTATTATTTCATATAAAACATGTTATATTTAATACAATATATATAAATATATATATATATATATATATATATATATATATATATATATATATATATATATATTCATTATCATTTTCAAGCAATGAAATAACATAAATTTCGACTGCAAATAAATATAATATTCCGTTTTTCTATATAATAATTATTGTTGAAAATTTATAAGTAAATAAATTTATGTCTTCAATAAACGTTTATCTCTTTCTTAAATACCAAAAATTTATTAAAGATTTCCAGAATTATTCGCGCAATTATAATAAATATTTATCACTTGAGAAACAGTTCAAGATCCCTGGGTAGTTAGTTATAAGTTGACTTTTCTGGATATTTACTCAGATTTAGTATTTATTACAATAAAATTGAACTAAAGCTCCGTGCAGGGCCGGCTCAGGGTATCAGAGTACGATGTAAATAATACACAGCATTAGAGTACCTCTGTAATGGGGACGCTTTTCAAGCAAATTTTTTTAATAAAATATATGGTGTTTTAATTTTATTTCAACCTAGCTGTAACCCGCATGTCTTACAAAACCTCACGGCTTAAGTAATAACGGTTTACGTTTATTAAGACTTCGCGTTGACTAACGATTGGCGTAACCCTTCGCGTAGCCTAACGCTTCGTGTTGACTAACGGTTCGCGTTACTTAAAAATTCACAGGCATTGTGTAGGGTGCCAAATGGAAACTTATTGAAACATAAAATAATGGTTACAAATTGCTGCTCCCCACTGCAGTATCTTCAAAAATATCGCTAAGAAATGTCTGAATAAAATCATGAATAAAACTAATAAGGTAAACCCATTTTAAGTGCCCATTTTAATATGATATCCTTTTGGGATCGGTCTAAAAAAAATATATCGAACAAAAGTTGTCTGATTTGGAAGGGGCAATCTGGTGGTAACTTTGGAAGGACCATTAACTTGATTTGAAGGCCAATGCAAGGTTTACTTTGATTTTCTTATAGAAACACCTATTTTTGATGTCGGCAATCGGAAAATTTTACGTCATTTATGATATTGGCTACTCGAAATTACTTACTTATTTCAAGTTGATCTTGAAATTGCCTTCAAAAGAATTTTTAGTTCAAAACCAAACAACTCTTGTTCAACATACTTTTTTGATTTGAGCAATCTCAAATCAAAATGGACCACTCTGTATATATTGAAGGAAAATTATCATAATTACGCATTTTTTAGTTAAGGGGTTAGTTTTCAGGGTTACAATGGATTAAAAAAAGTTTTTTCTAGATTATTATGTGAGGTGTTAGTTAAAAGCTTCTGGGCATTCATACATATACAATTTACTTTAAAAAGAGCCAAAAAAGCATTCCCTACTGAATATTAATATTGCATTTACATACATTATGAAATATCATAAATTACATAAATTATTAACGATGGCCGCCATTGAAAAAAAAGTAAAAGTTAATGTAAATGTAAATGGAAGGTTTTTAAGCTCATTCTCACTTTGGGTCTTCTTATTTAAAAACGATATTAACGATCATGTTGGATGATTTTGAAAATGACAATATAAAATTTTTTTTGGTGGGCATTTTTATTTGCTCTGCTTACAAAATAATTTCAAAGTTCTAAAGTTTGTTTTGCTTAAATCAGTAGTTTTGAATATTTTAAAACTATCCAGACAAATTATATGTATTTTCTCCACAATTATTATATTTCATTCAAGATCTAACCTAAAATACTTTTGAAGTGTTCAAATTTCTTTCTCAAAACATAAAACAAATCAAGGAAAAAATCCATTTGATGAAAAAGAAAAATTTTTTTTTCATTTATCCTCTAAAATAACAAATCACATGTGAATACAATAAAAAAAAGTTTCTATTAACTGATGGAAAAAAAAACGGAAATAGAATTTCAATAGGTATTTATAACAGTTAGTTTCCTCTTTATTCACCTACCATAGATAGGTACACTACGTTGTATTTATATTGTTATAAATTGATATTTATTCAATACATTTGATTTTCAGTCAAAATTATCTGTCCATTTTTCATTTAGGTGAACCAAAACTCACTTGTATCAATCAATAAAAGAAACACAAATTTTAGTTGAATCAAATTAGCATTTTTCAGGCAGATTGCTTGAAACTGCAATTGTTTTAAAATCATTCAAACATTAGATGTTTGAAATAACCATATAGACTATATAGCTACAGAAATATTGTGTCTCTTTTTGATAAATTTAATCAAGCTGTATTTTAATTATAAAAATATTATTCTTTAATCAAATACCGACGGATATTAAACTGGTTTTCTTTAAGAAATAAACCATATTGGTCGGAAAATTTTAGTTTATTGTTAGATAAGTATGCCAAAAGCAGAAAGACGTGAGTGTGTTTAAAAAAGTTGATGGTGGAATGGGAGTGCTGAGAAAGTATTTTGAGAGCAACATGGGGCAGCCACATGGTGGTACAAACAATTCACTACACAATATCCTATATTACATCTATTTATTATCTGTTTACCTTTGCAGATTCAGGGTCAAATATATCATCTAACAGGTTCCTTATTGCGAACGCGGGATAGTGACTACAAATTTTTGCCAATTTATTTTATGTGCGATTCAGCAAGACAAGTCGATCAGCATTGTGCACACATTACTTCGGTGAAAAGACCAATTGTAGAACAACTCCAAATGTTTTTCCATCAGCACAACGAATTGGTTGCCTTATTTACGACCGCATTGGACCGCATATCATCAAAGCCGATAAGACGCCTGCAGGACAACATGCAAGACGTTTTAATGCGCCAACAATTGATGAAGTCGCTAGAAAATAAAACTAAGAATGTTGTGTATCATAAAGCATTAGAATAATAAACAATAATTTTTTGGAATAATTATTATTTTTTATGAATTATACCAATTCGAATTCATTATTCATAGACAGGACAACGTCTGTTGGGTCAGCTAGTTTTATAAATCGAATAAAAATTTAATATTAATTTATAAATTAATTAATTTATAAAAAACTCAATAATCTAAAGTGCATATTTATAATACAAATACTGATAATTATCTATAAAGTCGAATAAAACAACATAAAAACACCACAAAAGTATCCACCATATCTATCACAATAGACATAAAAATGAAAAAAACACAAAATAACATCATAGAATTTTATTTTTCTACTTTTTCTTTATATATGTTACTGTAAAAGCCCGTAGATTGGTAAATCTTAGGTTTAACTAATAAATCTTAGCATTTACCAACATGAGTTGAAAAGATTTTACCGTTTTGATTTCGATATATAAAAGTTAAAAATTTTTTTTTTTCAAAATTATATTATTTTGTACATGTGAACAGTGAATTGGCTATGTGTTGTATATGTGTATTTATGTATTTGTTCTATAATAAAATCAAACTGGTTTTTTGCCCTGATTATATAACACAGTGTTGGAACTTCTATTTCTCTGCATGTCTATTTTTGATACTTACCGCGTCTCTGGTGGTACTTAAGATTAACTGAGTTGGGATGATGGTAATAGTTCGAAATGAACGATGATCACAGAACATTTCGGACTTACCATTCAGTGTTGATAAATCTTAAGGTTTACTGGAATATCTTAGAATTTACCGTAGTACGGGTTTTTACAGTAACATATATAAAGATTTGTATTAAGATTTTGTTATTACATCCTTCCTTTTATTGTATGTAACCAACTATATACAATGCTCTTCTTCACGATATATTTGTTTCTTCATTGCTTTTACTTATAATTTACATTATGAAAATATACCACTCACTGTATTGGTTGTATGGGCCACAAACATATCGCTCATTTATTCTCTTTTTTTTTTTTTGTTGATATATACCTTATTCAGTCGATTTTTAGGAAAATGTTTCGAATAAAATTTGTTAGCAATGAACAACTTTCAGTCGAAGCATTTTTTCGAAAACCGACTGAATAGGGCACAAATCAATCATAAAATTTTGAAAAATGAGCGCTACTTTTGTGGCCATGTGTACATTTATACAATCGTACAATACAATATACAAAATGTACGAAAGAATACAAATTGTTTACAGGTTTTTACAATTATAAACAACATCAGAACAAAAGTTCATGTAGGAGAACCAAGATTCCACAGTGCTTTGTTTACGAGCTAAGGGACATTTTGTATCTCACAAAGTATTTCCATAGCCTATCAAATATACTTTTTATCCCCCGATTTTATAATATATAATATATACAAGAGTGTTATAAGTTTAGTCTCAACTTTGAACCAGTTGAAAAATTGTTCACAGAAAAAAATGTCTGGTTAGTCTATTTCCGCATTTTCGTCCGCGTTTTAGTGAACAAGACGACTCAAAAACGAAAAGAGTTAACTGAAATTTTGTGCTTGTGTTCTAGAGATATAAAGTAACTACAAGCTCGTGAATGGGCAAAATCAGTCTGTTTATCCCACCGCTAGGGTGAACAAATCTGTATTTGAAGCGGCAAGAGATAGAAAAAAACTTTTATTGAAACTTTTTTTCATATACTGAATAGTTTTGCCACAATTCCAACTCAAACATCTGTAATTGCACTTGATTATCAAGCAACTTCATACACTACTTTGTATTTTCATATTTGTGTATGTGTGTAAAAAGTAAAATAAAAATTCAGACATTGCATAAATTCAGTCCATAAAGGGTTCCTACCTAAGGAATTCTTATTTATTTGATATCTCATGGTATATTTTGTCATCAGAATTGCATATATTTGCATTTCCATTTTCATCTCGATTGTAGAATAATAGAAAGTGAATTAAAATTTAATTATAAGTATAAATTTAGAACTAAAAAGGTTTATATGCATGCATTCATGTAAATCTTTCATGTACAGCAATTTAAATAAAATCTTCCAAAGATAAATCAATTCTGGATCGATATTAGTATAAATCAATTTTTCTATTTTGATTAGTTCTATCACGTCCTAAACAATTTTTCATGTTTTCTTATACACTCTGTACATGTCTGTATATACATGTATATTTGTATCGTCTACTCGCAGCCGTATGCCTGATCTACATTTGTTTTTATTAATCGTTAATTACTCCATTGCATTCCCACACACTAATTGGCGAATCTCACGTCAACAAACTTTTTTTAAACAGATTTGAAGCACTCACACAACATCTATACACAGAGATTAACAAATGGCTTTAGCCTATATCATTGAATTTAAAATTGGTTAATATAATAATGGTATTTAGTATTAAAATGCTATTATTTGTTTACTAAACTTAACTAATTCTATATTTTTCGATTTTTCTAATATTAATACAGATATTCAATATTTTGCGCTTCTTCCTCTTAACACTTATATAGAATTTGAAGTTTTTCAAGTTATACTTTTTTAGGCGCATTATAAGAATGCGATGAAGTCTGGCGCATAAGTAACCGCACTCCACAGTAGACAATAATTATGTGGTATCTGGTATGATTTTTGAAATACAAGACAATATTATACATTATAGAACGGAAGATGAATGAGTGAGACAACAAAGTCATAATAAAAATTGTTTGGATCAGGCATATAATTTCCAGAGTTCAAGCATTCTATTTCCTTAATGCACTCGAAACGGTAAAAAGAACTAGATAAGTATACCATATTATTCTATACAAGAATCCTCCCTGGTTTGTTTCACTAACTTGAATATACGTACGCTTTAAAAATTCTGTCCTATTATTTTCCATTTCAATTATAATCAAAGCACACAAAGTTAAATTTTAATGAGACAGGATAATGAATTTTTATCCAGAACCGGAAAAACATGATGCAAAACAACACATAAATTTCTATTTTAAAATACAATATTTAAAAAAATATTGTAATTTAAAAATTTTCATTAAATAGAAACTGAAAACAATAGAGTTTTTATAAGCTAACTATTCATCTGATGGTGGGGCTTAAAAAACATGGTTGACTATTGTGTGCAACGAAAAAGTTATCCATTTTTTTACATTCAGTAATCATTTATTTTAATTAATTTATGTCAATAATCGTCAATTTTTTTATATTTTAAATTTATTGGAAATAATTTATTTCTAAAATTTTCTTATTTCATAAATTTTCTTTCGTTATTTCTATAGAAAGTATAAACTATATTAGAGATCTGGGTCGGCTATAAATTTGGAACAGTCAAAAAACATTACAATTTTTAAATTTTTAATTTTAACTATTTGTTTTAGTTTTAACTGTTTTTTTATTCAGTAAATTTTTTAATTTATTTAAATTAATGACGATGAAATTTATCGATTTTAATCAATTTTATTTCCATTCTACTAATGGAGATCTTTAATTTCCATTTTCAATTTTTCAACTTCAAATATTATTAATTTTTAACTAATGTTTAATTACTAAAGGTTAATTAATCTAAAAGAAAGAATCCCTCTAATATTAGTGTACATACCTGGTATGCTTTATATATATTATATATATATATATATATATATATATATATATATATATATATATATATATATATATATATATATATATATGTATTTAACTACTACTGACGACACGCACAACTTTTCTCTCGCAAAAATTCTCGATAATAGTGACTAGCGCGTAGGAGAGTAACTTGTTTGTTTGAGGATAGCAAATATTTTATCAGTAACAGTTAATTTGTTTGTTAAATTGAGAGATAATGTAATAAAGACTTGAAAAAAACTTGTGTCCTTCAAAATGGATGGTGTGACAGGCTGGAACCCCACCCCCAACATGTTCAAATAACGGGGTATTAATTTTTATTGTATAAATATCTTATAGAAAAAATCAGTTTTTCCCAAATATACTAAATTTTTAAGTAAAATTTCCAATTTTTTTAAATAAAAAAACCTAATTCAAAGTATTATTAAATAAAAATATTCAAATCGGTCCAGCCGTTCTCAGGCTATGCATTGATCAACGATTAGTATTTAAATTTTATTTATATAAATTATTGCATATATACACATATAACGTTCGGTGATGAAATTTTTCCGAAATACCTTCATCGCTACAAAACCAATAGCTACATCAAAAATTCGAAAATTCTAAAAATTTCTGTAGAATATATCTTGATGGGACTAATAATATTCTAATAATAATGACACAAAACTTTATTACTGCTATCATTTATAGATAGTCTACCTATAGCTATAGCTGCTATACAATAAAATATACATTGGACATAGGTCCATCCTTATTCATATTAATTTTGTTCATTGAAATGTATAAATACACAGATACAAACTATTCGACCAGAAACAATTGTAATGAATGCAGATATATTGTAACTCAAATGTTTGTATGTACTATACCAATTTTCATTAACAATACTATTGGGAGTAAAATACACATTAATTTTTCAATAGGATAAAAATATGCTTTTGTACGTTCATTATAGCATGGCGAGTTTTTAAATGAAAAATCACTTTTTTTTTCTACAATTCACTACAAAAAGGATCAAATGAATGTCCTTAAAGTATTTAAAGTTCGTTGATCTTGAAATAGATTAGGCGAGACCCGGGTTAGTAGTCACAAAAATCATAAATTAGCTTGCAGCTTAAAAAAATAAAACAAAACTGATTTACAGAAAGAATCATTCATATATTCATCTTTTTGGCTTCCATTTATTGCACAAGCAATTATAATTATTAATCGTAAACTTAAATAAATAATAGTTTAAAAAAACTAAAAACACGCTTTTATAGCTAGCCGAATTAAAAAGTAGAAAATAATTTTTAGATTAATTTGATTGTACAAAAGCGTGGGGTGCTTAACCTCAAATTATAATATCAAATCAATATCCTTATTATCAAATTATAGTAAAAAGCACCCCACCCTTTTTTACAATCAAATTAATTTAAAAATTATTTTCTACTTTTTAGTTCGGCTAACTATAAAATCGTGTTTTTTAGTTTTTTTAAACTATTTTTTATTTTTTAGTCTTGATAAAGATTAGAGATTTTTTAGTCTCAGATTATGATGATCGAATTCGTTTCTATTATTTTGAACTGGCAAAACCGATTCTTGCTCTGGAGGTGACTCTTGATGAATGTCTCTCTGATCCGTAAAGAAAAAGGACGCAAATTATGTATCTGTAAATGTATTGCGGTTTAAAGGGCATATATCAGATACTTGATAAAGATTAGAGATTTAAAAATTATTTTCTACTTTTTAGTTCGGTTAACTATAAAAGCGTGTTTTTTAGTTTTATTAAACTATTATTTATTTTTTATTTTTTAGTCTTGATAAAGATTAGAGATTTTTTAGTCTCAGATTATGATGATCGAATTCGTTTCTATTATTTTGAACTGGCAAAACCGATTCTTGCTCTGGAGGATTCTTGCTCTTGTTGAATTTCTCTAGAGGTCAGGATTTTTCGATACGAAAAATCCTGACATCATATTTTGAGGACTCATGACCGCTGTTATGCTGGTTTTTAGAGACTTTATATTTTCGAAAAAAATAATAATGGGGCTAGTTGTCTCGTGTGTAAACCCTTTTTATTGAGATAAGTAGGACCGACAGTAGTTTGAAAAATTATAAGCCAAAGCTTTAAATTTTAAAACAAATATAAATCTGCTGAATTGTTTTTAATATCTACCTGAAAGTAAGCCCTATTGTTATTATGTGCGATAAAAATACAAAATCAATTTAAGCATTAAAAATTACTACTTTTTTATTGATATCTCACTTAGTGTTTCACCGAGGCCACGAGGTAACCTCGCCTCGCCTCGGCCCTCGGTTACGAGGCGAGGTTCAAAATTTTAATCCTCGTTACTAACCGAGGCGAGGCAAGGTATATTGTCCCAAAAGCCTCGCCTCGGCCGAGGCAAATTCCTCGCCTCGGCCGAGGCAAATTTACAAAAAGTAAATTTAAAAAAAAAAATAATATAGTGATACATGAAGCAATAGATAGATTAATTGGCAAATATTTTTCAAATGTCCAGCGATCCTATCTAGTAGATGTCGAAAGTCATCGCCTCTAAAATTTATATACATATATATATATAAGTTTTTTTTACCATATTATGTATATTCATGCAAAATAAGTCAAAGTTAGTAAAAATTTTGAGGCGAGGCGAGGTTGATAGCTGACCCAAACGAGGCGAGGCGAGGCTAGCCAACATTCTGCCTCAGCCGAGGCGAGGCGAGGCGAGGTTGAAATTTAAAAAAGCGAGGCGAGGCGAGGTGATACCAAAACCTCGCCTCGCCTCGTGCCTCGTGAAACACTAATCTCGCTCAATTAATTATTGGCACCCATGTTTATGGTGAATTGTAAAATATTGATACTGTGACAACTTGTACTTGTGACAAGAAGGCCATGTGTCCCTTATGGTTAAACATTGAAAGGTGTTTTAATTGGCCATTGTTTAATTTAAGGCCATTGTTTTAAAGATTGTTTAAAAAATTGTTTTCTCATAATTTGTGATTAAATGTTCCTCGGAAAGCGAATTGTTAACAATTCGAATACGCAGAATTGTTAACAATTCAATCATTGATATACAACTCGCTATATACTGGGTATTCAAACAATTAACTCAATCAGTTGTTACATTACTTGTTTTAAAATAAAATGTATGATATATTGAGTCATTTAAACATTTATATTCAAGAATGTCTAGTACAGAGAGAACATATTCAACACTGTCTGCTTAAAAAGAGCTTAATATCTTAATTAAAATTTCAGAGATTACCTTTAAATAAGCACATTGAATAAATATATTACTAACACATAGAACAACATACTATAGTTGAGTATAGTAGAATGTGTCCCTTTTATCAAAATTAAAGATCATAGATACAGGTATAAAATTTAGCCAATGTTATTTACTAGTTAACAATTAATGTTATTTAAACGTAGTTTACTGCTATCGGACATCATTCTAGATGTGACGAAATAGTTGACATAGTTTTATTGAATATTTTACAAACCCACCGGATCATCTACGAAAGCATCTGCACACAATAGGACTCCAAAACGAATCCATTACGTGTAGACTGTACGACGAGGAGGAAGAAACATCCTGCCACATCATCTATTACTACGAAACTCTCGGTGAGACAAGATAATTCTTGTCTCAAGATAGTTCTTTTTAATATATGAACGTTCAAGAAAACCTAAAAGCAAACTCTATTAACAAAATATGGGAAAAGCGAATCTCGTTAGACTGAAATGAAGAGGCAGCACAATGTGCAATAAGGTCGACGTGCATTATTTTTTATAAACCACAAGATATATCTATCTATCAATCTGGCTTTACACGAGTATACAATTTAAGGTTGACTTCAGGATCAAATGAATTTGTACGTAATCTTACTTGCCATCTATGATTAAAAGTAGCAGAAACAGCTTTTATTACAGATTACACATTACCAAAAATATCGTAAAATTATTGTTTGAGATAATCGAGATAATTTGACATAATTACAGAACCGTTTAAGATATCACAATGAGACAAAAACCAAAAATGGTTTTCCAATTACCATCTATAAAATATAAAAATTTCATATTAATAAGTTCAGGAAATTTTGAGTTAAAACTTACAGACATAATTGAATGTATATTTTATTTATTTGCGTAGAACAATTCTATAAATTAAGATCATGCTTTAAAATTTTGAATATACTTACTGAAAAATAATATTAACGACATAAATAACTATCTCATAATACTAGCTTTTGTTTATAATATAATGTCGGGAGTCGTGTTTGGTAGTGATTTAACTGTAGTTTTATTTCGACGTCAAACTGTGAATGAAGCAATTCACGTGTAAATTATATACAGAATTAATTACACGTTAACATGTAAATAGATATGGATACAATTTATGTAATATATTCTAAAATCTAAGGTATAAAACCATAAGTATCTAGTCTATTCCTACAGTACACAGACTTTGTCACACAATATCTACCCTATTAGTAAGTTTTTGTGCCTATGTGTGGCCCTTACAAAAATATTAGAAAATTTATATATTCATGATAGGAATGAAATCCTCCAAATTTTCAAAACTAAACATTGACAAATCATATTCTTGAACAAGATTTTATTTTACAAAGAAAGCAGGGTATACCTAGAAGCCAGTGTTTTCTATGAACTCTTAAATGTAAACAAATGTTTTGGAATTTGAATACCTTGATACCTTGATACTGGAGAATAATTTTTTTTAGTACTCCACTGTTTAAAATTTATTATTATTTTGTTTTCATATTTTTATTATTCAAAAAATAATAATTTATATAATTATTGGTTTATGCGAGTTGAGAATTTACATAATTTCAACAAACATTTACTTAGATCGGATATGACTTGCGTATATCCAAGCTTACTTCGATATTTCCGCACATATTTCAAACCAGTTACAAAAAGTACTTGTCTCAAGACAGTTACTAAAATTAGTTGGCTCAGTACAGTTACTAAAAGTAGTTGTCTCACATGAATTAATCAGATGGTATTTTGAATTTTTATTTCTTCAATTTACAAATTGAATATTTATTATGGATTGTGCTGAAGTATCGAATAGGCGAATTAATGGTTTCTATCTGATTGTATCTAAGTATATTTTTTTTGTATAATTTATTTAATTCACCATTCCGAAACTTGTGGTTTTTCAAACTTGTCACATTTCAATACACATTCTATACACATTTTGGCTGTACAATTTATGTATTTTATGTGAATATGCAATGACCTTTTCAATTTATAACTATATTGTTTTGTATACGCTTGGTATTTTTGGCCTTGTAGTTTTTCTTTACAGAAGCGTAAAGTCCCCTTTATATACAACTATGTATCTGAATTAAATTTGTAGTGTATATTTATATTTTTGCAAATCAGACATATTTGAACATTTTTTTTTACTGTAGTGTCGTTTTTTTTTTATATACGATATTTCTTTTTACTACAGTTCAATCTAGTACATATTCATGTAATTTTTTTTATAACTTGTACAACCAAACTTAGTATTTTAAGGATAGTTATACTATCAACATATTAAATGAAAAATTATTTATTTCAAATATATTTTATTTTTACATATATTTTGTTTTGTTCCTTTTTTGTACTTTTTTTTATTTTCAGTATTTCTGATTCGAATCACTAGTCGATAACTTAGACACTTACTGGATAGTAAAGATCTTACTACCTCAATATTATCTTTTTTAATGGGCCCAGCTTTTATTGAAAGACTTTCGGTTCAACGTGTTATTTTTTTTATATTTACGTGTATCGCGTTAGCACCGATCGTTTTCCAATTTTCATAATTCCACATACAATACTCTGCTTTGGATTTTTTTTCTAAAGTACCGTATATTTAGTTTTCATTATTTTTTTTTAAAAATACATCATAATACCTCTTTTAATTAAAATTACTAAATTAACAAAATTTCATTTTTATGAAAATAATTAAAAAATAATTATTTTCTATAAAGTGTTTAGTTTTTTTTTTTTAAACTAAACACTTTTAATTATTTTTTTTTTAAATACACAATACCTTGTTCGTTTCCATACCTTATTATTTTTCCCAAATATCTCGAAAACTGAAAATTATACTTAGAATTGATTAGATTGTGCGCACCATTATATAATTATTACAGCAGAGCCTGGTTAGGTCAAATTTCAAGTGAGACGCATAAAATTCGAAGTATAGAGGTTTCGTCTTATGAAGGGTCGGTGTGTCGGTGTCATTTGATAATAAGTTAAGGCAGCATTTTTAAATTTCGATACCTAATTAACTTTTTCTTAAAAGTTAAAGAGGGAATTAATTTACAAATCTATACACAAAAATTCCTCCACTCTACTCACATGCTCACATCCTTAGGCATCACAATGGACCTTATGGTCGAAGTGTAACCCGTCCAGGGCAGCCTCTACAATCTATCTATCTATCCATATAAGAGAGCTTGTATTTCGAATAATGGATCTTTTGGAAGGAAACTAGGATTTTTTTTCGAGTTAAAGAGGATTTTGATTTATTGAGACTATACTGCAATTTCATATCGAAATTTTCGTCTCAGAACCAATTTCGAAACAACTCAAAAGTTTTAATGATAGTTTATTGTAAACTTACGTAAATCAGATTTATAATAGTTAAAACCCAGCAACGCTAAATAAAATTAGAACCTAAAATTTCAACTACGATGAAGAAATATGGTTGTATGCTTTTAAAATTTTGTTTATTATTATTTATTATGCTAACCCATGTCAGAGTATAGCTGATATACTTCAGTCTCTGACAAACAAGGCGGCATGTTTTCACTGTCAGGAATATTGCTTCTTTATGTAATCGTTAACCAACCAATTGCATTGCAATGCCATATTCTGCTTTACGTTATTGCAAATTATGAAAATTATTTGTAAAGCGAATTTACCTTCATTTAATGATGTAACGATATTGAATTATCACAATATTTAATATCTTACATTTTTTGATTCACGTACTTTTGATGAAGAGATGAAGGCACAGTTTAAATACGAATTTTGTTTAGATGCAGATGTTTATTTGAATGTTGACTAATCTCACCAGGTTTTAATAATATAGTTGAATTAAAGTGGCACTCACCCCGGCATTGGGTATTTCGGAATAATGTCTATTGTCGATATCCTAAAACATATGGGTTCTTGCTGAGCTTTGAGCATCAATTAGATGATATTCCTAACAACAAAAAAAGCTTACACTTCGCTTGATAATTGCATCGCATATACGACGTGTTTTAAATAGTTGCTATTTCGAAGAATATTTAAATTCAATATTCGAAATTAGTAAAATAATTAAATTGTTATATGTATTGTTACAAATTTATGTTTAATAATCTGTGGGTAATTATACGTTTAAATGTTTATTGTTAATCTTGTTTAAATATACCATTCTTTAAAACTCTTTTTGTTAATGTTTCTCTAACCAATTTGTTATATTTTGAAAGTCAGCTGTTTAATTTTGACATTAATTTGTTTTGATATGAAGTTGATTTGTTGCATAACCAGTGTTACAAACTATTAAATACTTATTATTTTAAATTAGTGAAATAATAAGGCGCGATAAATTCAAAATATAAAATTACTGAAAATTAAGAAAAAAACAGAACAATTCTTTATTAGATACATTATAAAATCAAGTTTGTTTCAATGATATCATTCGTTCTATCAATATAATAGTAGAAGTTTCAAAATACCTTCAAGCAATTTTTGTGCACGAAATTCTGGGAAAGAATATTAAACGAGTACACTTATGCTAGCCCGAATAGAATGCATACCCTTTTTCATACCCCGAAATTGCATCGGATAAAAGTATTTTATTAAAAAAGTGGGTGTGTTTACTTTTATAGGTGTGACTAAAAAATTAAGGGTTATATGCATGCTAAAAATCCATACGAATGTATCATCAGGGGAGTAAAGAGAGATGATAAATAGAATTGATAAAATTTTAATTTACATCCAAAATTTAATTTGTAATAACGAATCGAATGACACCTTGGTCATAATTTTTTGAGAAGAAGAAGTGGAATTCGAAAAAAGGCACATGTTTCCTAGTCTATAACCTGTTTTTGTAAATTGAATAGATTTAACGTACGAGCGCCGCAAAGTCCCAGTTATCCAGAAAAAAACTGATACTGTTTAGAATTCTACTTGAGATAAGAGTAAGTATTGTGCATTACAGTTTTGATCTCGTTTTCTAACGGACCTCTATTTTCTCAATCATCATTCCGACGACCTCTAGCAATTTCTGAAATGCCGTTTTTCATAGATAATTTACGTACGCTATACACAACATTACGATCGCACAAGCGTGCCTGTTTTCGTTTAGCTATAATGTTAGGGTAGTGAATCGCAGGCTTAATGGAAAGGTGCGACATTGATTCCTCTACGATAGACTCGTACTGATGGTTCAGGCAGAATATTTTAGCTCTGTCGGCAGATTTACCGTAGAAGGGGCTCCAAGCCCAAGGAGGGCTTCCCTTTATACTGCGACGGAACGTATAGGACCTATTAAGCCTGTTTTACAACCTGTAGTGAAATATTTTCCGTTAATATACGAAATATGTATGTTTGTGTAGATGTGAGTTGGTTTGGGGCACTCGTACTCTGAAACTATTATTTTAGGTGAAATAAAAGTTACTATTCTAGTTATAGGAAATTTTCTGTTATTTAATTTATTATATATTATCACAAAATTATTTTTGGGTGCCATTTTTCCAAAAGAGCGGTGCGAGTGTCAAAATAAAAATTCGAAAGGAGCACGTTGACATCTATAAAAATATCCCGGAAAAATTTTCACGTAGTCCCCTTCGTGAGCACCAAATGGTTGTATAAAAATATTTAAACAAAAGATTTAAAATAACATCTAAAAATGATTACCAGATAATAACTGGGTATCTATATACATAATCATATACTTAGTCTATGTGCAGTCAGTTTGAAAATGGAATAAACATCCTACAGGTAAAAAACAAATGTTCGGTTTTTCCTTACAAATATTTTCGTAAATATATTTTAAAGTATGAGCAGAAAACTCAAATTAACAATTGAACAGTTTAAATATATTTATTTCATTCTCAACTTATAATGAAGTTCCTTAAATGAAGACTCAAAACGCAAAATAACATTTATTTGAATTCTTTATATTTTACACTTTTTCCTGCAACTATATCTCTCAAACCAGGCAGGAACTCTTTTGCCGAAACACTCTTTGTATATACCGTATGTGTTGGACAGATTTTCTTATAGAGAATCAATGTTCAATATTATTTATTACTCTCTGGCCGTGTGGTACTGTATCAAGTCTGTCAGTACACTAATGTAATGATAGTCATCGCATACATACAAACATCTGGATAGTCTATACTCTATAGCTATACTGTATGCGTGTGGTTGTTTGTTTGTCATTTAAGAGTGGGATTTTGTGATGCACATACTAAAGTGTTCTCTCATTACATGTGTACTGACGGACTTCATACAGTGACCACACGGACCGCCAGTAATAAATAATATTTAACATTGATTGGAAAAGCTCTCCAACACACACGGTATAATAAATATTTGTTTACTATCTGTTTACCCAACTATGACATGACAAATAAAAAATATTACGCATATGAGAAGATGAGTTTTGTCGTTATGCGAAACAAATGATTGATTAGTTTTTTTTTTTGTAAATAAATTCTAGTGATTGTTAGGATACCGTAGAATATTTTCTTACAAATTTATATATTTATTGTTCGGCTTTCATACAATTAAGAATTTTCATTGTTTATAGATAAAATTTCAAATTCGCCCCAATACTTAGATCAATTTTTGTATTATAAATACGCATTTCGACTACAAAGTAGTCATCTTCAGCATAAATTAGCTAGTCGTAATTTACTCTTTGACAAGATAGAAAATCGAGATCAAAAAACAAAAAAAAATATTTAAAAAATTAAACAAAATAAATTAAAATATAATAAATATTATTGAAAGTACTCTTGTTAAAATTGCTTTCATTCGATTTACTCTTGTTAACATCACACTCATTAAAATTACTCTTATATTGTCTCAGGATATGTTATTCGTTGCTAATTTGGTGACAGTTTCACACTGAAACTGTGAACTGTTTAATCTGTGAAACCGTGAAAAAACAAAAATTGTTTATTTTTAGAAAAGGAAAATTTTTTGTCTTTAAACTTTCTCATAGTGGGGGAGGGAAATTTCCGGTTTTCCGACTTTACCGGGTGGTTTCAGCCTTAGACCTATCTTCCTATCAAAAATCAAATATTTATAGGACAACTGCAAGTACCCTAGAATATTGATGATTATGATGAGTTAGATTTTTAACCTCTATAGATTATAAATCTATAGAGATCGAATGAGAGTACTATCTCTGTATCTCGAATCTTTATCGATTCTCGAGATTCAAATTTTTGTCTCATCTCTCGTGTTTATAACTAGCGAGTCACCAAAATGTCGATTTTTAGGGTTATATATCTTGGAAACTATTAAAGCTGTAATGTCTCCGTTTTAAATTTGAGATTGATAGCTTTTATGGTTCCTGAGATACAGAAGCCTAGCCAGTCCAAGTAGCCGAGCGGTCTAAGGCGTTATGTCTATGCAGTATGCAGTACTTGGAAACTGGGAGGTTATGGGTTCAAATCCCGACATCGGCAGTTTGTCAATTATAAAAATAAAAAAATGGGGCGGTTAATTGACTAAACTGTCGGCGTATGGACAAGAACGAGGTAACCGGCTATGCTTGAGAAGGTTTTCTGCAGTTTCCTTCACGAACTTCAGATGAATATCGGCATAGTTCCTATCACAGTCGGCTGCAGCCGCATATCCTACCAATTCCTAGTCTACTCACAAACTCCTTCAACTCCACTCACATCCTCACATCCTAAGGCATCACAATGGACCTTATGGTCGAAGTGTAGCCCGTTCAGGGCAACCTTTACAATCTACCTCTACAGAAGCCTAAAAACCGTCTCTAATCCTTCGTGTAAAACATAATAAAGTAGACATCTAATTAAAACTTGTACTGACGCACTACCGTGATTAAAATAAAATTTATAATAATCTTTGAAACAGAATCGTATTTCCTCATATTTAATTTTATATTGCTGCAATATGCACGAGACAAAAATTGTTTTATATTTTCTATTTATTATAGATATAAAATAAAAGATAAATAATTTTTAATTAATTCCATAGCTATTCTATAAAATTTAGTTATTTCTTTAGTATATCGTATAAAATTTTTATTAAATTATTATCACACACATGATAATAAATAACAAATTCAAGTTTAATTATTATTAAATATTATATGATAATATATAAATCCTTTGATCAACACATGTTGTAAAACTTACTGAACTGGAAAATAAAACAATTTATAATAAAATTGATTTCATATAACAGTTAATGAGTGTTCTCTCATTATTGGACATGCGCTCGCTACTCATACATATTCCATTTAGTTTTGTATTAAATTATTAATATAATCATAACAATAAATTTAATAAAGTTGCAAGCTCTAAACTATTGAATTAGGGAACATGAAATCCCAAAAATGAACTTATTTTGTGATGTGGGTTTATTTTATCTATTTATATAAATCGATGAACCTTTGACCAGGAAAAAGTATTATTTATTAATCATAATTTAATAAATAATAATAAATTAGAGCGTCATCTATCGCAAATTGAAAAAAAAATATTTCCATATAATCTAACTTATTTTAGTTTGGAGAATCTGAATCTGCAATAGGAAATTGGGGTTCCCAATTAAGATTTCAAAATTTACCCCCGTCCAACGTAGGTTGTGGGAGTGTAGACCAGCTTTGGTATCATTGGATAGCTTCTTTAAAAATTTTGAGCATATTTTTTTTTAAGTTAATTGACCGTTTCCAGATTTGTATGAGTTAACATTACAAGTAGTGCAGGTAATAGGAAATGTAAGAACTAGGTATTGACTGTCCTAGTATAGCGGGTAAAGATTTTACTGTAGTTATATTTTAATGATTATCGAAACAATCAGTATTATATTTAATAACATACACTCCCGTTCAATAAAATTGAACAGACCTGAAATGTTCATTTTCTTACATTTCATAAAAGTCTTCACTTTTGAAAATCTCTGTATAATGATTCATTTATAAACAAAGATAAGTAGTATATATTTTAAGTGTGAAAACAGAAATGGAAGTATAGTAAAAAACATTTACTACAAGAATAATCAAAATTGTGATTTGGTTCAGATCTGTTCAATTTTATTGAACGGGAGTGTACGTATAAATTAACTTAATATTTCATTTTTTGTGTATAAAGGGGAAATTCTATTTAGTTCAATTATAATTCATTCGCTAATTCTGAGCACTTTTCCGTTTATTTATACAATGGTTTCTATCCAATTACTTATTATATATAATTTTCAAGTAGTATTTTAATTAAATTTGATAAATATGTTTTTGTTTAAATATGAGTTTGAATACCTCTAAGGCTAAATTACACGTACAAATTTTTTCGCTTATCCATTTCTCACTAACCCTGGTTCGAATATATATATATATATATATATATATGTATATATATATATATTTATATTATATCAGGTATGTACACTGATATTAAAGGGATTCGTAGATTAGCCGTTAGTAATTAAACATTAGTTAAAAATTAATAAAAGTTATTTTCTTGATATGGTTTCAGCATGTTGTAGAATTGGAATGTAGATATAAAGCCAATGAAAAAAAAGTATTGAAAAACAGGACTATGTTCTCCAATACTTCGCTAAATTTAAGTATTTAGATCGATGTAAAGGTTTTCATAAAGTTTTTTATATAATTAAAAAACACTTAGTATAAGTCTATACTCTTTGGATGATATTCTACACTAACCACTATGTGCGGATTTTGTGAGTATACTGACATGAGTAGCTATTTATGCGACTCAATGACCTACAAATTACCGTATATAATTGGATTTTTTTATACATTAAAATTATTTATATTATTTTGTTTTGACTTTCTTAGAGAAGGGAGAAGCATAAAGTATGGAATAACTCTCATTTAAACTAGTTAAATGGACAAATTGATGATAAATAGTAAAGTTGTAGAAAATATATTTTACGACAATTTATATACTGTCATTTTTTTCTGTAACTGTAATATTTACAGAAATAATTTTATGTTCCGTTTTTATGTTTCCTAATATGTAAAAATCAATTATTTTGTCACCATGTTTACTATTAAATATTGTTGTTATTAATTATATTTTAATTATAAATACTGGGAAGTTGATCGTATAAACCATGGGTCACACTTCGAAATATAACACTCAGAGACAAATTCACCTTGCGGATTGTTTTTTTGTACTTGTATTCTATGATAATGATAATGATAATGATAATGTAAATGAAGTTTTACGTCCGTTTCTCAGACTCTACGGTCTGTAACAGAGGCCATCCACAGCATTATTATTATTTTATTAATTTTATAACTATACATTTTTTATTGATTACTTTGATATAAACTAGATGAATAAAAGCAACTGGAGTTCGTGAAGGGAAACTGCAGAAAACCTTCAAAAGCATAGCCGGTTACTTCGATCTTGACCATACCGACATTTTAATGCACCGACAGTTTAATGAATTATTCTTCCCATTATGGTCTAAGATCCGACAGTGAAAACCTTCCCTCATCTGTTAATTGATTGAAATATTATTGAAAACGCTTATTGCAATATAAACAATTTGGCAATGTAATGTCTGCCAGGGTAGTTCTGCTGCAATTAACATTAATTAATTAATTAAAAATTGATTTTTTTATAATTAATTGAATTTTGCTTGTTAAATAACATAGTATACGATACGACAAATCTTGTAATAGCAGGCAGCGCTGCTTATTACTGCTACGGTTACCTGCAGCCAGGTGTTCAAACTTAAAGTAAACTTAGGTTACTTCCCTCATATGTTAATTGAAAATTTTTTAACTAATTTAAAAGTTCAGAATAATTAGAATACATCCATAACTGGCAGCCATCTAAAAATCCATTACAATCAAGTGCAGCCTATATAAGAAAAATTATAAAAATAGAAATTATAAAAAAAATACCTTGTAGAGAGAGAGAGACTATTGCATTATTCCACGAAACAAACAAGGAAAGTATATGATTCATGCATTTGTAAAGCCTACTCCATTTCTAAGTGTATTTATACTAATAGTACCCACTACTATATTTTATCTATGACTAATAGTGGATTGTGTAGAGTTCATGATAAACGGAATACATAATTCACATTCATGATTCACATTCGCATGATCATATACTTTCCTTGTTTGTTTCGTGGAATAATGCAATAGTCTCTCTCTCTCTCTAGAAGGTATTTTTTTTATAATTTCTATTTTTTATAAATTTTCTTATATAGGCTGCACTTGATTGTAATGGATTTTAAGATGGCTGCCAGTTATGGATGTATTCTAATTATTCTGAACTTTTAAATTAGCTAAAAAATTTTCAATTAACATATGAGGGAAGTAACCTAAGTTTACTTTAAGTTTGAACACCTGGCTGCATGTAACCGTAGCAGTAATAAGCAGCGCTGCCTGCTATTACAAGATTTGTCGTATCGTATACTATATTATTTAACAAGCAAAATTCAATTAATTATAAAAAAATCAATTTTTAATTAATTAATTAATGTTAATTGCAGCAGAACTACCCTGGCAGACATTACATTGCCAAATTGTTTATATTGCAATAAGCGTTTTCAATAATATTTCAATCAATTAACAGATGAGGGAAGGTTTTCACTAATGCCGGATCTTAGACCATTAATTATAATTGACAAACTGTCACCGTTAGAATTTGAACTTGCAACGTTCCAGCTCCAACTAGAGTGCCTTAACAAGAGGCTAAATGGCAGGTTTTGTACTTGTATATAGAAGTGTTATTAAAGTATTTCACATCATTTTTTTATATTCACGAAGCACGCAGTACCTATATACTTTCCTACATATTTTAAAAAGAAAAGAATAATATTCTACACACTGCATTATATATATATATATATATATATATATATATATATATATATATATATATATATATATATATATATATGTATATATATATATAATATATTTTAACCTTTTTCAAATATTTACACTGACTGTTGAGGTGGATAAATGTCAAGGAAAAGAGCTACAAAAACTGTGGATATAAATTTTTAATCTCAGAAAGGCTCACACTTCAGAATTTAATATGAAAAAAGACAAAATCTTTTACAATTCAGATGAATTCACATGAAAAAGCTTCTACTATTACACTTATTTCGTTTATTCTCCATCACCATTCCTATAAAAAGAAAAATTTTTTCACGTAAATATTCAAATTTCGTATAATATTTAAATTTCTTTTATCGATCTTTAATTGGTTTGGGTTAAATGAAATTTTCCCGTGTTTGAGATGTAGGTGTTATATGAGCAGGTTCCAAGAAATCTAAAATCTGATCTACAAAATATTAATTAAAAGACTGATAAATAGTCTCACAATAGTTTATTGATAGTTACTGAAGTAACAACATATATATATATATATATATATATATATATATATATATATATATATATATATATATATATATATATATATATATATAATATATTTTAACCTTTTTCAAATATTTACACTGACTGTTGAGATGGATAAATGTCAAGGAAAGAGCTACAAAAACTGTGGATATAAATTTTTAATCTCAGAAATGCTCACACTTCAGAATTTAATATGAAAAAAGACAAAATCTTTTACAATTCAGATGAATTCACATGAAAAAGCTTCTACTATTACACTTATTTCGTTTATTCTCCATCACCATTCCTATAAAATGAAAAATTTTTTCACGTAAATATTCAAATTTCGTATAATATTTAAATTTCTTTTATCGATCTTTAATCGGTTTAGGTTAAATGAAATTTTCCCGTGTTTGAGATGTAGCTGTTATATGAGCAGGTTCCAAGAAATCTAAAACCTGATCTACAAAATATTAATTAAAAGAGTGATAGTTAGTCTCACAATAGTTTATTGATAGTTACTGAAGTAACAACATAATAGTAAGTAACAACATATAGTCACTGAAATAAATCCATATGTAGTGTGTTCGCAAAGGTATCTAAATATGAATTGAGATTTAGTACCGAGTCTACTAAACAGACACTTTACAAAATTCGGATTTAATTTATTGATTAATGGTCTGTAAAATAAATTTTTTCTCTTTTTGGTTGGTGAAAAACTACTTATAGAATCGTTTTTTCCTTTTATATTTAAATCTTTTAATCCAAAATAGAAGGTCCGTTAGATCCGAGCAATTAAGATGTTGATAACAAACATTGGCAATTTAATGTTATACATTTTTATTCCCGATAAATATTATATATAGCAAAGTATATTAAGTTTAGCTCCGATTATGTAACGGTTGTCTGTCTGTCAATATGATAACTTAAAAGCGAAAAGAGATAACGAACTGAAATATTGTATGTGTGTTCTAAACCTAAAAAATAAGGCCAAGTTCGTATATACCGAGTATATATCGAGTATTTAAGCAATTAACTCAGTTAATTGTTATTTTTACTTGTTTTTGTTGATTCAAGTGGAAATGTATAAACTTTGTGGATATGTTCAGACATTATTCGGAATTTCAATTTGGTCTTATAAATTTGCAAAACTAGCTTATCTCAAATATGTATATACTAGAAAGAAAAATGAGTTAACTCTAGTGTAAAATCTTGAAATCTTGAAAAGATACAAGCATATGAATAATAAAATTAATGTAAAAAAACATTTTTAAAAACAAGCATTTAATTAAATGCTCTAAAAAGAAGAAAATAAACTTGAATCACACTCATTTATTTATTACATTAAAAAATTTATATGATATTAAATCTTGTCGCGAGATTTACTTGTGCATAAAAGTAATAGGTAAATACATCTACACAAGTAAATCTCGCGACAAGCTTTAATATCATATAAATTTTGTAATGCAATAAATTAATGGATTTGATTCAATTTAAAGTTTATTTTCTTCTTTTTAGAGCATTTAAACAAAAGTTTGTTTTTAAAAATGTTTTTTTACATTAATTTTATTATCTCAGCAATATTTAGATATCTTCTCGAAAAAAATTATTTACAATATTCAATATTTGAAATCATAAAGTCGATAGTGACCATAATATAATATTCTATACAACATTGATGTAAGTTACATCTAATTTCATTGAAAACTTAAAGTTATTACAATGGAAATGGTTGCTATTCCACTCCCCCGCAGAAAAATCCCTTAATTTCAACATATAATATGTCATATTAGATCAATATTCAAACTATTAGAAAAGATTTGAAGTCTATATCATCATACAATAAAAATTTAGAATTTCATTACTCTATCATAGATTCCTGTGGAAAAGCTAAAAAAAAGTTCGTGCGATGTTTTTTAGAAACCTATATATTTTGTTTTTTACTCTCGAAGACTTAAATGTAGCAAATTTCAACCAGGAGAGAACTGGCGGGTGGAAACCTAAATAACCACAGAAGCGTATTCGTATACAACCTCATTTCCGAAGCACCACACTTTGTAATTTACAATATTTCTCTTCAACACCGTGACTGGTACAGAATTCATCATTCTAAATCCACCAATATTAATTTTCTAATTGGTCTCAGTGGGGTAGGTATTCAGCGATCCATACTGCCATCATAATGTTCATTGAAAACTTTCGGTATTATTATTATAATGAAACTCTTTCCTGCATCTTTTGCGTTAAGTGTCCCTTGATAACAAATTATATTGTACAGAAGAACAATTCACAAGTTTTACGTGTACACTTATCGTTTAGTTTTTTGAACTCATACGTATTTTCATCAGTATTTCAACAAATTAAGTTAAAATCAATAAAACGTGCATACAACTGAATAACTTATAGTTAAAAAACAAATATGCTTTTATCAATAACTCGCGCAAAATATTAAATACCAATTAGACACACAGCTCATACCACGTTTTTACAATCAATGATTTAATTACTTTTTGCTTATAAATTATTCTATTATGAATTATCCTTAATCCTCATGTGACATAAAAATTTATTCTAGGGTTGAATTATTTAATAAAACTATTAATAATTAACGGACATTTATTTGAATCATTATAAAACAATGTTCTCCATTATACAAAGGATGGTTCACAATAAATGAAACGCATAAAATCATAACGAAAAAACCAAACATGATTTAATACTACCGTGACTTGGGCACTTACAGGTTTTTAATTTGATTGGATACTTTAAAAAAACTTTATTTAAAACAAGCTTTTTATAATAACACTAATTTTCTACAACTTTACTTCTTATGTGTGTTTCGATTTTTTCAATATTAAGAGTGATATATCAAATTTTGTGTTTCCCCCTCCCTCTTAACCCTCCTTCCCCCTTGTCGATTCTTGTCATGCTTACCATAAAAATGCATTGTCATAGGAACTGAGCAAACATGTAAAAATTCAACTCCGTAGGATAAGAGGAAGTGGTTCTAATTCAGCTTGCAAGATTTGACCCGAACATACATACATATATACATACATTGCAAGTTAAACAAAAGCTTGTAATAAAAGATTCCTCAAAACTCTTAGCGAAGAAACCTATTCTAAAAATTCACAAGGATTTTCGAAAAAAGTACTGAAGCTCTGAAGAATTGAAAGAAATGACAATATATATAACAAAGTACAGCTATATTTAATAATAAATTAAAATCATTTTGTAGATTTGTATGTCTTAAATCCAAAAAAAGAAGATATGATATGTTTTTTATTTAAATTTAAATTCTATTTAACAATGTGAATAACAATTTGAAATTCTTTAATACCTTCTTCTTACGATGAGTATAGACCCTACCTCCTGAAGATATAAGGGATATATTATTTTGCAGTAAAATTTTTAGCACATATATATCTGCTTGTTGTATATACCTGTGTAGGTACTAAGTATCTACATGGATGCTATCTCATCTATCAACTCACCTACCAATCTACAGAGATACATAGGGAAGAAAAAAATTCCGCATTTTATTTCATGGTTGAGATCCGCACTTTTTTACTATCTTTATTTCTTAACTATATTTAGCTATCTTTATCCCTCACACCTCACTCCAACTATTTTCTCTCTTTGTAGAAAATACCACAAATAAATGACATAAAACCAGATATTATAATAAAAATGATAATTCAGTTTTTACAAAATACAATTATTTCAAATCTTCCCATAAAGTAAAATTCAGAATTTAAAAAAACAGGCTTTGATTGCAATATTAACTTTAATGTAAACAAAAGCATGGGGTGCTCTCCACTTACTCTTGTAAAAGTAGAGCCATTATGAATTACGTAAGTAGAGAGCATTCCATGCTTTTGTTACTCCGGGCTCGTTTTTCATAATCCTTGCTAATTTTCTGCTCGATAATATAACTAGAGGAAAAGTGCGAAATTATCCCAATACCGGTATGTATTTATATAGAACGAAAGCAAAAGGGTATGAAAAAAAAAGTTATTTTAAAATAAATTATTATATTCTTCTTTATACTTTTTAAATAACATACACAGGAAAAAAATGCTTTCGAAATATATTTAAAGTAATAAAGATGAAAATAACATAATTTAACAAGTAACAAACGAATGATGGGGACAAATGGGGGCTAGTATGTCTTTAAAAAAAAAATTTGAATTATTATTTGAGAGAAAATCAATAGTAAATATATAAGCAGCATCAATTGAATATATTGTTATTAATCGATGAGATTATTGTGGAGTTTGTCAGTAATTCTTTAAATGTATTTCATGAAACGTCCTGCACTTGATCCGTAAACGTTTCGACTGTTGCTGGCCGCTGTATTCCCGATGCGCTGTTTTTGCATTTTTTTTACGCTGCCGTCGTAACTCTTGCATTCATTTGGCGCTGGACCTTTTAAACTCGTTAGATTTCCATCAACGTGAGCTTTCCTTTGATATGCGTTTTCTATAATTCCGAGCATATTTACGAGTCATATGAGAAGAAATTTTCAATTTTTTTTTTTTGTAATTTTCAATTAATACCAATATTTACTCATATTCTGGCTAATATTGTCTCACTTTGCCTCCTCGCAGTGCTTCGCAAGCTCTTCACAATGACACCCAAATCAATATTCTAGCTAAACACGTTTCCACGCTACACCAATTTATAACTTTACACAAAGCTAATTCATAACCATTCACGCGCATGTGCCTACACTGATACGGTGACGTTACAGGTAAAACAAATTCAGGGAGAAATACGTAAAGACATGATCTATCTGTTATTAGCTCAACCATTGTAAACGCATTATTAGTCTCGAATACACTACAAGTCGATGTATGGACTGTAAAGGTAATATGTATTAAAAAAATTCGTTACGCAGGAGCTGCGTCAGCTTAGCGAATTTCCTTAGAATACATAAATCACTCTCTAGCGGTCATAATTTTAGTGTGATCAAAATGAAATATAATATCTGATATGACTTTAATATTTACAAAAATTAAATTTATTAATAGCCAAAATATAACGGTATAACGATTATAGTTTATAGTTACTATGGAAACGACAATCAAAATTTTTACAATAAAATATATGTCATGCATTCGTGTCAAACAAACACAAAATATTAATCACTCTCTTAATATTAGAATAATCGAAAAATGTATAAGGAGTAAAGTTGTAGAAAATCAAGTTTGCTACAATTCATTACTTGATTGAGATATTTAGAATTTTAACTTTCAATCTTTAATTGTAAATATTTCTGTAAATATTAGTGTAACAGAAAAATGATAAGAAACAAAATTACAGTAAAACTTAGTACTTACAACTTAACTCCTGATAAATTTTTCAAATATTTCAAATTTTGTGTTTCCCCTTTCCTCTAAACCACCTTTCCCCTCGTCCGATTTTACTCATTCACGAACTTGACCTTAAGAATACCAAAAGCGACTCAAATACCAAATTTCATTCCAATCGGAATAACACTGTGACCGCTAGAGAGTCCACAGACTTTTAAAAAGTACATATATATATATATATATATATATATATATATATATATATATATATATATATATATATATATATATATATATATATATGTATATATGTATTATATATATATATTTTATACATATATATATATATATATCTTTATATATATATATAAATATATATATATATATATATACATATATACAAATTTTAGCGATAGTGATTTTAAACATCTACAAGTAGAATCGATGGACATTTGAAGAAATTTTTACGAAATTCCAACATTGGTGCAAAAACAATAGCTGCATTTCCTTTGGAGGAAATTCGCTAATAATATTCTGACCAAATATATATTCAAAAACAAAAATGTTTATAATTTGAAAGTAATTAATAATAAGTCAAATTAAATATATATGGTGTGAATAGATTATACGTTAAAAGCTATAACATCTGTGTCTCTACTTGTATAAATATTATCAAACTTATAAGTACTAATTAATTGTACATGCTTGGAGCATATCTACAGAGTTGTTTAAGATATGTGATGAAAAACTTGGACTAGTTATTACAAAATTTGTAGTGCTATTTCTTGATGGTATGTCTCTTCTGATAAATACATAGACATCAGTATACAAACCCGAAATCATACACAGTCGGCAGATGTCAGATCTATCAGCTCCAAATGTGGCGTTACTTTTTCAAACTTTTGCTGGCTATTTATGCTATATCCATTTGGTTTTCGAAAAAATGTTTTCATAAAAATGGCTCCAGGATGCTGGCACCCTATCCATGGAATTTCGAAAAACCAATTACACCGTCTAATGGTTCATAAAAGGTTAGCGTTAGAAAAATATTTACCGAAAAAATGTTATGTTCATTCCATATTCCATGCAGAGAAACAATAAAGGCACTAATCGATTAAGAATATTCCACTGATAATTGGTCAGTTAAAATAAATAATTGGTTAGACCTATTTCCTGGGAAAAATCTATTTTCTGGGAGACCGCCTAAATCTATTTCATGACCTTGAAAAAAATTTAAAACATCGATAAAAAGTTTTCTATCGCTGTCCAATTAATGGGACTACCTGACCTATTATGACCAATTAGTGACCTATTACATGGTATAATTGGTTTTTCGAAATTCCATGGATGGGGTTAAAATAAAACTCGGGTGCTAGCATTCGAGAGCCATAAAAGTTGTTCATTAAAAAAATACGTATAACATTTGTTTTAAATGGGTGAATCGGCATTCGGCATTGAGTCGGCACAATTCAAATGTAAAGTTTTGAAAAAGGAACGCCGGTTATAGAGTAGATAGTACGTAATCAACACTTAGCCAAATGAAAATTTCAATACAAACAAGTATTTTAACAAATTTATAGAATATTTAAAAGAATGCAAGAATACATTTTATAATCATTTTTTATTTACAATATTTTATAAAATAATAATAATAATTTATATTCATTTTAGTATTTGTAAAGACATTCAGAATACCCATATAATAATATTCATGTCAATGATATATTTGTATGTAATGTCAATTAATACATTTGCCAAAAAAATTCCAGATTTTTATTTACAATTTCATGTTGTTTTGGCGACAGTAAAATTTTTTCAATGGTAATCGCGAAATAAAATGAATAATAATATGATTTACATAAATAATAGTTTTAAAAAAACTAAAAAATGAGAATCGTTCTAAAACGCGAAAGATTTAAAAAAATCTTGTATGGGAGAATCTTGTAAGGATCTTGGTTTACGAGCTTTTAAGATTCAACTTGTGCAAGAATTAAAGCCAAACGACCATCGTATGCGCCGCCAATTCGGCCAATGGACTGAAACATAAATTGGTATTGATTTTGATTTTCCATATAAAATTTTGTTCAGCGATGAAGCTCATTTTTGGTTGAATGGCTACGTAAATAAGCAAAATTGTCGCATTTGGAGTGGAGGTAATCCACAAGCTTTTGTCCAAACACCATTACTTCCACAGAAAATTGCTGTTTGGAGCGCTTTATGGGCCGGCGGAGTCATTGGTCCATATGTCTTCAAAAACGATGATGGGCAGAATGTTACTGTCAACAATGAACGGTATAGAGACATGATTACAAATTTTTTCGTACCTCAATTAGCTGGCAGTAATCTTGCTGACATGTAGTTCCAACAAGACGGAGCCACATGCCACGCACGCGTACGCTACAATTAATTTACTCAAAGATACTTTTGATGAACGAATAATTTCAGGTAATGGTCCTATTAATTGACCACCAAGATCGTGTGATTTAACCTCATTGGATTATTTTCTTTGGGGTTATGTAAAATCATTTGTCTACGCCGATAAACCAGAGACAATTGAACACCTGAAAATCAACATTCGACGAGTTATTGGCGAAATACGGCCCCAAATGCTGCGAAAATGTGTGAAAATTGGAGTTCCAGATTGCGCCATGTATGCGCCACCCAACTTTTGTTCGAATCACTTTTCTGAAAACCGAATAGATTCTGCTAATATCATATGAAAACAATGAATATTTTACAAACGAAAACTAAAAACTTTCTTGAAATTGGTTCATAAAAAAAAGGAATTGAAACATGATATTCAATTTTTGCTAACTACTGATGGCTCATTAATGTTGTCTCTAATTAAAAAAATGTTTTATTTTAACAAAGTAAAACATAAAATCATTTTAAACAGAGACACAAATATTATGTAAAAAGCATTATTATTGTTTTTAAAGAAAAGTTTTTTATTAAATCTTTGATATTAAATGCAAAAAAAAAAAAGATGGCATTGAATTAAAACTTTGCATAGATACTTTTATAAAAGAGTAATATCATAAAAGAGTATAAGAAATATTGACAATTATAGCCCAGTGATGTCGTTAATTATAAGCTGTACGAGTATATATGTAATATAAAAGGGTATTATTTGTTAAGGATGTTCCAAATCCAGCATACCACTACTTTTCGACAGATTTTGCTCATTTTTTTACACAAAATTAAAATAACGTTTTCTAATAAATCCCGAAGTTCCAGAATTTTTGATCGAGGTAATTAATATCAAAGTTATCATTCTCTCTCACTCTCTCTCATTAGGAGCATGTAAAACTTCATGCCCGCCCAACTATTATCTGTTGTATTAAAAAAATACCCAACAGAATTTTTTTTAAAAACTAGAATAGTAAATCTAAATAAGCTAAATTAAATAAATTTTTTTTTAAATCGCATTTTACCGTTTTTTTTTTCGAAATATAAAAGTTAAAAAATTTTTTTTTTTCAAAATAACATTATTTTATATATATTTATATATATAAACAGTAAATTTGTGTACGTGTTGCGTATGTGTGTTTATGTATTTGTTCTATAATAAAATCAAACTGGTTTTTTGTTTTGATTATATAACACAGTGTTGGAACGTCCTTAAATCCCAAGTTTGTAGCAGTAGAGAATATTAATCGAAGAAGGAAATTTTTTCATGGCTATTCATAAAATGTTCCAATTAGTCCAGTTCGTGAACGGACAAAATTGTTTATTGTACTTCTATGCTAGGAGAGGAGAGGGTGTGGGTTAAATTCCATAAAAAGAATTATAAAATTAATCATAGAGTTTTAAAAATTATAATTATACATTCCAAACTAAATCAATAGATTCATTTTGTTTGAACAAAGATATTACATCTTAACAATATCCTCAGTACTGCAGTGCAGCGATAAAAGACTTTATTAAAAATTTGTTATTGGCCGATAAAATGATAATAAATGTATATACATTATAGAGCTGGAAAGTTTGTATGTTTGAACGCTCTAATCTCAATAATCTTGGAAATAGTTCAAACGTTCAATAGTTGCAGAATAGTTCAAACGAATTAAAAGCTAGAATGGCAACTCATCGAAAAAGTTTTGGTCCTTAAAACACATACTCAAGGGCAACATTGCAATAAATCTGAAGAGGAAGGTGATGGATGCCTGTGTAGTACTAGATCTCAAGTTTCGGTACTAACTAAAAATGACTGCAAAATATTTCCTTCATGCCAGCGTGCGCAAGAACGATGCATTTTTTATTGTACTGTCCTTGGCTGTTTATACGTCTGCAAAGGACGTCCGGATTATTCAGATTAGTCAGGCGTCCGGAAGTGTGTGAAAACTAAAATTACAATACTACATTACATTCATACATAGGTACTAGTAATGTAACGAATATTCGCATTCGCATTCGTAAGAAACGATGCGAATTTTTGGCGAATGTATTTTACAAACAAAAAGGAAATTATATATGGATAGGTGTGGAATGATAATACAACTGATAAAATTTATATTTTTTTAATTTACTTATGGAACATGGATTATGGAACAGTTTTGAGGTAGGCAACTAAATTAGAAATACTTTCTTTTTTGTTTTTGTTAGTCACTTAAAGATATTAAAGTGACTAACGCAATGCAATAGTCTCTCTCTCTCTACAAGGTTTTTTTTTTAAATTAATTAATTAATGTTAATTGCAGCAGAACTACCCTGACAGACATTACATTGCCAAATTGTTTATATTGCAATAAGCGTTTTCAATAATATTTCAATCAATTAACAGATGAGGGAAGGTTTTTCTAATGCCGGATCTTAGACCATACTAGTAATTGTTTTGAATTTACAGCCTGTATTTTGTTGATCGTTTTATAGGGATTAGAACAAGCGATGTAGCCCCTTCATTCAATTAAACCTGTAAGAAAGTCATTAAACTTTTCTTTCATTTGATATCATCATACTTTATAGAGGGATCTGAACACTCACTCCTGACGACACCACCCACCTCACATAATACATACAGTTTTAAACTTGTTGTGCAGGTGATTATGCATGAAATAGGCTATCAAAAAAATAATTATTCGAAATTTAAACCTCAAGTGATTGTGTATGGTTAAGTTTACTTTATAGATATACTTACAAAAGTTTTTGAATGAAATGGTAGGAGAGAAATTAAATATTTAAGAGAAACCTTCTAAAAGCTTCTTAAATTTTTGTTTTCGTATAAAAATTTTCAATCGTCCTTTATATAAAATAAACTTTATTTTTTCAAGTAAATTGTTTTTCATAACTCAATGAATAAATTATAAAATAATAAAATATAAAAACATGTTTTTTTTTATCTAATTTTTTTGGGTGTAAAAAATTTACATTTACAACGATGCAGGCAAATATCAATATATACTTTTTAACCTGACTTCAAAAAGGAGGATGGTTCTCAATTCGTCTGTATTTTGTTTTTTATGTGTATCCCCTCAGAACTCCGTCATTTATGAACCGATTTTGAATTTTGCTAGAAATAAAACCTATTTTGACAAAATGGAAACCCGACTCTAAAAATCAAATATTCTATAACAAAAAATGCACTAAAATGTAAAAAAATAATTGCATATTCTTGTGCCAATTTTATTTCACCCTTCAATTATTGTTATACCCTTCAATTATTGTTATTTTTGTAGGCGGTTTCCAAAAGTAATGTGAATTTCTCTATGCTGACTCCGACTCCAAAAAGAACAATAATTGTACATAAATATTAAAAATTTTTTGCTTAGGTGAACTAAAATGGCACAAGAATATGCAATTATTTTTTTACTTTTTAGTGCATTTTTGGTTTTAGAATATTTGATTTTTGAAGTCGGGTTTCCATTTTGTCAAAATAGGTTTTATTTGTAGATATAAATGTGATATATAGATAGAACATATACTCACTCGTATACACACCAATATTTAAATAAATTATTATAATAGGGAAAACGAATGATGGGACTAGATAAGATACACACAGTAAATGAAATTTCAATTTAATATAGAAGGTGTTACTTAAAAAATTTGTTATGTTAGGACTTGTGTCAACTTAGCGTATTTCCTCAATACATACAGGGTTTTCCATTAGGAAGTGTCATTTTTATTTTATAAAAAAAACACATTTCTTAATAAAACGTAACTATATTTGTAGTTCAATTTCATGTAGAAACTCTCCGTCTACTTGTGGAACACGATATCACTTAAATGGTCGCCACAGATGCGGTAACAAATTACATTCTATTGAAGAAATGCTGCATCACTCTGCCTCACTCTTAATTCTTTATTTTTTTCGTGACGGTGCTTCATTCCGACCTAAAACACCGCGAACTCTACGAACCGTGTCCGCAAAATTTTGATCATATCTGTAGTGAGTTTTCACTATTTCTATTCTTTGTTGAAGCGTATATCGTACTATTTTCGTAATTGGATTTGTTTTTACTTTTCAACTGTCAAAAAATAACATTCATATCTTTAGAAGTACATAAGTAGCGCAAACTTTAAAATGACATTTCTTAATGGAATACCCTTCAATTTTTTTCTTCAATTTGACATTGAAAATTTGTTTGTCGAGACATTGGCCTGTGGCAATTAAAATGGGACACTATATATTTATATATATATATATATATATATATATATATATATATATATATATATATATATATATATATATATATATATATATGTGTGTGTATACATATTTATTTATATTTATTCAAAATACGAATCGATTAACGGTTTTCAAGTTATCAGACCCATAGTGCTAAAATTCCAAACTGTATGAATTGAAAAGGCAAAATTTTGAAATGTGTTTGTTGGACGATAAAATAATCCTGATTTTCGTACTGTTTGGGTCAAAATTAGCCTAGAAAATGATTAGTATTAAAATCGAGAACAAAAATTTTCTTCACTTTTTTCACATTTTTTCCAAGGGGTACCCCTTAAAAAAAACGCTAAAATTGGAGGAAAAATTTATGTCCCCGATTTTGATAAAAACTTGGTTTTAAGCTAATTTGGACCTAGCGAAAACGATGGCGTTGGTTAAAATATGATACGATTAACGGTTTTCAAGCTATCAGACCCATAGTGCTAAAATTGCAAACTGTATGAATTGAGAAGGCAAAATTTTGAAATGTGTTGGTTGGACGATAAAATAAACCTGATTTTCGTACTGTTTGGGTCAAAATTAGCCTAGAAAATGATTAGTATTAAAATCGAGAACAAAAATTTTCTTCACTTTTTTCACATTTTTTCCAAGGGTGTATCTTCCATATGGAATGCACTTAATAAAACTATATTAGTTCCTGTGTATCGTATGGAAACGATTAAATATTTATCTAACAGTTTTTCTAAAGAGATGCTGAAATGCATTAAAAACTTTATACGAATGAAAAGTTTTTTAAACACTAAATTGAACTATGAAATATCAGAAATTTTCACGAGTTACTGTAAACACTTAACGAAATGTTCGAAGAATATGTTTCTTCGTAAATAAAATGAATCATTAAAATTATACACTTAACATAAAACACAAAACATCTAATCATTATCATCTAACTGGGTTTTTGTAAAAACTTTTTTTTTAAACATCGGTTTTCTTCCATTCCTTTGGTTAAATAAATATACGTATAAATAAATGCTAAACATTATATTATCGAATAATAATTAGTGAGGACTCTAGGTTTTTGAAATAAAATTTCAAATTCGCCCTCTTTACCTAGATCAGTTTTTTGTATTATAAATACGTATTTCGACTACAATGTAGTCATCATCAGTATAAATTAGCTACTCGTACTTTACTCTTTGACAATTAGAGATAGATATAAAGTCGAGATCAACAGACAAAAATAAAAATAAATAGAAAATTAACTAGATTAAAATATAAGAGATTTAAAATATAATAAATTTTAAATTATATTGAAATTGCTCTTGTTAAAATTTCCTTCATTCACATTTGTTCCTGTTAATTTTACTCTTATTAAAATTACTCTTATATTGTTCACAGTTTTGGTGAAACTGTCACCAAATTAGTAACAAGTAACATATCCTGCGACAATATAAGAGTAATTTTAATAAGAGTAAAATTTACAGGAACAAATGTGAATGAAGGAAATTTTAACAAGAGCAATTTCAATATAATTTAAAATTTATTATATTTTAAATCTAGTATATTTTAATCTAGTTAATTTTCTATTTATTTTTATTTTTGTCTGTTGATCTCGACTTTATATCTATCTCTAATTGTCAAAGAGTAAAGTACGACTAGCTAATTTATACTGATGATGACTACATTGTAGTCGAAATACGTATTTATAATACAAAAAACTGATCTAGGTAAAGAGGGCGAATTTGAAATTTTATTTTAAATAAATGCTAGTTATTCGAAAATATCTTAAAGTATCTAAGTAGTAGACTGAAATATGCCTGAACAGAAATTGGGCACACCACTCAGAATGTAAATCCAGAGAAACGCAGAAAACTGCAATAGTAGGAGAACATCATCCTGAGTTGTGGCGTGGCAAATTTCGGTTTTAGATAATGTTGGGGATTTTATCATTCACCAAAAAAACTAAGCTTGAAATATCCAAATATTGTAATCAAATTTTTGTTCGTTTCCAACACTTTTATGATACAGATGTCCTAAACATATTGAAACGTGTCCTTAATTTTAGCCAAGAAGTTTTGTTTTAAGATGGGAGCGAAAAAAATTATAGTTTTTGCTCGAAATAAAATAAAATAGTCATGAAAATTATAAAGATCAAGGAGAGAGAACTCTTGGTTTTTTCATACCCTCAGTCAAATCGTATAAAAGACAGAACTTTTTTAATATCATTGTGAGAAACGCACCAAATTAGCAACAAACAACATATCTCTGAATCTATATCCCAGAGATAGTTACGATAAGCTAATTCATACTGATGATGACTACATTGTAGTCGAAATACGTATTTATAAAATACAAACAAATATTCTACGAATTGGGGCAAAAATTGAAATGTAATGAAAATTACAGTTTATTAAATTCTGTAACATAAAAAGGCTCTTCTTTTAGAATAAACCGTGTTTAGATAAAATGTGCGGTAAAATTTCTAGAGGTCTAAAATCTTGTTCATCATCATAGTTGTCACGGAAGTTCTCTGTAGCCTTTGGCCTTATTTAGAAGTTTTTTCCAGGGTTCTTCCCTCCAACCACAGATCTCTAGTTCTTGGAATCCAGAGAGTCCCTCTAAATCTTTCACAGGATAGGATTGTATAAAAGACTCTCAATGGCCTTCTCTCTTAATCCAACAAAAATCTTAAAGGACATCATCTCAATTTGTTAGTTTTTCAAAATTTCAATATGATACATTTCTAAGAAATGTAATAATCAAAGAGAACTCTAGGTTTTTTGAAATTATATTTCAAATTTTGCCCCTATTCCTAGAACATTTGTTTGTATTTTATAAATACGTATTTCGACTACAATGTAGTCATCATCAGTTTGAATTAGCTAATCGTAACTATCTCTGGGATATGGATTCAAAGATATGTTGCTTGTTGCTAATTTGGTGCCTGTGTCGAAATACGTATTTATAAAATACAAACAAATGTTCTAGGAATAGGGGCAAAATTTGAAATATAATTATAGGATATATGTAACAATATTTGTTACATGACTGATCAATGACTGTTAAATTTTATTATTCTTTAGACTTCAGAAACATCTTATATGTATAATACCTATATTTATTTTATCAATCGGTGAATTCTGCATGTTTAGAAACGTGAGATTGCATTCTTTAGTGGTGTGGCACATTCACCATGTAACATAAATATTTGATTCGTATTCTATATCTTTTCCGTTCATAAGATATTTTCTTTCCGCATAAGTATCCAAATACATTCACATATACACCACATAAAAAAACTTCTTATGATAAATCGAAGAATCAAATTCACTCTTGAATGTTGGTTTGAGTGTTTTGCTATTGAAGGTACACCTGTATGTAATTCATGTAATACGTAAACTATTGGTAAATATTTTATCTAAACTCAAACTAAGAAAATATTCTTCCACATGCAAGATAAATTTGTCTTTAAAAATTCAAATATCTAAACGAAAATATTGGTAGAGTCAAATTAGCTTCAAAAACGGGGCTTCAAAAACGGACAGGTTTTTTGGTTGCTCGGAACCGCAATTTTTTTTTAATACCAGTTTTTTAATACTGTTACTAAATTTGGTGCGTGTCTCACCAAATTAGCAACAAGCAACATATCTCTGAATCCATATCCCAGAGATAGTTACGATTAGCTAATTCATACTAATGATGACTACATTGTAGTCGAAATACGTATTTATAAAATACAAATAAATGTTCTTGGGAATTGGGGCAAAATTTGAAATGTAATTTCAAAAAACCTAGAGTTCTCTTTGATTATTTTAATAATCTTTATCCAATAGTGTGTTTAACATATTGTGCTATTGTGGTATGTGTGTATGTGTGTTTAAAAACATCATAGTATAGTGTATCCCTTGCCTTACATTTTTAGTCTGTTTCAAATTTCAAATATGAAATTTTTCATTCCAGAACATATGGGATCCGAAACATAAATATAAAATATTCTACCCATATGCCGTTCAGATTTTTTTCTCAAAATCCATGTGTCCGTTTTGGATGGGAATTTGCAAGTAGCTTTAGTAAAATTGTTAACCAGTACTAACATGTTTCGGGAGTGTACAGACGAGGAATACCGTTGCCTTGGCCTCAAAGTAATTGAGTCGGGTCAGAAAAACTTTTCATCTTAGAAATCCTAATAGGTAGGTCCTATAATCACCAAGAAAAAGAGTGGTTACAAAATTTTTCTGCCGTTTTTTCGGTATTATGGCATGAAACTGGTTATAAATTTGTAGACAAAATCTAGTGTAAAATCCAAGCCTTAAAACTGATCTGACAATCCTTGAAGCTATCGCAATATCCATGCATTTGGGACCCCTCTGTCAACGGTCGACACATCGCTATTTAGCGGCAAGTTAGATTCACCCTATATAGGTGGGTCAAAATTCACAGCATTTTATATCTTAAAATTTTTTTTCTATCTTATACGGTTACTGAGATACATATTTCTCCTCCCCTGGCGAGGGATGCACGGTCCGATTTTATCCATTCACTAACTTGACCTTACTTTTTAACTCTAAAAAACACAAAAATACAAAACGAAATTTCATTTTTCGTTTTGAGTTATCGTGTTGGCGGGTAGACAGACAGCCGTTACAAAGTCGGAACTAAACTTAATATACCCTGGCATATATTATATACACCGGGTCTAACAAGTGAAAATAACAACTAACTGAGTTAATTGCTTAAATATCCGATATATACTGAGCTATTCATCCCCAATGATTTCCAAAATAGAGCCCTGAACTAATATAATTGTCAAATTTTTCTTAAAGTGGAGGGTTCATATAACAAGCACAGAATACCAATGTTTATAAACATTGGTATTCTGAAAATCATCACCAATCTTTGAATGAAACATTCAAAATGGGTAACGAAATTTTCACCAAATATGGAAAATAATCTACACTATAATGGCATTGAAACTAAAAAAATATTGAAACCTGGTAACCCGTATGGGAGCTGATGTCACAGACAATCAAACATACACTGACGTCAAACACATAATACCCTTATTTTTGTGACGGGTGTTAAGAAAAAACGTAAATAAAAACAATATAAACCTTCAAATAATTGATTTTACCATTTTTCTAAACAAATTATCCGTGAATATTAATCACCCCAGGAGTCATTGTTTGTGTAAAATGTATAGCGCCATTTATAAAGATATTTTAGAAATGGTCAAGGACCAAAAAATAAACAACATTTCGTTGGATTTTACTCGGAATTTAAGCGAAATATTTAGTTGTCGTTAATTTTGGTTATCCCCCGCTCCGATAGAGGGTGGCTATGAACTTTCATAGCTAAAAATCGTAAAAATGGAAGAAGAGAACGACAAAATGGTGAAAATAAAAAAATATACTGGATAACAAAATTATTATTAATTGTTAGAATCAATTTAGTATATCCAAAGCGCTCTATTAGGTAACTAAAAATAATCAAAAATTACGTATAACTACTATTGATAGATAAGAAAGCTCCTGGCTATTGCCAAGATATGGGAGAAGCGAACCTCGTCAGACTGAAGTAAAAGAGAAGCACAATGGGTCATAAGGTCGAAGTGCAATACATTTCATGCCCCAAAAATATTATCTATCTATAATTGCAAAAGGCTACAGACTATGCCAACTAAGCGATAATCTTTAAAGAGCCAAAAGTAAGTCCACTCTGATATATAAATTATTTTTATAAAAGTAGAAAGCTAAATATTATATTTTTTTATCATTCTATGGATAAAATCCCATGGATACATATAATAAATAGATTTTAAAATTCTTAAAAATTTATAATTCGAATTATAAGTTTGTTCTTTTTATATATTTATTGAACGAACTTTTCGCAACGAAAGTTTAGATCAAAAAGTAGAAGCCTTCAATAAACTAGTCAATCGGTTTTTACTATTATTTTAGAAATGAACAGTTTTTGATAATGTGAACGGCGAAATGTTGTTAATCCATCGCCGCGTAGATTCCTCGCACCTTCACTACGGTTTTTACTGTCTGGAAAGACCATCAGAACATTTTTATTTGCATTGCAGTTAGGCAGTAATAGTTTCATCAAACATGTGCAAGTTGTCTGGATTTCAAATGTTTGCTATAATTCGAATATTACAAAAATAAATTTCTTAATTAATACATAATTATATTTAAATTATATAAATTGCGGGTACTTCCTTATTTAAAAAAGTGCCAATTGTTTTTTCAGTTGTTAGAAGAATATTAATTTCGATGTTAAAAAAATATGTTCATGCAACTCAAGTAGCATATTAAGTACTTAGTTAATATGTTTATATTATTTAATTGTGCCATTCTTAGTAATAGCATAATTATGATTATGATTGTCTATTTAATTACAATCGATTAATAACAAAATTATACTGAAATGTATTATATTTTTATTCAAAAATATAATCTGTAAGAAAATCAAAATGTTTAAACATCGTTTGATTATGTAGCTCAGATTTTTTTAAATTGCTCTAATATAAAAAATATTAAAATTTTTGTAAAGTTCTTTACCTTTTATCAATCGCAGTGATCCATTCTGTAGCCATAATTAACAGCCAAATACAAACAACTTACAAAATTCAAATTAGTTTATATTAATAATAATCAAAAACAAAACAAAGCACTTTTGAACATAAAACAAAAGAAAAGAACAAATATTAAAATTTTGTTTAAAACACAATATACATTGCAAATCCAAATCTAAATAACTAACATAATTTCTTTACAGTCAATCTCTTTTTGCTTTTTTTTTTAAATATTTTTATGCGCCTACATATTTCTTACGTTTTGGGAGACCGGTTCACCTACAAGCGCGAAACTGCAATAATAAAACAGTGAACACAGTCTCTTATTTTGTAATTCTCTCTAATCATACATGTATATAGATTGTTAGCTGTATACTTATACACTTTACATTGTTAATATATTTACTATGTCGTTTGTGTTTAGCGACAATGTGCGGCAAATGAGTGAACTACCACAACTGATATCAAGGTGCTATATTTACTACGTTTGTAGCATTTATTTGTATAATATACTAGAATACTTGGGACAGTATAGAAATATGAACAGTATATACAATATATAATACATATATTATGTGAACATGCGCATTTACTAGACTTATTTCTTATATATAGCAATCCGATAATTCGAACTAGATGAATTTACTTGCAGAAAACGATACACAGGTGATATAGTATTGGTATTCTGATGAAACTTATGTTTGTCATTTATTGGGGAATTGATGTATTACGCTGGATCTTAGTAATTTTGCTTTCAATTCTTTGGCTTTCATAATGTTACCGAATTAACATTTATCACAGAAGTCACAGAAATTATTATAAAACAAGTAATGTAACAACTAACTGAGTTAATTGTTTGAATACCCAGTATATACTGAGTTGTATATCAATGATTAAATTGTTAACATTCTGTGTATTTGAATTGTTAACAATTCGCTTTCCGAGAAACATTTAATCACAAATTATGAGAAAACTATTGATTTTATGAAAAAAATTTTCCAACAAAAATTGTTAATTTAAAAAAGAAGCAGATATTTTGTTATTAAATTTTTTTCTATCTCTTACGGTTTCAAATATTTTCTGGCGGGGGGAGACACGTTCCGATTTTGCCAATTAACGAACTTGACCTCACTTTTTTGCTATAGAACACACATGCAAAATTTCAACTCATTATCGCTTTTCATTTCTGAGTTATCGTGTTCACGGACAGACGGATTAGCCTAATCGGCCGAATTAGGCCGTTTTATGAACACCCATTCCAAGCATTTATGTCAAGGATTAATATTTTCAAGCGTTACAAAGTCGGGACTAAACTTAGTATAACTTGTATATTTACATATACTGGGTATAAACATAGAGGTACAATTATATGATATTCATTATGTAGGTACCATAATTTGATAATTAGTGTACGGTAATTACCCTAAAATTTCGTATATACTACCCAATCCTACCCCCTTATATGTCAACTGTTTAATGTTAATGTTATTTTATAAAAAATTATAACTCTTTTAGTGAGTGAGCATCTAATTATATACAGACTGTTGGAATGCTTTTCCAATAGAGAATCAATGTTAAATATTATTTATTACTGGCAGGCCGTGTGGTTACTGTGCGGAGTCAGTCAGTACACATGTAATGAGTACACACTCTTAAATGAGTCAGTACCCACAGTACACACAGTCAATGAGACAGTACACACTCTTAAATGACAAACAAACTACCATACGCATATGAGATGACTCTCATTGCATGTGTACTGACTGACTCCGCACAGTAACCACACGGCCTGCCAGTAATAAATAATATTTAACATTGATTCTCTATTGGAAAAGCATTCCAACACAGTCTATAATATAAATAATATTAAAGAGAACTCTAGGATTTTTCGATTTCGATTTTTGCCCCAATTTCCTAGATCAAAATTTTTGTATTTTATAAATACGTATTTCGACTACAAGGTAGTCATCATCAGTATGAATTAGACTGTCACCAAATTAGCAACAAGTAACATCTCCTCGGAGAATAATTACAATTAGCTAATTCATACTGATGATGACTACTTTCTAGTCGAAATACGTATTTATAAAATACACAGTCTATACTGTAAGTATGGAACTCTGAAAAACACTGCCACAGGTATAGAACCACGTTTTGTAAAGTCTAAATTTGGACGGTTCACTTGATTTTGACACTTCTGGTTTTATTGAAAGTCGCTTCATAAGTTTTTAGTAGGAATTTTGAGCTTCAACTGAATCCATGAATTGGCATGGATCCCGTATTAAGGAATTATCATACTTAAATACATGTGTATAATTTTAAATATACCTAATATTTACTTTCATTGTGCCATAGTGGCATTAATAAATTAAGCCAAAAAATACAATAAAAATAAGCCATAATCAATTTGTATTTATAGTTTTCTATTAATGGTTACATTGTCCATCATTTCTCGTAGAATTACCACAAAACTGAAAAGATTTCTTCTCAGTTTTATGCTGAATTTATTCATACACTGATAGCAAGATTATTGAGTTCTTGATTAATGATCTTTTTATTTATCTATATATTTATGAAGTTCAAAGATTTAAAATTTTATAAGTCATCAGTCATTTGTTTAAATAAATCAAAATAATTATTTTTATTTAACTGTAGATTCTTTAAAATTTAAATTTCAACCAATTTTCAGATTGAGGCATGCGTATGGTAAAATATTAAAAGCAGTGGCAAAAATGAAGATGGCCGATGGAACATTAAGTTTGCGGAGAAATAGGCCTGGAACTAAAGCAAAGGTTGATAATTTTTTTAAATATTTTCATTTTTTATCACGAAATTTTTCCATAAACAATAATAATACTTTGCATGTATTTTTTTATTTATAAAATGTCAAAGACAATAACCTATACCAATACTTCTGTCATTGTCTACATTGACAGAAGAATGTAGGATATAGCTTATGCAGAATAAAAATAATAACAGTATTTTTATTCGTTATTCTTTCTACTAGGACTTTAGCAGATGGCCTGATGAACCTTTCGAAGAGATGGACAGTACTCTTGCTGTGCAACAATATATACAGCAAATGATACGTAATGATCCATCAAATATTAATTTTATATTATGTATGCCAGACGCTCAAGATGAAGGTGTTTGGAAATATGAACATTTAAGACAGTTTTGTATGGAATTAAATGGCTTAGCAGTTAGACTTCAATCAGATTGTCATCCTGATATTTGTACTCAGATGACTGCTACAGAACAGTGGATATTTCTTTGTGCTGCTCATAAAACACCTAAAGAATGTCCAGCTATTGATTATACAAGACATACTCTTGATGGTGCGGCATGTCTTTTAAACAGTAATAAATACTTCCCAAGTCGGTGAGTAAAAAATCATTTAACTAGGTGTTTCCCAACTCATGTGAATTTTGGGCTAATTCTATAGGTACTCATTCTACGGTAGTGTTTAAAAACATATTTACAGTTTAAACATATAATTACCTTAAAAACGTCATAGGACTGCCATCGTTTATTAAAAATACAAGATTTTAATTCTTTTATATTTAAAATAAAAGTTTTGAATGGTTTATCAAATTTCGTTGCTCCTACATATTAAAGAATTAAGGCATAGTTACCCAAATGATGAGACTCATATCGCAATATTCGAAAAAAATTAATATTAATAATTCTTTATTAACAAACTTATATAAAGATTCTAACTTTATCCAAGATTGTGGGGCCAAGAAAAAAAATTATCTCAAAAGGAGATGTTATTAGTATAATTTTTGTGATCCTCTTTAAACAATCCAGCGCAACCACAGCTTAGAAAAAACGGATTTAATTGATCCTTAACTAAAACAACATTTATTTTATTACATACTTTTAATACAACATTTATTAACTTTTCAGAGTCAGTATTAAAGAATCATCCGTAGCAAAGTTGGGATCAGTATGTCGACGAGTGTACAGAATTTTTTCACATGCATACTTTCATCATAGGACAATTTTTGATGATTTCGAAGCTGAAACATATTTATGTCGTCGATTTACTCAATTTGTAACAAAGTACAATTTAATGTCTAAAGATAATTTGATTGTACCAATGACTGAGGAGGAAACAGTCCTGGCTGGTGAATCGGATGCGTAGCTAGTAAATAAATTTTCAATAAATATTCCAGCAGCCACTCAAAAATAAATTTCTCGTGTATATTATCGTCAATGTCGTTACTAAAAAAAACTTAATCAAATATATTTTACTGGGATCAAAACTAGTCTGAAAAGATACTAGTGAACATTCAAATGATTTTGATTGCAATCACAGTTCATATTTATCAAAAAAAATTATAATTCAAACTATGTAAATTATATTTTTTTCAAGTTTATTGTTCAAAACAACTGTCGAAACGTAACGAACTCAGCAAATTATATGTGTTAAATTGTTAATTAGAATTTGAGTTTGCGTTTATTAGAAATAAATCTCTGTTGGATGAAAAGTTAGTTAAAACTACAACTTAACATGAATAAAACATTACCTAAGAGTTAAGACCGTACAATTAATAGGAGTTTGAGGATAATTGAAATCTCTAATCAAATAAAAGATATGTATGTTTCAATATACGCTCTGAACATCGTAATTTGTAAATGTCATTCCCAAATAATCCAATTTCATTTTAGATGTCAGTATTAATTGCTTTAATTTAGAATTCGTCTTGTTGAACATATGAATATATTATCTCATATTTATTACTAACTTGTTCAAATAAGTTCTAATAAATCCCGTCAAAATTATTTTATACCACATTGACATTATTAATTTATTGCGGAAATTAGCTGTGTATAAAATACTTATAAAACAGTTCAAGTACAAACTTGATTTGTCACGCCGAGGGCTTTCTGGCCTACAGATCTATAAAAATTGTACAAAAGGGATATTTGTATTAATAACATAACAAATTATTTAAACTGGGCATATTCTATTTACTATTTAACATTTATTATGTTCTATATTGAAAGTGAATTTAATGTTTTTGGGTATCATTGTCTGAGATTCAGTCATAAGAGGTCAAAACTGATTTACAACAGTGATGGACTGGTATATCTTTGAGTTTAATTTTAAATTAAAAAATTTATACAATCGTGTTCTACTCAAAAAACTTTCTTCAGCATACATTTCAGAGATTATAAAATTTTTTATAGCTTTCTATACACGTAAATTTCTATTAAACTGCAGCCACCGAGAACGATACTCATAGCGTATATGGAAACTTCTTCAAAATATAAATTAAAAACCATGTGCATCATTCCGATTACTATCGTGGTTATTACTGTCTTGGTATTGCATATTTTAATTTATAGAAATATTTAGCTTGTGAAAAAATATTGAAATTTATTTTCAAATTGTTAGAATGATTTTAAAATTTAATCCGTAATAGGAATTCTTTTAAATTTATCTAATATATCTTATAATTCCTTATTTACTTTTTGTGCGTATACTTAGAAATTTCCAAATAATAATCGTGGCAAATATCTAAAATATATATTATAATGTAAAATTTAAATAAAATTTATTTATTTAACTTGAATAGGTTTAATTTCTGCAAACTTATTTTTATACTTATGATTTACAAGAAATTAAATCAAGATTTTTTTAAATACAATCACTGTTTTGATTTTTATAGGCACTGTTTTCAACTAATGTTAATATATAGTTTTGTATCAATACTAGCCAAAAAACCGTAAATAATTAAGACTTCTTTATCGATCAGCCCTAACAATTTGTAGCCCTAAGCGTATTTTAGGCATATTGTCGCAAATAAGGTAATTATTATAGATATCTCACTTATAACACAAACCATCAGTATAAAATTTAGAGAGGATTTCGAAAAATACTATTTATAATAAATGTGTCGTTCTTATATCACTTTCAACATACGAAGGTAGTTATTCAATATTTATTTCTGTTATCGAAGATTCACTTTCGCTGTTTCTTAAAATATCCTAAATATAAAAATAATGGTGGGTGAGTACAAAAGTTTGGCGAAAACCTCAAAAACGGCAATATGAACCCAAAATACGCTTAAGCTTATTAACATATACTATTGAGATAAATGTTACTGGCGTTCTATAAGGGATATCTGATTACTTTGGGATTTCTACTATCTTTAAATCAGTCAGAATTTGTACTATATTCATGCATTAAGACACGAATTTTGGTTAATGTACGTTCCGATTAGTTAAAAACTTTCTGTTAAAAAGCTTTTTATTTTGTTTTAACAAGTTGTCAAAAATTGATACAATATTAAGGCATATTACTAAAAAACAATTCAAATAAATGCATATTTCCTGTAAAAAATAAATAAATGAAACAGTGGAATGGATCTTTATTATATGTTTCTTTTTAAATGTTTTTGTAATCTTTACTAAGTAAAGAATACTTTTTCTTTCAAAACGTTGTATGATTATGACTTTAATATAAGTCCACCGCAATTGTTGTCTCTTTTAATAAAATATTAAGAATATATCGTCGATTTTTTAATACATTCTGTAACTTTTTAGATTAATAATTAGACAAGTTAATTACAATCATTCAGTCCTTGATTTTTCCTTGCATTAGAAATTCAACCAAAACTTTAAAAAAAATATTGTTAACTTGAAAGTTGGTGAACATGTTCTAAAACCGACATCATGACGTTTTGTTTGTAAGGGGAGAGTTAAAGTCACTATTATTTGCATTCAATTCTATCTGTACTTCACGTTCACACATCACATTTCACATAATGACTAACTTTTACAAGCTTTTATTTAACTTGTGTACGCCTGAATGAAAATCTTTCCGGTTCAAAATTTCTATTTAAATTTTAACTGATTATTCTATTATCCGATCGAGTTGAAAGTTTTAAAATGTATGCAATTCAAATAACAGTAAAATAACGTTGTACTGTTAGTAGTAATAAAAGATTTTATTTTAATTTTTTTGAAAATATAAATTTTGTTTTGAAACATTTTTACTATCCATTTATTAGGTCCAGTTTGAATAAACGAGCAATTTGTAAATGAATCCGATTTCATATCATGGAATAATACATAACCCGTAGTTTTAGTATTCCGACTATTCGTATCCGAAATAATTTAAACTCAATATTCCACGAAACGAAAAGCGGTTATTTAATTTCCCAATTAGTCACTTTTTTAGGCATAATTACAACACCCGAAAAACTTTTAATCAAAATACAATCTGAGGAAAAACTGTGTAGTACTGGACTTCGATATTTCTGGAAAATATATGATAAAAAACAGCACAAACATCTTCGGCTGTTTAGGTAAAGAGAATACAACCTGATTGAAAAATGATTTTATTGGCTGTGTGGGGCAGACAGGCCGGCTAATGTGTGGCGTATATAACTGTGAAGTTTCAAATAGGGGAGATATAAATTGTGCAATAACACTTTAAAATTAATAAAAACGAGCATATATATTTTAAAAAAACATTTTTTTCTGTAAAACAGGCGGAAGCGGTTTAAACATCCGACATTAGGGTGGGCTTTCTGTGATGATGTTCATCTCAAATATAAATCAATTTCGTATAATCCATTCGCTGGGAAATATTTTTTGCCATTAATTGAATCATGGGCGGAAATATGTTTACTTATTAACTACTATTTCTAATCGATTGTACTTTTATTGGTTTTCAAAAGCTTGACTTTCGGTATTTCGAAAAATAAGCAAGATATCGAAGACTTATTAGTTATATTTTAATTATTTGGTTGATTTTTAGTGAATTACTCGGCAATTTTAGGGTTCATATTTCCCAGTGTTGCCAATGTGCGGGTAATTACCCGTTTTTCGGGTAATTTAAGATTTAACGGGTAATCCAGCAATTAATTTGAATTATCGGGTGAAAACGGGTAATTCGTTCATTTGAGAACACTAATTTAAAAAATTATATTTCGATTTGAATAAAAATAATTTTTTTAATCTCAATACAAATTATGCAGTTTTTATTGAGCGATTATTTTAAATTCAACTGCCTGCACTGAAAAGGTTGCGCAACAAACACTCGAGTCTGATTTGCATGGTCATTAATGTGTAGTATCTATGATTAAACCAAATATTTAATTTTAAATTTGGCCCTTAAAATGGCTATTTCTAATTTGTTAAGTTTTTTTTAGTAACTCGATTATACTTTTTCGTCGGGTAATTCCGCCTGTAAAAACGGGTATTTTCGAATCCACTCATCGGCAGCACTGATATTTCCACAGGTTTAGTTTTAATGGGTTTATATAGTTTTAAATGAAACATTAAAAGATAATCAGGTAATCAAATAATATCATGCAGTCGGTTCAAATCAGATAATGAGAACTAGCAAAATCAACAAGCCGAAAGGTCATCACCACGAAAAATAATCTTCATGGATCATCACTTAGCACCATGCAAGTAATATAAATTGAAAGGTAACCTTAAAATCCCAGTGGTACAGTCTTCAAATTACCAACGAGTAACATCTTCCCGGGGAATAATCATGATGATAACTAATTTATACAATACATATAATTGATCTAGGAATTGGGAATCAAATGGAATCAAGTATTGAATTATTGGATTTTATTATTCATAATTACAATCCGTAGTATAATTCTACAAAAGTAATATTAGATTCAAGTCACTTGTTCTAATATTCAGTGACTAATTTTTTTTATTATTAATGATCTCAGTCAGCATTTACAAACAATAAAACTTTTACAAAAGACAATTAGAAATTATAACATGTGTATAATAACAAAAACTCCCTCACCCACAATATTGTCAAGGCAAATATCAATGATATAAGGTTAGGACAAAACATTTTATATTTCTGTTTATACATACAATAATCTGTTTTTATTTTTATCTTTTAATTTCTTCAAATATATATTTATACTTTTTACTTTATATAAACTCAAAATACAAAAAACGCACCAAAAATTTTGTTAGAGCAAAGATAATTTTAAACAATTCCTCATAACGTAATATATTTAAATATATCAACCAGGTCAAAATAGTTTTCTTTTTTTGTAGCAAATAGTTAAAACTAAAATTTAAGTTTTCCACAATAAAGTTGAAAAATTTATTTCATGAATCTGCATAAATTCTAGATTAGATGCTCAAGTAAAAAATAAAAATTTGTGCTAATTTTTACCTTTCAAATCTTTGTGTAAGCGTATAAAATCAAAAACAAAATCTATTTTATGTTAAACCCGGCTACTGATTCACGCATATGTTAATTCCGAAGATTTTATTATACCAAAAACTTTCCAAGACTAATTCATATGCCTTAGACTATAGTTTAATCAAATCCGGTATTAGTATTGAATTTCTCCACATAAATTTCTCAAGGGGAAAAATTTTGTGAAACATTTAATAGTTAATAAATTAAATTTATTTAAGAATCAAACAATTTAATACAGACGAAATTTAATTTGTAAATAATGCATTAACCTAGTTAATATATTGAAAAATGGAAAATTAATATAATCGGTACAAACAACAACGTTTACAGATTATAAATACATAACGTCACCTATAAAATGCCGAATCAAATTTATTCCCGACAATTATGTGAATTAATAGTAAATTAAAAAATGTACATGAAATATCACAGAATATTTTCATAAAATTTCAATGACCTTATAAAAAGCTGTAAACGTTATTATAATTTTCTTTGTTTAAAATTCTATTTACGGTGTTATAATTACGAGTGTGTGTTATGTAAGTGTGGAGAAATTATTCTCATTAATATTGAGGACAAAGGCACAAACATTGCACAATTTGCACCGGCCTCATGTATCAGTGTCTATTAAAATTCAATGATTCAGTTCCGTTCTAAACAGAACAAAATAAAATATTTCATTACAATTGCTCGTTGTTTTATGAAAATAAGTTCGATCGATAATAAAAATTAATTACACGATCAACTAAATCTATTAATTGTTTTTTTACTTTTTAATCGACGTTTATAAAATTTATTAAAATATCTTATATAAACCTAGCTGCAAGTATTTTTTTTTAATTTTTGATTATTTATAAAAAATGTTTAACCATGGATCTATAAGGCTTTATTTTAGAATTTGTACTTACAAATACGTATAACAGTAAGTTACGAATGATATTGAAATAAAAACTTAGAAGTAAATGTTTGTTAAATTCATAGACCCAATGACACTATAAATAGACACTGATATATATAATAATATATAAATTATAGTTATCATGATAATTTTAATAGTTCCAGTAGCAAAGTCCAAGTACATAGCCGGGCCGTATCGATATGCAGCAGGCAGTGAGGGCAGAAAGGCGCAGTTTTTTTTTTTTGATTTTGTAAGATTTGTCATTTTTTAATACTACGTTCATAAGTTTGTTCCAACAATTATATTAAATACTAAAAATAATTCCATATCAAATTATGATTGTAGACCGTTTATTATCGATGCCTATTTAAAATAGAAAAAAAATTATATAACAAAACCATAGCCAAGTTGAAGAGGTGGTTATAATATTGAGGGTACTACAATGTTTTGTAGCTATAAAATCTACTTAAATTTTTGTTTACTAAGTCCCTCTCTAATAATCAAAATTATGGCTAAAGTAAAGAAATAATCATCTTTATCATTGAACAACCAAAATTCGTTAAAATTTTAAAATAATGATACTTAGGTGAAACTAAAGCTACCTATAAATCAAAATTGATTTTGTTAAAAACTGTATGCATTCAGTTTTTTTTTGTTGGATGCATAGGGAACTTTTATTTTTAAAATAAAGTCTTTAAAAGCAAGATAATATTACTTGTCAGAAACTACATTACGGAATCAAAAAAAAGAAACATAAATACGATGATATTTTTTTATTTAAAGTGAAACCAACACGTGTACCAGCCAAGTGTACATTTTTTTACAAACTTGTTTTTGTATAATTTTCTTTTTTTATGTAAACCATTATGAAAACAAAACGTCATCGTATTGATATTTTATAAGTAGTACTACTAAATAACAAAGTGAATTATGTAGTTATGGCATAAAAAACAAGAGTAAAAGATTTAACGACGTTGTCCCCAAGCACCAGAAAATGGTGCTGATTGTGGTGTGACTTCAGGTGTAGCCGCTGGAGTACCGCCACGTGGACCAAATGATGGAAATTCTTCAACACTTGCAGTATTTGGAGCTTTTTGTTCCCATGGTGCGCCTTTCACAACAAAACCATTACCGGCATCACTTCCTTGTTGTGAACCATTTGTTTCTTCGCGATTAGAAGATGGACGATAGCTTTCCCTCATTTCTGCTTCAGTTACATCTTCCATCTTCATTTAAAAAATATTGATTATAATATATTTATACAAATTATTCGGATAATAACATTAAATACTTACATATTCTTCTTCTAAATTAAGTAAATGATCTTTTGCTTCTTGAACATTATCGTCAGCACCCATAATAACAACAAGATTAGGATCAGGGTCTTCAGATCGAGGAAATTTAATATCAACCTTATAATCATCCATGATTTTACGAATGTTACGACCCCGTGCACCAATTAATCTTGAATGGACTCGGGCATCTAATGATACTTCTTCTCTGACCATATCATTCTAATTAAAATAATTTCCATTGAGTTAAAACTGAAGGAATCAAAGACAAGGTTACATATATCAAGTCATGAATAATAAATTCATTTTCCTCTAGGTACCAGAATGTGCGGTACTATAGCGTGAAAAAATACGTGATATAACGTCGAAGAAACTTCAACGATTCTAACTGAATTTACTACTACAAGTATTAAGGTTGAATGAACGCATACATTTTCGATAATGTTGCTCCACCTTCTATAGATTAAAAAGTAAAAAACTTCTACTTTTATAAATTAAATCTCGTACATTACGTTAAAATTAAACAAAATAGTCTGACGAAGAGATTTGTAAATATCTTAATTAAAAAGATGGAAAATTTTCGTCAAATCGTCTAAAGACGATTATTTATTATTTTTAGTAATTAAATATAATTACATAAATCTAATTACTAGTGATGTTAGATGCTATCTAAGTTAAAAAGAGTGTTTCTGTGTATTATGTACTGTACTGTCCGGTCAACCTTAACGTTAATAAAATCATAAAATAACCAGTTACGTATACTCTATACATTTTTGAAAAATACTAAAGACTTTTAACACCTAATTTTTCCAACTCGGTTCAGTCCTTTAAACTGCAGGAACCGAATCCGTATGTATAAATATAAATCTGAAATTTGTTTATAAGTATAATATTTGCTCCCAAGTATGATATTTCATTTAAGATAACCAAAGAGAACTCTAGGTTTTTGAAATTAAATTTCCGGTACTCTTGCTAATTTGGTACGTGTCTTACCAAATTAGCAACAAGTAACATATCTTCCCAGTATTAATTACTACTAGCTTATTAATACTGATGACTACTTTATAGTCGACGTAAGTATCTATAAAATATAAATAACTAATCTAGGAATTGGGGGAAATTTTGAAATTTAATAATATTTCAGGAACAAATTTTATATTAAGTTCCAATACATACCAATTCATTTACAATCTTCATAATGTCATCTTTAGCAGCATGCGTTTTTTCTTCATAACCAGTAATTGTTATGATACGTTCATCAGGATCACCTTTCTTAGGGAAATTTATTTGAACATTGTGATCAGTGCGTATTTTAGTAATAACTGCCCCTCGTCGTCCAATAATTTTTGGATGAAATTCGGGATCAACTTCAATTTTTAATTCAAATGATCTTGCTTGGCGATCTTCACGATCAGCAACTAATTGTTTACATTTGTCTTGAATGGCTACATCTGCGTTTTTAACATTAGCAGGGGTACCGGTTATCTGAATAAAAAAGATAATACGTTTGTTAAGTGTTAAATGTTTGATTATGAATCTTGAATTTAAAATAAATAATTATGAAAACGATAATAGTCTACACAAATTATTTTAAATACGATTACGCGAAATTTCATGAAATTCCCTGGAATTTTACGAAATTCCATGACTTTTTCAGAAACTCAAAATTCCCTGACATTTCCAGGTTTTCCAGACAACTAGACACCCTGATATATATATATATATATATATATTTCTTCGTTCTTTTATTGAAAATAAAGTCAGCGATTCACATGCCTATCCTATATGTCGACAACTTTTGTGTCACCTAAGTTTTAAAGAAAAACGAGATGCGATAAAGAACTCACGCCAAAGGTAATTTGCTAGTGTATACAAATTTACTAAAGAAAGTAAAAAGACTTTAAATGTACATTTCGAAATCATGCAAAACTAACCTGGTGTTATAAAAACAATTATATCTACTTGAATAATAAACTTCCTGTTTGTGGTAACTGACATACCTTTATAATATCTAATTTTTGGTCTGCAGGCGAAAGTATAATATGGACATCGTATGTATCCATCAATTCACGAACATCACGCCCTTTTTGACCAATAATTGAGCGATGAAAGTCAAATGGCACATCTACCTCAATCGTAATAGGAACTAGATCTAAAAGTGCTTGTTTGGCTGCAAGACAATTTGCTTCTTTACCGTTAATGCGAATGGTATCGCAAGGTTTAACAGTGTTTTCATCAACATCTCCATTGACTTGACCTTCTTGATACGAATCTACAATTGAAAATGAAATTAAAATTAAACAAGTAAAAATGTAACTACTAACTGAGTTTATTGTTTAAATACTCCATATATACTTCATTATTTAGTTCATTATCAGGGCGTGAGCTACAGAAAAAATCACAGATGATTGATGTATAAAGATATGACTTAAACATACCATACACCAAAGGAGTATATACATATGTAGTAATACATGCTTCTGTAATCTACATCAATTACAGATGTTTGAGTTAAAATTGGGACAAAACGATTCAGTTTATGAAAAACATTTCAAACAAAGTTTTATTATTAAAAAGGAAATGATGTTTTGCATTTAAACATTTTATTCTAACTCTTACAGTTTTAAAAGTAGACATTTCTCTACCTAGCGGGGATATACACAGAAGTATCACTTCTGGTTAAGCGATTTCGCCCAAAAGCTTGTTTGGCATCCTTAAATTTTTTACAAATTTAATAAATCAATATTTATAGCAACTTTGATTTTGAAAATATCCAAAACAATACTTTTAAATTACACACATCGTTATAGTCTAAATATAGGACTAAACGCGAATTTTAATCATCATTTAATAATAAATATATGTATGAGTACTAACCTTGAATATCTTTATCCGGAAATTTTATCATAACATCAAATTCAGATGTTATTTGTTGGACTTTAGATCCTTTAGCACCCATAACAGTACGATGATGTTTTTGAGGTATAACACAATCGATTGTAACCATCGATTCTAAGTCAGCAACAATTTCTTGTATACGTTGTTTAGCAGCCTCAATGCAGTCTTTAGCTCCTTTCAACACTACCAAATCACTTTGAACATTTGGTCGTGGAAAGCTAATTGATACACCTCCGCATTCTTCAGTGATACGATGTAAAACTTCACCACGTCTTGCTACGAAGTGTTTATGATGTTGAGGATTGACAGTCATTTCACTCTCAACAATATTATCCTAGAAAATATATATAGAAAAAAATGTGAAGATAACAATTCATTTTAAGCAACTATTTTTATGCCATGTTTAATTTTCAGGCTTTTTAATACATATACATTTAAAATACTATTATTAAAACACATGGTAAATTTAAAAATACTAACAAAAATCACAAATCTACAACCGCGAAAACACCCAAGACCAATTGAGATTACAAAATAAATTTTAAATGGAACTTAAATGAGGAAAAGAAATTTTGTATTTGTATTTTCTTTTTAATTCTTAAATCGGCTTTAAAAGATGAAATTTTAACCTGGTATTTAATTTGGTTTTACGTGCTGCCGGACGATCTGACAGGTTTGTAAAAAAATATCCTTTTATTACTATTAAGGATTTACCAGCATAGTTCTACACCTACATACACATATTATCGACACACATACTTACACATACTATCAAATATTTCCGGTACGGTGATCTGACAACGTTTCTCTGTGTAAATACCTATTTATTATTATTGCATATGTCAACAGCTTATATTCCCACTCTTTACTTGATGAGAGATATTGACGCACAACGTTGTCAGATCACTATTTACCATAAACGTAATGTGTTATAATTGGACAAAAATATTATTTTAAATTATTATATTTCGAAAACAAAACGGTAACACACGATTTTTTTTAAATTTATATAGGAAATATTAAGGAATCCTCTCCTGTTTTTTTTTTAAATTCTGTCGATTATTTTTTCTACTACAACAGATAGTTGTATTAGATAGTACAATAGTTGGGCGGGGATGAAGTCTATTAGAAAACGTTATTTTTAGCCTGTAAAAAAAATGAGCAAAACCTGTCGAAAGGTGATAGTATGCTGGTACATCCTTAATATTTCTAATCGCTAGAAAGTAAATAAAATAACAAAATAATAATAGCACTCTCTGAATAAAATCCGTCTAAACTTTGTTGAAAAATGATGTAATTCCTTTTATAGATTTTATTTTTAGAGTTCTCAAAATAGATTAAATTCTTTATATTATAAAAGCAAAGCTTTTATTATCGTATCAAAACATTCAATCGTCCATAATTTCAGGACTTTATTAAGAAAACACATTTATTTGTTTTACACTTTTACATTGATGCTCATTGCATCAATATTAAGAAAAACCTATGCTCCGCTTGTGCTTTATTTGACCATTCATATAGATTTTCTTAAGAAAATTTTGAAACACTATCGCTTATAAACTACAAGATACATTCAACAAATTTTGTTTTAATATATCAGGTATATGTGCTTTGAAAATATGAATAAAATCTAAGAGATAACGATACATTTTTCTCGATGCGACTATCGGGATGATCTTTCTACGATTAAATGTAGAACGATAATCGTTATCATTTTGCTCGGAGTGTCTGTGTTTAACAGAACGAGTTTAAAGTTGAGAAGGTGCAAAAGATTATTACTTAAGGGGGAAGGTAGGTGTAGATGTTTAAAAAAATTCAATTTTTTTATAAATCGCTTGTAAAACTATTCAAAAATATACTCCTAAAATTTCAAGTCGAAATTCCAATTCGATCAAAACATATAAGCGATTATGTGAGAGTCCCTCGTTCAAGTGTCGGAGAACGTGGCATGCAATTCGGAGCGGTCTAGCAGGTAGTCATTCATGTACTACCTGAAATGTATTTGGAAGAGTAAGGGACGTCGACAGATGTTCTTTTTATTTCTTTTCACAATAGAAACCTTGGTTGAAAATTACTAGCAATATTTTTTTTCAAACGCGTTTTTCTAGAAATGACATTTTTCGAATTTGTGTACACTCTAGCTTAAAAAGTTTTCAACCTAACATTTTGAAATTTGGTATATAGTTTCTTTAATAAAATAAACGCTCTATTTGAACCTAAATCCTAAACAGTATCTTTTTTTAAAGATGGCAAAAAATCATGCTTTCAGTTCACACCGCTCTAAAAAATACAAATTTTCAATTTTTTTTTTAAGGGGAGTGAGTTTCACATAAAATCGACACGTATAAAGGGAATAAATTCTCTGTGCAATTGATTTCAAATAAAAATTTCGGCCTCCAAGATGTACACAAACTGCTCAGTCGGATGGCGACCTACAATGCGCGGCAGGACACATATATTCTCAAATATATGTGTAACCTTACGATATCAATAAATTATATAAATTCCTTGTGCTGAAAAAATTCATGAAAATCACTATAAAAACGCCGTCCTACACCTATCTCCCCCCTTAAATACTTTTTGACCGAGAGGATGGAAGATGCTTTTCCAACTTTATTTGCAATCTATGAACGTACCTTAATATTCATTTTCAACAAAATTAAGGTGGATTTTACATAGAAAGTTTGGATTTTACACCGTTTAATTTTTTTATATTTAATATTACATACAATTTCCTTTATGGTGGACTCAAGTTCCGCTTTTGCTTTAAGAACAGCATCTTGTTTTCCAATAATTGTAATGACTTCTTTATCTTCATCTTTATCAGTTGGAAAAACAATCCGTGCTCCTGTTGCATCACGAATTTTTTTGATATTAGCTCCACTTTTACCAATTAAGAATTTATGATGTTGTTGTTTAGCACGAACTTCAGCAGTGTAACTTGATAATTGACGCTCTGATGTTAACTCTAACAATTGTTGTTTAGCTCTCTCAACATCATCTTTAGGACCTCGAATACTAACCTAAAAATACATTTATTCAAAATATATAAATTAAGAAAAAATAACCTTATTTTCGAAAATCTAATAAAATATAGAAAAAAACAATTTACTTTATCACTGTTGCTTTCCGCAGTGGGGAATTTGATTGTAACACCACCACAATCTTCCATTATCGAGTGAATCAATTTACCACCAGTACCAATAAGTGAATTGTAAAATTTCGGTGGAATAGTGATTTCTTCATTTACAATATTGGCAAGTTCAACTTGAATTTTTTGAATTCTATCACGAGCTTCTTCTACATTTTCTTTTTTCCCTGTGATAGTTATAACGTCGCTGTTATCACCTTCAGCAGGTAAGTCAATTTTCGTTTGAGTTTCATCACGAATTTTTCGTATATTTGCTCCTGCTTTACCAATAACAAATTTATGGAATTGTTTAAATATTGGAACATCAACAGAATATGATACTTCATTCAATTGTTTGGCACGTTTTAATAAATATTTGGAACATTTTTCAACATCATCTTTAGGTCCCCGTAATTTAACTAAATCAGGTTTATCACCTGGACCAGGAAATGCAATTGCAACTTGTGGAAATTTATCTTTAATTTCTTTAATATTAGCTCCTTTAGTGCCAATAATGCTTTTATAATGTCTTTGATCAATTATAACGTCTTTTTGAACTTCGTTGTCCAGTTTCTCAATCATTTCACAAAGCTCTTGTTTCGCCTGTTGTACACCCTCATGATTACCTTCTATTCTGATTATGTTGGTAGCATCATTCTCAGTAATGTTGATCATAACACCAGTTTCATCTTTAAGCCTATTTACATTCGCCCCACTTTTTCCAATGATATGTTTACAGTATTTAGGATCGACATTTAATTCAACAAACGTGAATTTAGACACTAAATCATTTACAACACTTTCAATTGATGTACGAGCTTTGTCAACTTCTTCAGGTTGACCTTCAATTTTAATTTTATCTTCGATAAACTCAACTCGTAATTTTTGGAAATCTTTAGTTAAATCTTTAATGTTTGCTCGTTTTGGTCCAATAATATATTTATGTATCCATGCCGGTGCTTCTATAATTGCTGTTAGACCTGAATTAGCCTTCTCATACACTTTACTTAATGCTAAGCCCAATTTATCATGCGGGCCTCTTAAAGTAATTGTTCCAGTTGCCGAATCATTTGGTGGTATTTCAACACTAACATTGGTCTCTTTTAGAATTTCGGCAATAGTGCTTCCCCTATGACCAACAACATATTTATGCTGCGCTTTTGGAACTTCAACTGATACTGTTCCACATTTTTTCTGCATATCTTTGTGAATAGCTTCAATTTTTGCTTTAGCTAATAAAACACCCTCTTTTTCACCAGCAATAATAATTTCATCTTTTTGTACCGAAGGCGGAGGAACATTAATTCGGGCTCCAGTTTCGGCAATCATTGCATTTAAAGTTTCATTGTAGGCCCCAAAAATAAATGGATGATAAATTTTTGGAACGGATACACGTTCAAGAGCTTTACGAGACTGTTCTTCGGACATAATACGTATTTCATGTTCTGCTTTTTCTACACCTTCTTTAGTTCCCGTTATTGTAATTAATTCAGAATTTTCATTTATATTTGGCACGTGAATTTTAGTTGCTGTTTGTTTTTCCAAATCTTTTAGCCGTTGTCCAGCTTTTCCCAAAATAACTTTATGATGTTCCACTGGAATAGATAATTGCTTACTAGCTTGAGTTTGGAAATGTGTTAAAATTTTTCGTCGCGCTTCTAACACTTCGTTTGTTTTTCCAGTTACCAAAAAAGTTAAAGATTGATCTTTGCTTGATGAAATTTCGATATTCGCGCCAGTATCTTTTGATATTTGATAACATGTACGTGTTGATTCACCTTCTCCAAATTTATCGCTATGATCAAACTTGCGTTCTTCATAAGGTACTCGTACTACTTGAGTAACCGACGTGGATCCAACACGCATTTTATTATTCCATTGTCCTTGAGTATTCACATTTTGAACAGGTGTCACAGATTCCGGTAACGCCGGAAATAAGTCGTCGTAACTGCTTGCAGGGTTTTCATATGACGTAGTTGTTGTAGTAGTTTCTTCCATCACTGCTTGCTGCATATTGATTGGGATGTCCTGATTCGTGCCAAGTCCTTACAGTAACACTATAAAATAAAATATAAGACCTTCATAAATACTTTTTTTTAAATTATTGGAAATAAATTAGAAATTTTAATTGAATAAAATTGAAAGTTTTATAAAATTATATCTGGTAATTTCAATAAAAATACAATATTTTAAATTGGGAACCACAGCCTAAACTCAAGCTTCTATCAATCTCGAACGATACGTTTAATCGATGTTTCTAATTAAGAAATTGTGATAATTTACAAATCTTTTACCAATTATTTAAATTATTTTGGTATATCATTCCAATTAAAAACAAACATAAGCATGATAAATTTATTCTTATCTTAAGGTTAAATATTCGTAAACAATTTCACTTTATAGCCACTGATAAATTTTACTGACGATAGATAAATGAATATAACAAGGACCTTATTTCAAGGAAGAAGACAAAAATAAAAAATTTAGTGATAACTACTTTAGTATTAAGATATTTATAACATCTTAAAACACTAATTTCCGTTAATGCGTAAGCAAATTATTTTAAAAAAATACGTATCGTTTTGATTGAATATAATTAACGTAAAATTAGTAAAAATAGTTATAACACTATTGTAATATTGGATTAAAGTTTAATGAATAATCTAATCAGATTTAAGTAATAATGGTGAAACATTAACCTTTAAAAAATTTTTTACGAAATTATTTGAAAATTCCTTCTACATAAAGAAAATGATTTTTATTTGCTTATAAAAATAATTTAAAAAAATATGAATTCATTAATAACATCAAAAGTTCTAAGTATACTGTAAATATTGTCTGGTAAAAGCATATGGTAATGACACGTTGCTATAAAATTTTTTCATGAACTATAAAATATTTATTTCATTAAAAAATAAATAAAAATTCATAAAATAAAATAAATATTAACATAATTTCATCAAATTTAAACAATATTTTAAATAAATATTTTATAGGATCAGTTGACGTGTCACCTTCGACTTGACGTGGAAATTATTAACTTTTAGTACTTACTGTACTGCATATACAAAAAAAAATCCGTCCTAATTATTGTAAATAATTCATGAGGATTCTCAGTTTCCTTGGAATGTCTTCCTGTAACAAAAAAACCGAATAAATATCCCAAAACACTTTATAACTACAACACATAGAAATTTGAACCTCACGTACCGACTGCCAAGTCTAAAATGTGGAAGATTGGATTGCATGCGGACGCAGAGTGGAGTTACTCTGGTAGAATGAAACAGAATCTGTTTCAATCTATTACATTGTCTTCGTCTATTTTTTTAAACTATGATTATATACGATTTTAAATCAAATTTTTTAAAAAAATAATTAATACTTGTCCGTTCGAACAAAAAATTTGTTGGTAATGATTTTGATTGTATAAAATGTATTTTTTTCTTTTTAATCACAACCAATATGACATCTTTTGGATTTAAGATTTTCATTGATAGTAAAATTCGATCTAAGTTGGCTTATGTCAGTGTATAAAAAAATTATTTCAAAATTTTTTTTAAAATTATTTTTACATTCCAATAAATTAATTATTCAAACGATAAAAAATGTCTTTTTTGGATAATATAAGTTTGAATTCATTTTGTACAAATTAAGTTAGAATTATGTTCTGTCTAATTGCATACGTGTCAATCTAATGTACAGCACTCGATGCAACGTACAAACAGTATTTTAAGCGTAGTTGTTTATAATTCTATATGAAACCGAAATTTATAAATAATTTCTACTGTATTATTTAATATATCTCTTATGTTATCTAACAGATCCAAGTCATATCAATATTAATTTATTGTAAAAAAGAAACATTAACCGGAATTCGAACACGGTCTTCAAGTATTGTGCTCAATGCCTGAATAAAACTAGAGCACTATAAAACCAAATTTAAAAGATTATTGAGAACTGTTTAACATTATAAGCATTTTTCGATATGTTTCTTGGGAAAATAAACATCGTATCATGTAGATATGTTATAACCATGTTTTTATAACATTAATTTGCTTATTCAGCGTGCGTTGCTGTTAAGGTTTATTGTAAAAAAACCATATCCTAAACAAATAAATTTTAAGATACTGCATTAATAGTTTATATATTCGGATAATTGGTAAGCCAAATTGTAAATAATGTGAGCATAATGTAGAATCTTGAGAGTCAGTTTTAATACAAAATTATAAATTTTAGACAAAATTTAGTATATTTCCTACATTTTTTAAATCTGTTTCAAACTTCTGTGTAATTTCCGGTTGATTGACATCCTGGTAAACTACAGACAATATCTAAATCATGGAGACTACACACGAATTCAAACGGGAGAATTGCAAAATATGGCAACGTAATGGTAGAAGTTATATTTACTTTTTGTGCCACTAGTATCGCTATTTTTCATTTTGCACCGAAGTGAATATAGTATAATAAATAGGAGTGTATATATTTGTAAATAAAAGTTTAATTAAATATCTGATTCAATAATCTTTAAATTAATTTTAATATAATTTATTTCTACTTAATTTATTTGCATTTTTACAATTCCAACTTTACAGGTTACTATTTAATTATTCGATGTTTTATAATTATTTTGTTATTTATTGTTATGTAATTATATTGCGAATTTTTAACTATCAATTAATTCAAATACTTTATTTCATTTATTAAATTAAGTATTTTATTGGAAAAATACTTTGGCTATTTTTATAATACTACATAAATGCGTCATGTTTGTCAATTCAAACTCGCGCCTTATACTTTCTCCACTATTGTCGGTGTAGAAGGAACACTACTGACATCTTATTTTTGTCAATTATTTGTTTACATAGAGTTCGCTATTTGTGTAGTCTCCATAATCTAAATACTTTTTAGAGTCGGACCTAGCATGGCACAATTTTTGTTTATAAAATTAATTAATTGATGTTTTGATATTTGTTGGATATTTAAATTTAATACAAAAATAAAATAATTATTATCTAGATTGGTAAATAATAAATGCTCAGTCACCATTTTATATAACACGTATTCAGGGATGAGCACGTATTATACATAGTTTTATACATGTAAAATACGTGGATAATTTTTGTGGAAACCCCATAATTTTACGACTCTGTGTCGATCAAATCGGTAAAAGCCTCTGGGAACACTAATTACATTTCAAGAAATCATAAACATATTTTCTAACAGTCGTTGCCGCATTATACAAAACAAAGTTTTAAAATTTTGTACAGTTCTGGTATTACATTGTGATGGTTATAGAAAATATTATGCTAGGTGACTTATTTTGTCTGATTATTTCATGTACATCTAGTTTACTATATTTTATTTACATTTCCGAGCTAATTTACGAAATACTGCGCCTGTTATGAAATATTAGAAATGCAAAAAATATCGCGTTTAATTTATCTGGATATTATTTACCGAAAGTATCTTTACTTCGATACATTTCGGGCAACGTAACTATCTAAATGGTACCTTATACATCTTCCTAAATTAATTTTGGTATTTTCTCAGTGATGACGTTATTAGCATATAGTCAATATTATCTTTGAAGATTACACACTTTTAGCTATGACACTATTCAGCTGATGAGGAAAAAATGTTTATTTTAAAAAAAGTAACATTTTTTGGTATTACATACCAGGGTAATTAAGTCCCTACTTTGTAACGGTTGAAAATATTGATCGTAGAAAAAAAAATTGGTATAGGTGTTCTAAAATGACCTAATTAATCTATTTCCGCATATCAGTTCGTCAACACGATAACGAAGAGATAGCGAGCTGATTTTGCATGCGTGTTCTAGAGCTATAAAGTAAGGTCAAGTTCGTGAATGGGCAAAATCGGACCATGTTTGGTTAAAATTGTCTCTGAAACCGTAAGAGATAGAACAAAAATGTTCCTTTTTGACAAACAACTTTTGAAACGGTTTTTCTCATAAATTCAGTATACTGGCAGAGATTAGTCTGGTTATGCAATTACCTCGTGGGTTATTTTCAACTATTTATAATTTCAAAGATTGGATGTACCGTCCAATTTTGCTCATTCCCTAACTTTTTACCTCTGGAACGCACTTACAAAATTTCAGTACGTTGTCTCTATTCGTTTTGAGTTATCGTGTTTACGGGCAAATGAATGGACTAAAGACCATTTTATGAGCACCTATACAAAAAATTTTGTTTCGCGGTCAATATTTCCCCTCATTACAAATTCGGGACTAAATTGTGTTTATTAAAGGGGGTATAATTAATTACTCACGATTCTATGTGTAAAGAATTTAATCTGAAAAACAATATAGATGAAACTAAAAAAATGTTTTAGATATTCTTTTATTTGAAAACAATTTTTAGTGCTTAAAAAATATAATCTAAACTCGATTCTTGAATTTAGATTTTAATTTTATTGATTCTATTAATAGTTTTGTATTTTATTTTAATAATTTGTTTTTTCTGAATTATAATTAATTCAAATTATCATTTTCACACTTCTTTCTGGTACATGTATACATAAAATAAATTTACAAAATACATTTTCCTATAATTAACCTAAAATATCTACTCTCAGTTTTGCTTCTTCAATTTGTATTTTCAATAGTTTTCCTTAATTGGTATTTTTATTGTATAAATTAAATTACAATCATGTAAAAATCAAAAACATACTTTAAAATGATTATTTAAAACTTTTTATTAAAGTTAAAATTTAATATTGTCAAGGATTTACAAATACGTATTTAAAAATACGAGTCAATGTTTTTGAAAACAATAATAAATTTTTGATGATATTTTCTTAAGGAAAACTTATCTTAATTTAAAGAATGGAAAATTTTCTTATGTAAAACTTATTTGAATTAAAAATTAACTTAGAATAACATAAGAAAAATCACAAACGAAGAATTACCATCGCGAGAAGTGAATGGAAAACGTAAAAAATCAGTTAACAAACGTTTTCTACATGAAAATCGTCAAGTCTATTATTTTACACATCACACAGTTGCCAATCACGGCAAAAATAACTTGAATTATTTGGTTTCTTTGATATAGGCATCCAACTCCGCATCTAATTCTTCCGCGGTTGGAACGGGTTTATTTTGATTTCTTGCTCCTCGGGCTGCACCTGCACCGCCACCTCCTCGAGGTCCTAGGAAAATAAAAAACAAATGAATAACCAATTTAAACAGATGCAACTTTGAAATATTAAATTTGAGGCATTACGGATAAAATTATTAAAAAACGTATCACATCTACACAATTACTGAATCATATACAAGAGTATTTGAGCAACTGAATTTAGTTTAACTTAATAATGCTTTGCTCTAACACACTTAATACAATTTTCATAAAGTGAAATAAAAATACATTTTTATTTTAGAATCTAAAGTAAAAAATGTTAACACAAACATTTTAATATAATAAGTAATCAAAATTGACACAAATAGTTTGCACACTGAAAATTATAACACTTAAATATAATTCAAAGCCACAAAATTGATTAAAACATTGCATCCATAATGCCTCAAAAACGATGGTTTGAATGAAACCAACCTCTTGCTGGTCTTTGTTGTGGTTTATTTCTTTGCTGTGGTCTTGATTGAAACGTTTTTCTTTCACCAGCACCCAAACGACCTCCTCTCAGAACGGATGGAATATCAGATGTTGTAAGTTGAATACTCATCGGTCGACCATCTAATGGGACTCCATTATACTGCTTCATTGCCTTTATAGCGTCTGCTTTTCTTTCAAATATAACATCAGCTGTACCTAATGATCTACCAGATCTATCATAATGTACAGCGGCATTTTTAAGTGGTCCAAATTCAGCGAATAATTCTTGAATATCCGAATCAGAAACGCCGAAGTCAAGGTTTGAAACTAATAATTTAGTTGGACCAAGACCGGTGGTGGCAGCAAGGCCTCTGTTTGCAGCTAATGCTTTTCGAACAGCAAATCCATCGAACATATCATGCTTCCAAGCACTGTTAACATCTCCCTGCACATACATACATATTCTACGTTAAAGAAATAAAAATTTGATATATCACTGTGAGACGAATTATTAGCGGAGATATTACTATTTTTGATATATTAATGATTATCAAGATGGATATTCAATACATCACATAGAAACATTACTAATACACAAAAATGTTTATTAATAGAAACATGATTTCATCAAAATGGTCACTTTGATGCGCACATGTCTTCTCAATAAACTCTCAGATGAGAACGCCATGGATTGAACACTTTGAATACGTTTCAAACCCATCACGAAATTATTTTGTAAATAAAACTCCATGAATTAAATTAGTACATGGAAATTCTCCTAACCCTGGTGTATTGTCTTTGAATGCCACCGAATTTTCTGCCTCTTTGAACACCGCCGGTACCAGCACGATTTTGTCCACGAAAACCTCCACGGCGTCCACTTGCAGGCGATCTTTGTTGTGTGTTTACTCGACCTCCACGTCGACCGCCGCCACGTTTTTTATTTGATTTTATAATGTCGTCTAAACTCATATCAATTTTATCCACCATTTTGATTTAATTTTATCTTGAAATTTATTACAAATTAAAATAACTTTACACTTTAACGTCTAACAACAAACTGAACTCAATGGCGTCGTTCAAGAGGAAACGTTTGTTTCTGCTATGAATTATGGGAAATATTAGTGCTGTTCAAAGTATCTTGTCCATGGTCCTGTTACAGCGCCATTTAAATTGTACTACTAATCAAGGAATTAAATATATTTTATATTTATTATATTTTTATTTTAATATTATCAAGTATTCCTATTTTGTATATTTTATACATTTCATGAGTAAGTTTATGCTTGTTTAATAAATTGTTATTATTAAAATGATATAAAAAAATTATATGTATCCGTAATAATTTAAAAATTAAATACTATTCCTATTTTACGACAGTGTAGATGGAGGATGTTAATTAAAAATATTTTTGCGGCAAATTTGAATTAGAATAAATATAATTATAATCGATATAATCTTATGTGTATTATTTATGAACATATAAATTGCATGTAATTTAAGTTTATACATTTTTTACACTTGCATGTTACTAATTTACTCCCACTCAAAAATCCCGTTTATACAATTTATGATATAAATTGAAACCTATTTTTAGATTGGTATAGATAAATATTAATTAGAAAATTATTGTTTTATTAAAGAATATACAAGCTTCTAGTATTTTTAGTTTTTGCAAGCAACAACAATGTCAGATCGACAATTACTTTTGGGTATTGATATTGGGACTACTTCTGTAAAAGTATGCATTGTCGATTCGGAGACTAAAGATGTTATTGCTTCCCAACAAAAAGATACTCAAGCAAATGTACCTAGCGACTTAGGTACAGAAGGAAATAAACAGGATGTTCCAAAAATTATATCAGCATTAACTGCTTGTGTTTCTCGGCTCCCAAAAGATTTATTACGGCAGGTAAGTTACAATATAACAAAATTAAGATTTTATAGAATTAAAAATCATCTATGAAAGATATCTGGATAAATGTGTACATGCACTTATATACGTATCTAGATATTATATAACTAGATACTTTTTTATGTCAATTCCAAGTATAAAAGAAATAAAATTTCCAGAAAACCATTTTGAATTTTGTAAACCATTTTAAATATATATTTTGTTTCGCATTTTGTAAATCATTTTAATTATATATTTTCTATTTTGCATTTTAAATATTTTCCTATAAACCATTTACATTTAGTATAGTATTTAGTAATTCTTAATGTATTAAAGAGCATTTAACCATTTACATTTTAAATAAATTCAAAAAGACCCATCCCTAGCCTTTACTTAAAAAATTTGAATAATCCTACGAAATCGGTGTCATAATTGTTATCAGAAAACAAAAAATATGTTGATGTAGAAAAACATAATACAAAAAAGATAGCGTTTTATTTTTTCGGCTTGTCTAGTTTCCCTGAGCCTAAAAAATTTTCAAAAGCAAAAAAAAACCGGTTTTTAAATTAAAAAAGAAAAAGTTGACGTCCAATCCAAAAAAGTTAAATTAGAAAGTTGTAGGTTTTAAAAAAACCCATCGAATGGTGCGAAACATTTTCTTAAAAATCCAATTAATAGGGGCACAAATTAACTATAAAACTATGTAAAAAGTGCGCAACTTTTGTGGCTAATAGTATGTATATATGTATGGTCGCTTAAAAACTATTTTATACAATTCACAATAAATTGTACATATAATTTTTACGTTTAATTTGCATGCCGTATAATTTTAAGTAACTTTATCAATGTATTTGGAATGCATCTGTTGGGGAGACTAACTGCACATATTTTTTTAAATTATAGAGTAAGTATTAAGAAACAATCGTGCAAGTTTCAAAAGTCTACGGTAATTACAATCGATTGGAGAATTTTTCCAAAAAAAAGCTATCTTTGCTCCAAATGCTAGTAGGATGAAATTTTTTTTTTTGTAAACTCCTAGAAAAATTCCAACTATTGATTGCAGTTGGTTTGATTACGATATTTAACAACGACCAAACAAAAACGCAAAAAAACGAACAAAAAAAATGGCTCTTTTTTCGGGGATCATTTTCGGCATCAAAAATTAACAAATTTTACTTTCTGTTACAATTTTATGATATTACAAGTCAAGACGAAGAGATTGAGCTTTGAAAAATTGCTCTACGATAATTTCTAGATCAAGAGGAATGATTTTACAAAAGGGTCTTTTTTTCGAAAAACTTAATTTTTTCGAAAGATTTGCAAAATTTCTTGTCAAAAAAAAACTGGAATATTGTCGAGTTATTACCAATATTTTTACTACTGACTTTGTAGTCATTTAAAAAAAAATGTATAAACAAATTAAGAAAACGCGATTTTCGCCTGTTTTTTCAATTTTTCTCGGAAACTACGCATCTAATTTTAATTCAATGGGCACCATTCGATGGTTTTTTTTAAGACCTACAACTTTCTAAATAAATTTTTTGGATTGGACGTCAACTTTTTTTTTTTTAAATTTAAAAACCGGTTTTTTGACTTTTTAGAAATTTTCTCAGGGAAATTAAACAAGCCGAAAAAATAAAACGCTATTTTTTTGTATTATGTTTTTCTATATTAACATATTTTTTGTTTGATAACAATTATGTTAAATTTAACATTTGGAAGTAAAATTTAAAATAATCATTTTCCTGTTTATATAATAATTTTGTTTATATTATCACATTATATTATTATTTAAATTTTATTCCATTTTATAGCGCTGTTTCATAGCTAGAAACACGATCTATCCTCAAAATTTATTTCATTATAAGAGCTTGAAGATCATTTTTCTAGAATAACGCCTTTTCTAATAATGGAATTCTAAATAAAACCATTTTTTATCACATGTTTATTTCTAAAACGAAGGATATATCCCATTTTCATAAATGTTTAGAAATCTGAAAATGTTTTCAAAATGTGTATCGATGGCAATATCGTGCAATAATATTTGACTCTACACAATGTTCTCAAAAATGCACAGAGGCGTCGAGCGTGAATTAATTGGAGGCAAACGATTTTTTTAGGATTGTTTGGTATGGTAAGGGGAGCCTGAAACTAAGTTTACGACCTCGAAAGCTCCGGGGAAAACTTTTGATAGGCGAATAACCTCGAAATTTTGGCACTTATTTCAGTTTTTTTGCATATAACTCAAAACCAATATGTCCTACAGGAAATTTTTCTCTTACCAAAATTAAAGTAGACAAAATTCCCTGTAAAATTCACTGGTCAAACTTAATTTTTTATTAACCCATTACCTACAGGTCTTTGAAGTTTGATGAATTTTTCCAAAAAATCTTAAAAGCACGCTGTCACTGAAGCCTCTTCCACTAGACAGCCCCTTTTACTTTGCTGGACGTCATCAATGTCTGTTCTATGGTCTTATCAGGCCAAATAACACTCCAGAACTTTCCACTTCGTCTTATGATAAAATACCCTCCACTGTATCTAGTGAAACGGTCTAATTCAATAGGGTCCATCTTTTCTTCCAGAGTGTTCATATTTTGAATATTTAGGTGGGCAGTTTTCGCATATGGCAAGTGCCCCGCTGCGTGGAAAAATGGTAAAATTTTTGAGTCGTGATCAGATGGAGTTTCCAGTTACCCATCCTTTCTGCCTTAATAAATTGTTTGACCTGGGACACCATTTTGAAGTATTGAGTCCACAGTTTTGAGGTAGGATCCTCTTTTTTCAAGGATTTCCAAGCCATTATGAAATTTGTCAACAATTGTCAGGACGTCAATATTGGTTTCGAGGATGAGTGATGTAGCTACATAGAAGTCAAAATGAACAAAATCCTGCATTTTAAGATTTTTGAAAAATTTCATCAAATTTTAAAGACCTGTAGATAATTGGTTAAGATGTAATAAAATTAAGTATGGCCAATGCATTTTGTAGGGAATTTTGTCTACTTTAATTTTGGTAAGAGTAAAATTTCTATAGGACATGTTGTTTTTGAGTTATAAGAAAAAAAATTAAATAAGTGCCAAAATTTCGATGTTATTCGCCTACCAAAAGTTTTGCCCGGGACTTTCGAGGTCGCAAACTTAGTTTCAGGCTCCCCTTACCATAACAAACAATCCTAAAAAAAATCGTTCGCACCTACATATTGGGCTAAGAAAAGAAGTTATTTAAAAAAAATTTGTTTTCTATATACAGTGAATTTTGACAAAAAATTATTTCAACAAGTCTGGATTTATTTGCGTAATTTAAATGTCTACATTTAAAAAAAAAGTTTTTTCCCCCCAGTATTTCGTTTTATCAAAAATACTTTCATATCGAAGTTATTATAAAGATTTTAAATTAAACTTGGAAAAAATCCGATTAAATTTGCATTGTATGCTCTCTTCGGATCTTAAACTCACAAATGAAAACCTACTAAATTTTCCTGAGTTCATTTATTGGCCCAGAATTAAAGTACGCACGTGACAGCTAAATGCATGCCAAGTTTCGTTCGAAAGGACACTTACTATGTAGTAGCACAATAACAAAAATCGTTTCAAAAATATAAATTCAAGCCTAAACATTTTATTTTTGTGAATTATAACAGTGATTTTTCCAATTGAACAATGACTAAAATTATTTGGACTTTGTGATCACATAAAAATTATTTAATATAGCAGGCGTAATTTTGCAATTTATTATTTTGAGTATTATTATGATAATTTTAGGTATTTCGTATTGGAATATGTGGACAAATGCATGGAGTAATGTTATGGAATGATGATGGTGAGGAATCACGTGCATGGTGTCGGATAGAACGAGAAGATAACACATTTCTTCGATATGATATTCCCAGAGAAAAAGTTTCTGCTCTGTATACTTGGCAAGATTCCAGATGTGAACCATCTTTTCTTGCTACACTTCCAAAACCCCAGTCTCATCTTAAAACATACACGGGATATGGATGTGCTACCCTGTTTTGGATGGTTAAAAACAAGTATGTAAATATATTAAATTAGGTATTAAGTTGTTTGAAACTGTTTGAAACTATCGAAACATGTGATCGACGCAACTCGTAATCATTTAATAAGTCGGCTAGATCCGTAAAGATTTCGGATGTTAATATTTTTAAACAATACTTGTACAAACATAAGTTAAACAAGTGAAAATAAAAACTGAAAATATAAACTGAGTTAATTGCTTAAATACCCGGTATATACTCAGTTTATGAAAAAAAGTTTCAAACAAAAGTTCTTTATTTAAAAAAAACGAACATTTTTTACGGTTTCAAAAATTGTTAGTTTTACCCATTTTGCCGAAACATGGTCTGGGTTTGTCTATTCACAAACTCAACCTTACTTTTTCGCTCTAGAACACACACACAACATTTATCGTTATCTTTTTTCGTTTTTGAGTGTTGACGGACGGACGGACGGACAGACAGATATGTGGAAATGGACTAATTAGGTAATTTTGTGAACATCTACACCATAAGTTTTTTTCTACGGTCAATATTTTCAACCGTTACAAAATCGGAACTAAACTTAATATAAACATATATACCGGGTATAAAAATCTTTTGGAGATATGATCGACGATACTTCAATGAATACTGAAATGATACTGAACTCGAAAACGGCGGTGTTGTTAAAATACGGTACGACTAACGGTTTTCAAGATATGAAGCGCCCACAGTCGTAACATAAATACCCAATAGTGATAATAAAATCGAAAAGGTTGTAATAAAATGATGATTCTTTAGCAACGGTGGTTAAGATTATATTTGTATACCCGGTATATGTAAATATACAAGGTTATATTAAGTTTAGTCCTGACTTTGTCACGCTTGAAAATATTGATCGCAGACATAAATGCTTGGTACAGGTGATCATTAAATGGCCTACTTCGGCCATTTCCGCATGTCCGCCCGTCTGTTCGTCTATCCGTCCGTAGACACGATAACTAAAAAACGAAAAGAGATACCGAACTGAAATTTTGTATGTGTGTTCTAGAGCCAAAAAGTGGGGTCAAGTTCGTGAATGGGTAAAATCGGACCATGTCTAGGCAAAATGGGCAAATCTGCCCAACTTTGAAACCATAAAAGATGTACAAAATGATGTAAGACCAAAAATGTAAAGATAAGAAATGCTCCTTTTTTAAAAATAAATAACTTTATTTTTATAAACTTTTTTACATAAATTCAGGATATACCGGATATATAAGCAATTAACTCAGTTATTTTTACTTTTGAAATTGACCTTGATTTTCGTTTTTGAATTATCATGTCCACAGACGGACGGACATGCGGAAATGGCCGAAATAGACAATTTTAAGAAAATATTTTCCAAACATTTACGTCTGCGATCAATATTTTCAAGCGTTACAAAGTCGGGACTAAACTTAATATACCCTGGTATATTTACATATACCGGTTATAAAAATAAGATCTCGCCTCTCAGATTTTCGTTTTGCGAGATTTTCGGGGTTTTACAATGATTGGGCTCAAATTACGAATATTAAAAATAATTTAGACGCCGCAATATTAAAAAATCTGCATTGTATTACTAAAAAATTAATTTTTCTTAAAATACTGTAGACCTTCAAAATTAGAGAAGTATAATTGCGCTGGAACAATACAAGATTTTGTTGTGGCTATGCTTGGAAATTTATCAAAGCCAATAATGTCTTCTCAAAATGCTGCCAGTTGGGGTTATTTTAACTGTGCAATAAATGATTGGAATTACGAAATTCTGTCAGAGGCTGCATTTCCAGTTCGATTATTACCTAAAGTTGTAGAAAGCGGTCAAATTGTTGCCAACTTAGCTGAAAGTTGGTATGGTATTCCAATTGGTACACCTATAGGTAAACACATTTTTAAATTTGTTAAAATTTTCTATTAAAATTTATGTTTATTTTAGGAGTGGCGTTAGGTGATTGGCAATGTTCAGTTTTAGCAACCATTGAAAATATAAGTGATGCAATTTTAAATATATCAACATCAGCCCAATTAGGATTTGTTTCAGAAAATTTTCAACCACATTCAGGTGAAGAGGAAATAACCGGAGATCAACCAAAAAACGCTGTAGAATATCTACCTTATTTTAATGGAAAGTACGTAATTGTAGGAGCATCATTAAATGGTGGAAATTGTTTAGCTGCATTTATAAAAATGGTACAACAGTGGTGTTTAGACTTGGGTTTCTCTATTCCACAATGTAAATTTTTATCAAAATTATGTTAAAAATTTGACTATTCATGCAATTCATATTTTTACAGCAACGGTATGGACCAAACTAATTGCACTAGCTTCTGAAGATAATGCAGTTTCAACTTTACGAATAACACCAACTTTATTGGGCGAACGATCAAGGCCTGAGCAAAATGCTAGTGTTCAAAATATCGATCTCAGTAATTTAGGATTAGGTCAAATGTTTCGAGCATTATGCCGGTCTTTAATTGAGAATTTACACAAGTTAGTATAGGTATATATGTTCCATTGATTTTTTTTAAACAACTTATTTTTAGGTTAATACCTAAGGAGTTACTAATTGAATCAAATATACAACGTATTGTTGGAAACGGCTCAGGTTTGTCCCGCAATAAAGTTTTGCAAAAAGAAATTCAAGATATTTACCAGCTACCATTAATTTTTACTTCTGGTGGAGATGCAGCTCGAGGAGCTGCTTTGGCTGTCACAGCAACATAATAAAAATTCTGAACTTTAAAAGAAACATTATTCCATTAATGCTTTTATTTGTATAATTGAAATGCTTTCCTTTATATTTGCTTCAAAAATAGAAAACCATTAACGCAGTGAATAAAACAATTCTTAGTAAAATTGTGATTTAGGAACTGTATTTTATTTTCAAATAGTCAGTGCAGTTGATGAGAATCCCCTAGTCTTTGTGATATTTTCCATTTATGTTGTAGTTAAGGATAATGCCTTTAAAAAACCGTTCCATTTTAGGATTCCATACTCGTAAAAATGCAACAATTTTATAAGTGTATAAGTGCATAAATTTCGATTGTAATATTTCGATTGTAATAATGCCTGCAATAATTCGAAAAATATTTAATAACAACCTATTTTGTTTTTGATAGATTTAAAATTTTAAATTATATTTCGTTGATCGAGGTGGATTTAAGCTTAGGCTGGCATAATTTGAAACCGATTTGGTTTTAAAATCTGCAAATTGGTTGAAAATTACTGATGAACTATTTGATTTGTAATTATATTTTAGAACTTAAATCCTCCTTTGTTTGTTGGTAATGTGTTATTTAGTTATAATTTTGTATGTTAGATTCTATATTAAACTTGTAGTTAAGACATTTATTATTGACCACATAAATAATCAATTTTCAATATAAATCTTAATAAATTGATCTAATGGATTAGGGATTTAAATGTTTAAATTATTTGGTGGAAAAAATGTTTGGGGAAAATGTTTTTCATTATAAATATATAAACAACTTTTATTCAAAACATTTTCCCAAAAACCGAATGAGATCTATAAATTTTTTTTTGAAAAATGAGCGCTCCTTTTGTGGCCCATAGTACCATGGATTGAATGACTGAATGGCCCTGAACAACGGATTTTAATCTCTTAACTAAAACGTATATTCTTTTGTTAAGCTGCGCATCTGTGATTTAAAAATATGCATATATTATACAAGATCTTAACGTTTTTATTAAAAAGGCATTCCTTAAATTACATTGAAATTGATAAAAACACGTAAGGGCGTAAAAACGTTATTTATAAAAATTTTCTTACAACACATACGACATAGAACTTGTTTAATATATGAATACTCATTAACCACACTCAAATATTATGTATAATGTAAGTAATAAGTAGTTAAGCTGGTTTGTTAAGAATGCGGTGCCGTTATATAGATGAAGTCATGATGCGGTTCGCGTAAAAAATGGCATAACGGTGAGCAGAGTGTCAAGAAGGGCAGTGATTGTTTATATAGTGGTAGAGAATGGACAATCTTGATATATAATTATTAATATATTTTGAAGATGAAGACTGTAAATAAAAAACAAAGTCACTGTTTTAATACTGTTGTTGACAGCTATGACGGCCCTCATGTAATTGAGAGTACCGCTATTTGCCGTTCCTTTTGCCATCAGCACACTCTAGAAAACCAACGCCATCTGGTTTGCACGAGTGACATTTTAGTGACTTCGTCATTTCATCCAATGCTGTATAACGGCACCATTTTCTTAGGAAACCATAGATTTAATGTGCTATAAAATTTTCAATATATTTACATTTTATTATCTAAATCAGTTTTGTTTCATCTATTCGCAATTAAAAATAAGCAATACTCCTCTATCTGATAAGAAGATCTAAATGGCAGCAAATAAACAGAATATAAATGAGATAAGATTCTTAATAAATAATAAGAAACAAATATAAGAGTGATATTAAATTTTTTAGCATCCTTTATTAAATCATCGGTTACATTGGGAAACTAATTACTGTTAACACAAACTAAAAATAAAAAGTAGTAAATCGCAAGAATATAAAAATTAAAATCCACAATCACTCTTGTCCCTACTTAAAGTGTCAGTTAAGAGAATTTTTTTTTTAAATCAGAAAATTCAAAAGTTGTTTTGAATTTTCTGATTTAAAAAATTTTTTTTCTCGAGATTTAAGTTTTATTTAAATATATTTTTCCAATTTTAATTTTTAACAAACAAAATAACAGATATTTAAATTTTATTTGTATACCCGGTATATATAATGTATACAAGAGTTTAGTTCCAACTTTTTAACGGTTGAAAATATAGATAGCAAAACAATATTTTGGTATAGGTGCTCATAAAACCTAATTAGCCCATTTCCGTATGTCAGTCCGTCAACAAGATAACTCAAAAACGAAAAGAGATAAGCTGAAATATTGAATGTGTCTTCTAGACCTAAAAAGTAAGGTCAAGTTCGGAAAATTGGACTGTGCTTTGGGGAGAAGCCCTGGCGGGAGGCCAGGAAGAAAATATCCATCCTTGAAACCGCAAGAAATAGAAAAATTATCTAAAGACAAAAAATGTTGCTTTTTTAAAAATAAACAATTTTTGTTTGGAACTTTTTTCATAAACTCAGTAAATACCGAGTATTTAAGCAATTTACTGGCTTGTTATTTTTATTTATAAATTTTAATTTTTGATTACAAAATCAGCTGACATTGTATTTTATTTTTGTTTCTTCAATTCCAATTTTTTAATATTTTATAGATTTCCTTTGTATAAAAAATGTTCAAATCATAACTTTTCCCAATATCTTTTCAATAATAATAATAAAAAAATACTTTTTTATTCAGTTTTGGTGTCAACAAATCGATCCTTTTGTCGTTGTTTTGAACCATCATATGGTTTTTGTTGCTTTTTTCGTTTGTTATCTTTAACTCCCATTGCTGCAAATTGTTCTGTTGGTGTACGATCTGTTTCTTTCTTGTAACTACTTGATGATTGAACTTGATTACTTTGTTTCTTTTGTCTATTTGAGGCTTGTTTTTGTCGTTTACTCGCATTTGTTAATTTTTTATTGGGTGCCTGAAAACTATTTTTTTTAAATTAGTATTTTCAATGCTAATATGCTATCTCGGATTTACTACAAATAACAAACTTATCAACGAATTATTATAAATAAGCTTTTGATTCTCTACTAAAAGTAAACTTACCCTGGTTCATTCTCATCCAGAGGATCCAATGACAAGTATATATGAATTGTTGGAATATTTCGGTTCACTACAATTTCATCTAAGCCTTCAATTTTTGGTTCCCAATATTCCTCAATCCTAGAACAATAGTAAAACAATCCATGAGTGCTTAACATATTACCCATTCGAAATATTCCAATATAAATGGTAATTATTACCTTCGATAACATATTTTTGTAATTTGATTTAAGTTTTTAATTTTTCGCTTCATTATTTCTGCACATGAGATTACCTTTGCGGAAGCTGCACCTGAACCGGACCAAACAACATGTCTATATTCAGTTGGAATTTTTTCAAATGCATAGGTCAATAGGTTATTAATTTTACTACCACCTTTCACCTAAAAATTTAATTTTTTTTAGGTTTTATGTAGCTTTACTTAAGTTTTTATTTCAATTTACTTACATGCATCCATAAAAAATTTGTCGGTAGTTTAGATATTGGTATACTGGCTTGATCCAATTCTTCTTCAATATTTTTGCCTTTTCTATAATTTTCCATTACTGATCTAGAAAAAAATTTTTTGTTAATGATTAAATACAAAAATTCTTCAATTATTTTAATGAAAAGGAAGAGATAGATAACAAAAAAGAGAACTGCAAAGAAGATGTGAAAGAAGTAACATTTACGAGTTATTAATGAAAAACTCGAATATATTTATTTTCACATATCGTTCCACAAAGGCGATAGCAACAATAGTTTTATAATTCTATAATTGACACATATTTTTACAATTTAAAAAAAAAAAAATACAGACGAATTGAGAACCATCCTTCTTTTTTGAAGTCGGGTTAAAAAGACATAAAATTAATAGACAAAATGAATTTAATAAAATGAACTTTTACTTACGAGATATGATCAAGTAAAGAAAAAGACAAAATAGAAAAAATATATGTAAAATAGTTGTTCTCTAGGAAGAAACAGTCGGTTACCATAAGTGGTGATCAAAGTGGCATCCAGTGACTACAGTATACATCTCCTTTCAATTTATTGAATATAGTACAGTGATATACTGTAGCCACTGGACGTCATTTTGATCACCACTTATGAAAACCAACTGTAATCGGCATCTCGAGCAATAAAGTGGCGAATGGTCTAGCCCTCTAGAATCTAGATAGATAATTTAGAGTAATGGTAAGAAAATGTTTAAACCTGATTCACACATCTAGACGCATGTCAAGTCGCACTTTTAACACAGATAATAGTTGGACGGGCATGAAGTTTCACATGCTTCTAATGAGAGAGTGAGAGAGAATGATAACTTTGATATTATCTCGCGTTCTAAACGGTCAAAAATTCTGAAACTTCGGGATTTATTAGAAAACATTATTTTTAGCATGTCAAAAAAATGAGTAAAATCTGTCGAAAAGTGGTAGTATGCTGATACATCCTTAAGTTTACATCAGCGGCAAATATAAATTAAATATTTGACATTAAACTTAATTATTAATTGAATTAATATCACACTAAAAGTAAGTATATATTTTATCATAAAAAATGATATATTTAACAATTTATATAAGACTTATTAACCCTTACAAACTAATTACTGAAATTAGGTTATGCATGATAGAAGTGAAAATCAAAACAACTTTTTAAGATTTGTCATTTTTTGATGGACACAATCGTTTGTTTATAAAATTTGTTTTGTTTTGAAAAACCACGCCACTGTAGAGGTAGCAGTGTACTGGACTGCGTTCCACTTACACAGTAACCAGTATAGCTGGCTATAAAGGAACGACTTCGCAGTATACTAAATTGACATCATACCTTACAGTGCTCGCAGTGTACATCGCAACATATCCTAGATAAATATATTTAATAATACGTTTTTTGTTTATAGATGTTTAAAACCTAGGTATGAGAGGGGATATCAGCTATGACGGGACAATTATAACGTAACGTATTCAAATATTAGCATATTATTTCAACGATTATTACGTCAGTTGTTCGGCTATAAAAGTCGATGAAATTAAATATTTCAATGTGTTCGGTCTTTTATATTCTGAACATGTTAAATGTACTAGTTAGATGGGATCGGATAGTTTTTAAATTTTTATTTCAAAATTTTTACAATAGTTTCACGTGTTTTTATCATTTTTTTACACTTACCTTTAACATATACAGTGTGTGTTGGACAGCTTTTCCTATAGTGAATCAATGTTAAATATTATTTATTACTGCCTGACCGTGTGGTACTGTATCAAGTCAGTCAGTACACATGTAAATAAAGTCAGTCAGTCATCTCAAAGCAGCTATTCTGTATGCGTATGGTTATTTGTTTGTCATTTAAGAGTGGGGGTTTTGTGATGCACAATGCACATACTAAACTACTAAAGTGTACTCTCATCACATGTGTACTGACTGACTTGATACAGTACCACACGGCCAGGCAGTAATAAATAATATTTAACATTGATTCTCTATAGGAAAAGCTGTCCAAAACACACAGTATATTCTAGATGTAAAGATAAAGAGAGCAACGGTAGGTAAATACAACAACTGTCCGTTGAATTGACAGCGTCTGTAGTGATGATTGATGAAGTCAGACATATCGGCTGCGTTCCATTTGGATGTGGGTGTTTACCATAGATAATACATTGGCTGTGGTCCAATCGTAAATCGTTCTATTTGGCTCTATAAGCGCTCACAAATACACTTAATAAGTTATAGTGGCTTCTTCATCAATCGTGCTCACAACTGCTTATTTCTCCGAGGTAATGCACTGCATGTAATTGTAAGCGTCAGGTAGTATTTAAAAAAATGGCGGTCAATGTATTTGCCACACTTCAATGTGGTGTCACAAGTGGTTGGTATTTTAAACCGTGAGTTTATCAATAAAGCTACTGCATTATAATAAAAATCATCTTTTTCATCCTCTAATAAATTTATTAATACTAATAGTACTTTTATCATTAATCCACAAATAATATGTTTTTGACATAGAGATAATATATAATGGTTTTTGATTGTCGTCCGTTTTGAATGGATCGATACAAAATAGCGATTTTGAGCGTGAGCGCTGAAAGCATGTAAGCGTTCAATGGAACGCAGCCATAGAGATGTATTACAATTAAAGCGTGTAAGGGTCCGAATAGCCATCATATGTCTACGTAATAACGTGAAACCCTTTTGGCATGAATTCAACTTCTGAGATTTTTAATAAGTTTTTTTATCAATAATATTACATTAGTCATGAAATAAATACAGAAATTAATCAAATTTATCATGCATGGAATTTTGAATCTATGCCTGTTTATAAATTTTATAAATAATTTGAACATTTACGTTTAAATGGTTCTATATGAATCACTTTAAATTTTTGTAAAAAATAAAAACAAAGTAAAGAAGTTTTCCACTTAAATGAAATCGATATTATCCAAACAAAATTAAATCGAGAACCCTATGAGATCAAAATTTATGTCATATGTAGAAAAAGATAAATAAAATAAAATTCTGTATAAAATTTAAAAAAAATAATGATTATTAACATTACTGCAGAAATGATATGGGTACAAGTAATTGGAATAATTATTCTCTGCTATTTAATTAGTGTAACAATATATTTTAGTCCAAAATATGATAAAATACGTGAAAATAGTAGAAAAACTTAAGGACATATTTTAATTATATTTTTAATTGTATTAAACGCCTATCCATAAAATTTAACAATTTTTTACTTTTGCGGTGGATGTTGAACAAAGGAGATAATCTAACAATAAATTCCATGACATCAATCAATTAAATTATTTTTTCTATAAATGAAAAATAAATTTATGCTAAATTTATGGCAGTGAAAGTGATCGAACTCTTAATGACGACACATTGGTCTTTTTTAGATCTGTATAATCTAAAATCGACAAACCTTAAATTTGTTGTTTAAGGTTCATGGCAAATCGTATTGTCGAATTGGACGATTTCAATCAAACTGGAACAAATCAACTTTCAATCAAAGTGGAACACATTCAATATTTGAAATAGTTGAACTTACAATTAGGTAAATTTTAGAATAATGAAGATAAATATCATATGTAACCAAATATAATTCTTTAAATAAAACGTAACTTATACAATAAATATACGTGCTTTAGCATCATTCCGGCAACTATGGTTCATATGTATCTACTGCAGAGGTTCCCAAATTGTGTAGACATTAACTTACAATTAGATGAATTTTATAATAATGAAGGTAAATATGTAACCAAATATATAGCTTTCTTAAGGAATATAATGACAAGATTGTTCTTATATACCATGGATTATAGGATATGTTTACACATCATGCCTGAGTCCCCGGGCTTAAAACTGTTTTATTGTTCGTTGACTCAAAATTTATATCCACTGTCTATTTTATATGGATGCTGAACTCAAAAAATAGCCATTCAAAAGTATTGAAAAGTGTTTCAATAAGTGACCAGAATGGCGATAGTGTACCTAATTCTTGGTTTGATTTGAACTTAGTTGTTTTTGTCAAAGTGAAATTTGCCGAGTGAATGAAGCAAAACATACAATAAAATTGACTTATTAGAAGTTTTTAAATAATTTTTTTGTTTAATATAGAAGTGATAAATTTTTAATTTATTAAGCATATAATGGATTAATTTTAATAATTTATTTATTTTATTCAAATAAAATATATATTTCGGTCCTACAATTATAACTTTGCACTTTAACATTTATAATTTTTGGAGCAGTAGTGCCATCTGAATCTAATTTATTTGAGGGGTACATTGGAGACCTATTCTTGAGACAATTTGACTCACACGCGAAACTATGTAGGTGATAAATAATTTTCTGCTAAATTGCCACATTTTACAGAATGTAACCAACCAATAGTAAATAAGTTTAGAAGAATAATGAAATACAAAGAGAAAATAGAATAATAGAGGAAGCACGTAAATAATTAACTTCTCATGTTGTTGTTTATTTTCAAATTGTTTGAATATTGTTAAATAATAAAAAAAAACATTCATCCTACTTTATTGAAATTTTCGTTTAATAATTTGATCTAAGACTTGGTACGACTTAAAATCTTCGGCAAAAGCCAATCTACAATTATTCATTTTAATTGTATAAACAGATTTATAATTTATTATTATGTATTTTGTAATGAATGAAAAAAAACTTCCAATATACTTAAGGATGTATGAGCACTGAAACTTTAAAAAGATTAAGGCTTGATTTTTTGTTTACACGTAGTTGAAGTGCATATAAACCAATTATAAAAGTTTCGGGGGGGGGGGGGTGTCTCGAACTAATTATTTAATGTTAAAGTTCGAGTTTTAATGCATTGGTCTTATGGAGAAATCCATAATTTTAAACATATTTTAATAATTTTCACTTGGAATAATATAAGACGAATAAAAAAAAACTACGCAATAGAAAATAGAAATATTAATAAAGAGATTTATTAAATATTAATAAGAATTTTATTGATCCAATAAAATTCGGGTATGACAGGCCTAAAAATAAGATATTTAAGAAAACAACTGAGATTTCGGGTAAATGGTATTTCTGTCGGCGGTAGCTTAATTACCCGAAATCTCAGTTTTTTTTCTTAAATATCTTCTTTGTTAGGCCCGGTATGACGGGTCTAAATTAAATTTTAACTTACGACAAAAAATAAACATTATTGTGGATTTTTATGATGTACTATATATAAGATTTTAAAAATTTTATAAATGGACTTATATGTAGTACTCGTACATCCTTAATTAAAACATATATTTGTTTTTTATTTAATTGAAAGGATAGCAAAAATAATATTTTAATTGCATAAACAGATTTATAATTTATGATTATGTATTATGTAATGAATGAAAAAAAAATTCGGGAAATTTTTAGAATGGAAATTAAATGAATGATTGTTAATTGAAAATGATAAATTCGAGAATTCATTATTTCAACAATTTTATATTATTTTCAATAATATTCACTATGATAAAAATAATATCAAAGAAATGGAAGAAAAAACAAGAAAACAAAAATGAAATAAAAAGCTGTTAAAAATATTGAGAGAATTTCAATGATATGAAGAATAAAACTAAATATAGGATGAGAAGTTTAAATGTCGGTCGCCCCAGTGCCCTGGAATGTAAAGAATGATCACCAATGTCATCAGAATAATAAAAGTATGCAGCTTATAATATAGCTCTATCTCATATAATTCTAAATATATATATAAAATATAATATGTATGCGGATCTATTTCATAGCTCTTCTGCTATGGTATTTAAAAAATATCATTGATGACACACGCAGATATAGTACAGTCATTCAAACTGAAAATAGGGTATCACCTCCAATTTTGACGGAAAAGACCGATTTGCATGAAACTTGGTATTTAAGTTCCTTTTACCATCTAGATGAAAAGTGATATGCGTCTGATATGTACTTTATACTTTAAGGTAGTTCCATCACTGTCTTATATAATTAGGACAAACAACTAGTTTGTTTTTATTATAGAACAAATACATATAAACATTTTGAAAGTATTGGCTTATCGAAAAAACTTTATAGAGAACCTTTTGTTTAAAATTCATCCCTCTATCGATTCCCATGGTTATTTTCAACGTTATAATTTTCACTCCCTAGAAGGGGTGGCTTCCATCCCCAGGGTGAAAGCACAAATTGGCGCAATATCACTTTTGCTTTTTAGGTTATTTTCTAAGTTTTTACCTAGTTTCATTCAAATCGATCCTTTCCGTCAAAATTGGTAGGTGAAATGGTTCAATGACTGTACTAATAGTTATCACAGTTGGCTAGGCAACAGTTAGTTGGAAGTGTACGTCACACTGCATAAAAATAGTATACTCGCAATCCCTTATACAAAAATATTTCATTCAATTTTATTTCTATATATCATTCGATAGTAATTTAATTATTTATTTTACAAGTGAAAAAAAACCACCTAACTGAGTGAATTGCTTCAATATGAACTCAGCGTGAACTGTTTTTTTTTTACTATTTACATACGCACAAATATATAAAAATACAAAGTAGTGTATAAAGGTGCTGTATAAATAAATGCTTTTGTAATCAAGAATGCTATATAAATATATGCTTTTGTAATAAATTACAAATGTTTTAGATGAAATTGAAATTTGTTTCTTCTATTAAATCTATTTTACGGTTTCAAAGAAAGATATAATATGATAAAGAAATAATAAACGCTGCACTAAATTACAGGAGTTATTTAAAATAAAAATTAGGTTCAGTCTCACATAATGAATGTAAATGAACAAAATCCTTACAAATTTCGACCCCGGAAGTGCCGCCATTTTGAGAAAAACTGTGGATATAGGTCAATCTCCATTACCGTGCACTTTAGGCCAAAAATAGTAATAACCTTTTTTGTAGATAATATAACATATTATCTACAAAAAAGTACCTCGTTTTTATTAACCTTGCACCCGGTAGTGCAACATTAAACGCGTTATAACTTTAAAAATATTAATTTTAGACAAAAAAGTTTTGAATAAACGTTGTAGGTAATTTGTAGATTTAAAAGTCAAGTTATTATCATTTTATTGTTTAAACAATTATTATAATAATAATAATAATAATAATAATAATTTATTTACCAAAGATACAAATAGTACATAGGTTTTGTCAAATTCACAAATTATATGGACATTGTTTTACTATATAATTTCTTAATACAGTTTTAAATTTATTTATATTTTCAATATGCTTAATTTCTACTGGTAAGTTGTTATATAATTCAGTCCCAACAATTTGAGGAGCTTTTCTATATTTATCAATTCGATAATTTTGAACATGAAGATCAGTACATTGTCGAGTATTATAAGGATGAATTTCTTTTCTCAGTTTAAAATTTTGGTAGTTTTTCTTGATGTATACTAACAACTCATACAGGTATATGCCATAAAAAGTTAAAATATTGTGCTTTATAAAATGATCTTTACATGTTTCTCTATAGTTCAGATTGAAAATAAGTCGAATAATTCTCTTTTGTAACACAAATATTCGAGAGCAGTCCGAACATTGTCCCCAAAGAATAACACAATATTGCATGCAACTATAAGCAAGCCCGTAATACAGAGCCAAAAGTGCGTCTGTATCATGCGTTCGCTTCAATTTTCTTATATAGTAGCATACTGTACTCAATTTTTTACAAACTACATCAACTTGAAGATGACAACCCATGTCTTCATCTAGCATGACTCCTAGGAATTTCATTTCAGTTACTCGACTGATCGGATTCCTGCTATTTAATAACTTGGTATTGTCGATGTGCTTATTATTAAACAGTAAATAAGTAGTTTTGCTCATATTTATAATTAAATGATTTACTCTACACCAATCACTAAACTGATCAACCACAAGGTCCATTTGATTGATAATGTCAGTCAAATCATCTGATGACAAAAGTACAGATGTGTCATCTGCATAAAGCACAAATTTTCCCAGCGAAATATGTAAGGGCAAATCATTTATATAAATAAGGAACAGCAAAGGACCAAGATTTGACCCTTGTGGGACCCCTATGTTTACATCCCTTGATCTGGATTTTTCTCCTGCAACATCTATAATAATTTGTCGATTTTGTAGGTAGGTCTGAAACCAGGAGTTTGGTAGACCTCTTATGCCAATATTGTCTAATTTTTTTAATAAAAGATTATGATTCACAGTATCAAAAGCTGAACTTAAATCGAAAAACAATGCCAATACAAATTTTTTTTTATCAATCTCTTCCAATACAAAATGTGTTAATTCATTACTGGCCGAGCACGTGGAGTGCTTCGGTCTGAAACCGTGCTGACATTTAACTAAAATGTTTTCAAGTTCCAGGAACTCGGAGAGTCGATTATACATCAGTTTCTCTAATATTTTAGAGAATTGAGGCAATAATGATATAGGACGATAATTTTCAACTTTTAGTGTGTCTCCTTTTTTGAATATTGGTTTAATAATCGATATCTTTAAGAGGTCTGGAAATTCTCCAGTTTCAAATGAAAGATTATATATATAACTTAGTATGCATGCAATTTGGGAAATACTATTTTTAACTAGTTTTATTGGGATTTCATCAATCCCAAAGCAATGTTTATTTTCCATTGACATAACAACATTGTAGACTTCTAGGTCCGTTACTGGATTAATATAAAATGATTTTAATTTGGAGACCGAAGAAGTAACATTTACTGTTAAGTTGTTTTTATAATGACTATTAAGTTTATTCGTAACAGCTGTAGCATAATATTCACAAAGCATCTCAGCATTTTCATTTCTATTTCTACATACAGTACCATCTGACCGAAGCAGAGATATTTCGGTTTTGTCTGATTTAGTTCTACCTAATGTTTTGTTAATGGTTTTCCATTGATTTTTAGATTGTTTGTCCATTATATTTTGTTGAAATGAAAATGATTTTGCTCTACGTATTGTGTTCTTATATTCCTTTTTTCGAATTGCGTATAGACTGTTTAAATCAGGATTATTAGAGGCAGTAACTAAATCAAACAGATCCTTTAAATTCTGGCTTTCTTTTATTATATCAGGGGTGATCCATTGTAATTTATTAGGTGGTTTGTTTTGCGTTTTAATTATGGGAATAGTAACATCTAAACAAAATTGAAATATTTGCCAGAATGCATTGTATACAATATTTATATTATTTGACTCATAAACATCACTCCAGTCAGCGGTTTTAAGCATATATGAGAGATATTGCATGTTAGAATTTGTAAATATACGTTTGTGAATACTATCGACAGTGTTATTTTTTATTATTTCATTAACATTTATTTGAAGAAATTGACCTTTGTCATGGTCTGATACACACGTTGATAAGTTAGTAATTTTAAAATTATTGAAATTATTATTGATAATAACATAATCAAGACAGCTACTGGTAGATGTCGTTGTACGCGTTGGTTCATTGATCAGATTCTTACAATTATAGGAATTTAATGTATCACATAATCTACGTTTCACTGACGTGTTTGTTAAATAATCAATGTTTAGATCACCACATATTACTACATTGTTTTTTTCTGGTTTCAGTGTGTCAAAGAGCCTATTTAGATATTCTTCAAATATGTAAATGTCTCCATTGGGCGCTCTATATATGGTCACAATTTGAATTTTGAAACATTCCGATTCATATATTATTCCAGAACATTCGAAATGAGATTCCAAACATAGTGCTTCCATATTGATATTTCGTATATATTTATTCAAATTGCGTTTCGCTAATATAATCGTACCACCATGTGATTTTAACTCACGACAGTACGATGCACAAATCACATAGTTATCAAGAACACAACACTGCATAGACACTTTATTTAGCCAATGTTCAGTTAAGCACAGGAAATCTACATTATATTGTTTAGCAATCACTTCAATTTGTTCGGTCTTATTGAATAAACTTTGAACATTTTGATGCAAAATCGATAAAACTTCACTGTTTTTTTCCAAGCGGCTAAATTGACTAATCAGCTTGGAATCTACCAGGTCTTTCTTGACGAAAAAAGTACCTTTTTACAATAGATCCTTTGGGCCAGTTTTTGCTTTCATACAATGACTCTGCTAAACTCATATTAGCTGCTATTTTAAAGCACGCATTCACTCCCTTTGTTTCCAGTTTTGTTACTTGGAAGTTTTGATTTGGGAATTTTGTTCCTAAATGATTTACAACTTGCACTTCAGTAGTATCTGGGGTCATCCGTCCAAGAAAGATCCACAATTTCGGTTCCACTGCAGATATACTGTTGGTATCTTCACAATCACCTACAACTACCGTTCTTTTCTTTCTTCTTACCTCCTGCCATCCTTCCACATCGTCTCTTTGCTCACTAGTAGTTCCTTCGGAAGTATTAGGATGTATTTGAGACATTGAAATTTCACGCCTATTCATCAAGCCCCTTTTTACTTTTTGTGAGTAGCTTGGCTGCTCATTTCTTGGTGACATCTTTTGGTGCTCATTAACAACATTATTGATGTTACTATTAGTACGTTGGTTGGTTTCTCGGGTAACTATATCATGTTTCGGTACTCTGATATCATGTTTCAACGTTTCAATTTCACTAAGTAATTTGAGGTTGACTTCTTTCAATTCTCGAATTTCCGATTTTAAAACTTGAACACTGGCTTCAACACTTGTACGAATTAATTCACTCATCGTTATTTTAAATTCTTCAGATGCCAACACCGTCTCCATAGCACTTTTAATATTAAATTCAGTGCCACCCGATACACTACGTGTAGCCACTGTCGGCGCCATTTTTATAAGTATCAATATTAGAAGAGATATCGGTCAAAAAGTCAATAAATAAATAGTAATAATCGTATAAGTCGTAAACGTAAGTGATAAAAAAAAATTAATAAACAAAACAAATAGGAAATTCAATTATCTACAAGAAATGTTATTACCATTTTTAGCGTTTGTTATTACCAAGTGCACTGCACAGAAAATTTGTAAGGATTTTGTTCATTTACATCCAGTACGTGATACTGAACCTAATTTAAAATAACTCCTGTAATTTAGTGCAATGCGGACAAGAGTAACGGACTTCTCTATTGATTGTACTATCATATATGTACGAACAATAAAAAATTTTTTGACAAAATGGAAACCCGACTTCAAAAATCAAATATTCTAAAACCAAAAATGCACTAAAAAGTAAAAAAATAATTGCATATTCTTGTGTCAATTTTAGTTCACCTAAGCAAAAATTTTTAAATATATATGTACAATTATTGTTATTTTTGGAGTCGGTGTCAGCATAGAGAAATTCACATAAAATTTGAACACCGCCTCCAAAAATAACAACGATTGTACACAATGGGAACAAAATGGTGACAATGGGAAACCAAACCCTTTAAAACAAAAAAAAAAAATTCAAAATCGGTGCATAAATGACGGAGTTCTGAGGTGACACACATTAAAAAAAAAATTGAGAACAAAACAAACGAATTGAGAACCATCCTTCTTTTTGAAGTCGGGTTAAATAGTATAAGGATAAAAAAAAAATACAGACGAATTGAGAACCATCCTCCTTTTTGAAGTCGGGTTAAAAAGCAGATTTTATGCATAGACAAGTTGGCCACCCCTGCAGTTATATAGTTATATTATATCTATTACAGAATCGATAATCTCTAATTAAAATCACCTTAATTTTGGTCTTTGGTATAATTTAATAAAATTTAATGGTATATTGCAATGTCTGCAATGGACTGCATAATGTCTGTTTTATATACACAATCAAAATACGAGTGTGTATTTTCAGTATGACAATAAAGACTTCAATAAATTTTTATTCATTTAAAATGATGGGAGCACTGAAAAAAGTAATTGAATATTGGAAAAATTGACAAAAGCATGATAAAATTGTTGTATCATTAATATACTGAATGCATTATATGTAAGTAGGTGAATAATTTATACAGAATGGCCTCTAGAATATACTATCAGGAAATACAAACCTAAATTTATAAATTTATGCCGGTTGAAAATAACTGGTTTCATGTAACTTGTCTTATGCAATCAGTTGCATAAGATGATGTCGCTTGACAAAGATATTGTGTTTTATATGGCTACAAAATAAACGAACAGGAAAATGGTTTGTATAGTATTCTCACCTGGATCTTGAACATCAATATCTAAGCACCTTTAGTGCAATGTATACGTCACTAGGCTACACTTGATAACCACCAGCAAATTTGTATATTGATTATTAAATATTGAGGATAAAATAAACATGGGTTTAAAGTCCACAAATTTCTATTTGATTAATCATTATTCTATTTGATTATGATTAGCGCCATAAAATAATAAAATAATAATTTTATGTTCCATAATTTTGGTTGCACGTCTGTACAGAAAATATTTTGTAGGCGGAGTTCAATGTTGTTGCACAATGTTCCCTGACTGTATGCCACTTTATGAATAACAAAGATTTTTCGCTCCTAAAATTGTACGTTTTGTGCATACGTTTATATTCCAATTGCATTTCTCACCTAAATCGGGATTGAAAAGCCGCAAATGATAAATATGATTTTGAAATGAGCCTGCTTTTGTTTGTAAGAGATCAAAGATTGTATTCGAACTTTTAAAATTGTAAATTTTAATTCACCATGTACTTTTTAGTAGTAGTACATGATGAAAATATATTGAAATGCATGCTCCAAGTCATCATATTATCAATAAAATATGAATTAAAGTAAGCATGAAATTATATGAACATAATAAAAAATTAAGGATGTTCCACCACTTTTCGACAGATTTTGCTCATTTTTTTTCACAGACTAAAAATAACGTTTTTTATAAATCCCGAAGTTTCAGAATTTTTGACCGTTTTGAACGAGAGATAATTAATAGCAAAGTAATCATTCTCTCTCACTCTCTCATTAGAAGCATATAAAACTTCATGTCCGCCCAACTATTATCTGTTGTATTAAAAAAAATACTCGACAGAATTTAAAAAAAAAAAACTAGGATAGTAAAGATAAATATTAATTAATTAAATTTAAAATAAAAAAATCGAGTTTTACCGTTTTGTTTTCGAAATATTAAAGTTTAAAATTATTTTTTATGTCAAAATTACATTAATTTGTATATATGAATAGTGAATATATCTATGTGTTGTGTATATGTGTTTATGTATTTGTTCTGTTCTAAAACATATTAAAACTCTGAAAAAACCCTTAATAATAAAAATTTGAGGATTTTTATTGATTTTTTCACGTCTTATAAATAAGACTATGACGTAATATGTATTGAGAGGTTATGTATTTAACCTAAAAAATCTATTTCGAGTTTTGATCGATTTTTCATCTAACATTTTGGGATCCTTTGATTAAAAAAAAAATCAGTGGCTCTAGTAAGTGTAAGTTTTGTATCATAAATGCCGTTTTAATTGCCATAATTAAGATTTCCCGAAAACAAAATCCCAATCTACTTGGAAGTTATTTTTAATTGGTTTTTATTTTTGTACACTCCTGTTCAAAAAAACTGAACCAGTAAGTCACATTCTAAGCGTATATATATATTACTAAATAAATATAATATTATACATATAGAAACACTTGTTTAGAACGGGAGTGTAGTTTTTATGAACGGGAGTGTACACTAGCGTCTATTTCAGAGGTGGGCAGGAGATGACTCGGCCAAGCTCTGAGTGAGAGGTAGGGAAGAGAGATAGAGTTAATACAGGGTAACCTACCAATTATTAATATTTTCTTTTTTTAATTAAAACATTTTCTGAAAAAAATATAATAATACCAAATCTTTTTTATGGTCACTATTATACAAAGTAAATAATACATACAATCATTCAATACATACTCTGGAATTTTGGGCTGGTAATTAGGGTCATAAAATGTACCTTTTTAGTATATATCATATTCGTGTATGAATAAAATAAAAATATATATAAATCTTTTGAACCTTTAAGTTTACCGCTGGACCATTGTAATAAAAGAGGGAAATTTTTGCAAAGGATAATTTAAATAGAAATATAGTTTTGGAAATTCCAAATAATTTGTCAAAATATTTTACTATTCATATCCGAGAACTAATAAAGAATTACCTGATTTACCTGATTTAATTATTTTTTCTTCGTATGGAGTATGCTCAGTATAGTGTCATGGGAATTTGATGAATTAAGTTAAATTTTACATAAAGTGGGAATTTGAGTTCTTCGAGTTAGTCTACTTTGAATTGAAAAAGTGAAAAGTACTTTTTGTAGTAGTGGAAATTATTTTTCGCATAATTTGTTTTTCAAAAAAAATAAAATATTGACTATACTATAGACGATACTATATAATTATTGGGCAATAATCGGTAGGACAACCTGTATTGAAACATCGTTCCGTCTTGCTTCAAAACATACCTTCTTTACTTACTCTCACCCAGCTTATGGAGAGCCCATAAGGCTCAGACGAGCTGTCTGTGCCCACCTCTGGTCTATTTATCCATTGTTAGTATGCTTACCTTTCGGTTCTATTAACCCAATGGAAGTGACTAGCATTTACTTAATTTGACTTTATCAATTTCCCATCTAGGATGGGAATCGAACCCACAACCTCTGACATTCTAGACCAACGCTCTGCCTCTGAGGCTGACATTTTAAATTTTTTTGTTTCTTTAACCATTTAAGGACGTTCATTTGCTACGCTAAAGTCAAATGAGTACCTACGATCTTTAATAAAATTTATTTAGGATTTGAAAAAACTTGTAAAGTATATCAATAATCTTACAACGATTTATAACATTTTTTTATTTGTTCTAAATATTTTAAAAGTATTTATTGTAAAGTATCAGGAAATGTAAATTAGAAATTAATTTGACTTGATTTGACAGATTTGACAGTAAACTATGTTGTATATTTGTGTGTATGTGTATATTATTTTAGTGTGCGTAGTCGCCAGTTTTCAAAATAGGGTGGCAAAAACAAACCTAACAAAAAAATTTTAATTTTATTAAATAATTAATTCAAATGTCCGTCAACATCATTTTTTTAAAGCAATTATATAAACTGCATATTTCAAAGATATTTATAAACAATATTTATTATCCTAACTGCTTTAATAATATAGTTATTATAATTTTAAGTAGAATAAAATTCTGTTCTCCCGAAGACGCTGTGTTAAAAGTTTGATTTTGAATCGATAATAGGGAATATGCATGAAAATTTTTTTTCACTTGAATTGAAGCATGTTTACTTGACAAATATCAAGGTAAAATTACTTTTTAAATAACTTTAAAAATAAGCGAGATATGAATGATTGAAATTCCCGATTAGACAAAGAGGGTGATAGCCCTCTTGATATGTTATGTGACGTCATACTTCACTTTCACCATTTAAAATACACGTAAAACTCCGTTTTTAGTATTTTTTCAAGAAAGAGACATAATAATCTTTAAAAGCTTATAGCTTCCTTGATATTTGTCGGATTTTAATTTCGTTTTTAAATATTATTACAGTATTAACAGTATTTTCATATTCTGAAAATAAATATGAAAAAAAATTTTCATGCATATTCCCTATTACTCTTCGAAATGATCGCCAACAGGTATTAAATTTTTGAGGGAGGATAACTACACAATTGAGGTATTCAAATCACTAAAAAAAAAATTTGTATCTACTATTAAGCCTCATGTATGAACGTCCTTAATCGCCAATTTGTAGTTTAACATAAGAAATAATATATTCTATTTTCGTGGTTAAATAGTTGCTGGAAAAAAGTTGCTAATGTGCAGCGTGTTTCTAAGTTATTGTACGAGGTGATTTATATACTAGCATTAATTTAGAGAAAAAAATATGACAATCAAAATAATTAAAAAATTTTACCAAACAATAGCTATCACAAAAAAAGGAAATTAAATGAAATTGAATAAAACGATCTTGCAAAAGTTGTTTAGCAATCTGAAGTGTGAGTATATTATTATATATTATTTATTTGATGAGTTTGAGAGTCAAGTCAAAACGTTCACAGTTATATATCGGCATTGAATGCTCTTAGTAGCCTAGCTATAACGTATAATACGTAAGCAATATACTACAAAACACATTTTATTTATTAATAAATAATATAATAAAAATAATATCTAATAAATATATTATATTAAATGTTATGAAATCATATACATGTTTGTTATGTGGGTGGCATATAAGATGCGCCAGCGCGAAAATGCCCAATGAAATGGGATGTCTTCATTTGTGGTAACAGCCCCTAATATATGAATGATACAACCCTCAATTAAATATAGTAAAATTTTACTTGTAAGCAAAACATTCAGTATATATTTATTATCTAGTAAGTAGTAAGAAGATTCGCTTCGACATCGGATACTGTGCCGTGTAATAACAACGGTACCATAATCATAGAATTGAATTGACTGTAACGTATTTTCATAATTTTGAACAAAGTTTTTATTTACAATACGAACAAATCACAACGCAACAGGTATGTTTTTCATATTTTATAATTGTTTATTTTCTATTGATATCAGTTAGATATCATCATTGACTATGATAGGTATTCTTAAATTTGTATCTCCACTTTTTCTCTTCATATCTTCAACTAAATCATTGATTGAACATATAATAAAGTACAATTAATTGTACCTGTTTTTAACCTAACAAAAATTACAAACAAGATGAAAATTTGTCCACCCCACTTCTCGTGTTTTCAAAAATACAAGACATTTTGTAACAACTGTTTTCGTAGATAATTGTACGCGATAGTAATTTGATTCCTCGCAATGTTTTTTCGTATTTTGATTATATATATATATATATATAATAATAATAACTTCGGCAGAAGTAATACTGTCAAAATAAAAAATAAGAATGATATGAAAAAGTTGGCTGTTACGTCAGAATCGTCTTTGGTGTAGCGGTAAGCACGCTGGACTAGATATCCAGAGTTCCGAGGTTCGATTCCTGGTTGACGAGTTAATTTTTTCATATTAGTATTTAATTAAAAATCCAATGGCATTAGGCTATAAAGTATACACTAGTCTTCTACAGCTTGTCTTACGAAATGGAATTTGGACAATCATCGTATTGTTGACACTTAAGTATACACAAATAAATATATATGAATATATATATATATATATATATATATATATATATATATATATATATATATACAATATGTGAGATAAGAAAAACTTTGGGAGAAAACAAGCTTGACCCATTTTAGCTCTAGAACACACACACAAATTTCATTTTCGAGTTATTTACGAACAGACAGGCCAGAACAGAAAAGGACTAATTAGATCATTTTATGGACACTTATACCAAAAATTTTGTTTTGCGATCAATACTTTCAAAAGTTACAAAGTCGGAACTAAACTAAATATTTCCTTGTATACAATATTTTCTTTATTCGGCAGTTAGCGTCAAGTTTTCCATATATGTATTTTTGGAGGATTTGTATATAAATTGTATTTGTATAACTCGCTCTGTTCCGAACGCTGTCTTGAGCCCGGTGCGGTCTTCGGTCTTGGCTTCGCTTCCTGGAAAGAACACATATACTAATCCTTCCATCCTTTTGGCATGACTAGAAGTTAAGAAGCTTTTTTTTGGAGGTCCTAATTTTCGGCGGAGGGTTGCCTTCCGAAAATTATAGTTTTATCAGACTGGCTGGTTTTAATAATTGTTTGACGTAAAGTTGGTTCAGAAATTCCCCTGCGTCCATTGGGAACTTAACGAAACGGAAATTCATATTGAGTGAGAGGTTCTCGTCTCAATGAACGAGGTATTGGAAGGATTAGGTCAAACTTCAGTTAAATTTACGTTATAACATATAATTAGTGTACAACCCTTCTACAAACTATGATAATAATTAAATTTTGTTACCAAAATATTTGTAGAGAGGTTTTTTTTTTATATTTTGAAACAAGAGACTTTAATCGTTTTTCCGTAGATTATAGTAAGCTAAAACTTTTTTTCGTTGAAATGAATGATTCGTATTTTTGTTTAACGATTTTAGTAATGAATCACTTGGTACATGGTCAATGAAAAGTCTATTATGTGCTGTTATTTATTGTCATAATAATTATTAAAATAAAATTATTGACATATTCATTGATAAAAAAAATATACAAACTAATAAAAACAATAGGTAAAAATAATATAAAACAACATATTATGTAAAAATAATTGAAAAAACGTTGCAAATGATGCACACAAGAGTTTATTTTATTAACCCGACTTCAAAAAAGGAGGATGGTTCTCAATTCGTCTGTATTTTTTTTTTTTATGTGTGTCACCTCAGAACTCCGTCATTTATGAACCGATTTTGAATTTTTTTTTTGTTTTAAAGGGTTTGGTTTCCCATTGGTCCCATTGTCACCAAATCGCATTCTGATGAGGGGATCTCCGGTAAATCGAGGAAAATCCTCATTTTATATGTGATAACCGATTTTTGGGAAATTTTTTTTTTTGAAAGGGTATACTCATTCATAATGGGAAAATAAGAAAATTTTTTTAAAAACCGACTTCAAAAAAACTTTTTACAAAAAAAAACCGACCCCAAAAAAAAAATTTTTACAAAAAAAAAACTAAATGCTTGTACAAAAAACTGAAAATCTGTTATAAAAAAATGCACTAAAAATTATAAAAAAAAAAAACGGGTAAAAAAAAAAGTGTTATAAAAAAATACACTACAAATTAGTTGGTCGTTTAGTAGGTCTACCCATATTTAGACAAATAAAATCAGTTATAGAACTTCAAAGTCACTAAAAAGCGAGTGTACAATTATTGTTATTTTTGGAGGCGGTGTCCAAAAGTTATGTGAATTTCTCTATGCTGACACCGCCTCCAAAAATAACAATAATTGTACATATATATTTAAAATTTTTTGCTTTGGTGAACTAAAATTGGCACAAGAATATGCAATTATTTTTTTACTTTTTAGTGCATCTTTTGTTATAGAATATTTGATTTTAGAAGACGGGTTTCCATTTTGTCAAAATAGGTTTTATATTCATCCCGTTTGGAATTGTTTTTAATCTTCTAGACCAGGTATCCCCACATTTTGTACCAAAAACCATATTCTAGAATATCGGTTCGATGGCGGAGACAAGTTTTTTAACGAACTAAAAAGTAGAAAATAATGAAATTTTTATATTATATCATATTTTTATTTTAAGACTAGAAAACTCAATTCAATTTCCCACCGCTTCCAATAAATTCTATTTCAGAGAATATTTTCAAATTCCATATATGTATATATAGGTGGCGCAAAAATACCTTCACGATTTTTAAATTCAATAATTATTTTTGGAATTAATATTTATTGAGTTTCTCTTTTTTAGATTATAGTAAATACTTAGGAGTTTCGATATAGAGCGCTACCAGCCTGCAGAAAGGATAAATATCGTAACTTTTTATTTGGAAAACGGAAGAAGTTTTATTTCTACTCAGAGAAACTATCGACGATATTTTAATGTCAGATATGCTCCTTCTAACCATACGATGTTACTGATTATTTTCTTTGGGGTTATCTGAAAGAAAGGGTTTATGTAAATAAGCCACAATGCTTGGAACAACTTAGAATATTAGGCGAGAGATTTTGGGGATATCTCAAGAAACTTTACGATAGTGAAGATCTGCTGATAAGAGCTCATAGTTTTCAGCGCGAAAGGGGATATCATTTGTTAAACATCATTTTTCGTAAATAGTTCAAGAAACTTCAAGAAACACACTTGATATTATGAGTTGCTAAATATAAATTTTCTTAACTTCTCATATACTTTTTTTAGTTTAAAATCGTGAAGGTACTTTTGCACCACCTTATAGAACGATATTAAGAACAATATACCACTTATCATGTAGATCTTAGTTTCCAATGCTTTTGAGGAAAGGTGGACGATTATCAGAATTTAAAAAAAAATTTGAATGAGAAGTTTAAAAAAGAAACTTTTTGCTTCTTTAAAATATTCAAACCAAAAATTTTTATTATTTAGACCCTAATCTTAATCTGTCGACAAATTTTAAACACGTTTTTGTTTAAAGGATTTAGTGGATTATAAAAAGTTTTTCTCCGAGACTATAGATGTGAATTGGATGACAATTTGGACAGTCTTTAAGACAATATTTTTTTTATCGGATCCCATTATTTTAAGGGGTTTTTTTCCGTATCTATTGTATGTAATAGATCATGTAATAGATTCGGAAAACGGTTGGATGGCAGACTTGTGAAATTGGTCAGTTTTCGGAATTCGACAAAACCTCAAATTTTGAGGATGGTTTAAAATTGTTAATCCTGACTCGACTAAATAAGTTTATTTAAATTTTTAGTTTATTTTATATTTATAGTATAAAATAAACTAAAAAAACTATTGTTATAATATTTATATGTTAATATAAAATATTGATTTTATATTAATGTGTTATTAAAGTTGCTAATTGAATACATGATGATGGTATTGTCCAACGATTTATTAAGGCAGTTTATTAAGGAGGTTAATTTTTTTTAGCGTATTTTTTTCCATATAAAAATTCAACTATTGTGATTCAACTGATGAAAAAATTTTACCAAGACTATTGATTCTATCGCGCATTTTGTAACTCTAATATTAGTATTTGCACTTTTAACATTCTAATACTTATAATATTTCATATTATAACCATCACTTGATTTGATATTAATTTATAATTCCTACCTTTATGAACATTAGACTCTTAAACGTATGAATAACTCTGTTTCACACAGCAAGGTTGTGCATCACAGTACTATGTTTTAGACTAATAGATGGTTTTAAGGCCGCTGTAGCTCCGGAACCAAAGAAGGCATGTAGCTCGATATTAAAACGTAGCGTGAGAACCACTATCTGACGGCACGTACCAAATTAATAGTTTCAATATTGCAGCTTTAATTGTTTCCAAAATATTTAACCCTTAAAATCGACATTTCGGCGACTCACACACTGACTAACTGATTGACTCATAATCAATAATTTATCGTACTTCCATTTGTCCTAAAAAATTGATTTTTGGTAGGACGATAGATCTTAGGCTAGTACCTAGAAAAATTTAGGTATTAGCTAAACAACCGGCATATCCCACAATCAGCGCAAAAGGGAGGGGGACGTATATTTCCAGCTAAAAAATTTCTACCTGCAACATACTGACTGTCACAGGTCATCAACTTACAGCAACACTTAACCATAGAGCAGCATAATACAATAGAGCAACAAACTTGTACTATGGGCCACAAAGATACCAGCCAAGTAGCCGAGCGGTCTAAGGCGTTATGTCCACTTGGGGACTGGGAGGTTATGGGTTCGAATCCCGACTAATTGACTGAACTGTTGGCGTATGGACAAGAACGAAGTAACTGGCTATGCTTGTGAAGGTTTTCTGCAGTTTCCTTCACGAACTCTAGATGAATATCGATATAGTTCCTATCAGAATCTGCTGCAGCCGCACATCCTACCAATTCCTAGTCTACACACAAAAATTTCTGCATAAGTGATGTTTTAGACAGAAATCCCCAACTACTATTCTATCCATAGGTGTATTTGAAATCATAGACCTTTTCATTTTAAAATACGATTCGTTTTTGTTTCGGACTGAATGACAAAAACTTTCTTTTACCCGGTTGAGTAGTAAATTTTGTCCCATCGGGTAATGGTATGCATGAAGGCCTATGTAAATTAACTTTGTACTTTTTTGATAAGAAACTTTTATTTGAAAAAAAAAATCATTCTGATAAAAATTTTTTTTTTTGTAAAATGAAAAATGTTGAAAAAAAAAAATCGTTCTGATCTAAAACTATTTTTAAGTAAATTGAAAAATTTTGAAAAAAATTAATCATTCTGATAAAAAAACATTCATGTAAATTGAAAAAATTTTGAAAAAAAATTTCTGATCTAAAACCATTTTTAAGTTAATTGAAAAATTTTGAAAAAAAATAATCATTCTGATAAGAAAACTTTCTATAAAGAGTACACTGAATAATTTTTTATAAGTACACTGAAAAATTTTTTATAAGTGTGAAGAAATGAGTAAGCTATATGCAGCTTACTCAAATCTTTACATTAAGTTTATGACATTCAGTCCGACACAAAAACGAATCGTAATTTAAAATGAAAAGGTCTATTGATTGATTAAAATTGTTTAACCTATTTCATATAAGAGGAAATAATATTTGACGTACGAAGAAATGTTATTTGTCAACTGTTGTGTATACCCTTTTTATATTGTAATAAAATACCTTAAAACTGTCTTTAATCCAATTTAAATATTCCTTACGATGCAAACGAGAAGTTAAGAAAATATCATACATACCTAACATGTGACATCATTCAAAACTTATTAAATAATATAATTTTACAATAATATTCGAAAAACGAAAATAAAATATGATATACATACTAGGGATAGTGCGGATACGAATTTTTTGACATCCGCGGATGCGGGTATTTTGAGGCTCACATCCGCAAGTTTTTTTTAAAGAGATAGTTAATTTAGATACATGAATAAAGGAAAAAATGGTAATAATTTTTTATAATATTTATAATATAATCAAATAAATATTAAAATTTGGTGCATTATATTTAATAAAGAGCAATGTCGCTAAAAAAAAAATGCTATAAAAAAAACAAGCAACATTCGCATTCGCAAAAGATCCGCAAACAGCATTAATTATTGCGGATGCGGATACGAATATCCGCAACATCCATAATATATACTATCAATTATGATTCAATTTTCTACCATCATCAGGCTCCAGATTGCATTATTTTAATATTGAATTTTGGAAACGGTAGGGCATTGAGGCAAATTTTAACTAACAAAGTTGTTCTTTTGGTATTTGAAAGATTAAGTTTGTTAATGGGCAAAATCGGATAAGGGAAAAGTGGATTTAGAGATAGATTTTTGGAAAAATTTTACGTGAGTTAATTTGTATAGAATCAAATCGATCAAATTTGTATAATATATCTGGACTAGATATTCAGATGGCCGAGGTTCGATTCCTGGGTGACGAGTTAATTTTTTCTTATCAATATTTAATTAAAAGTTCAACACATTTGTCAATAAAGTATATACGTTAGTTCTATCATATTTGTCTTCTGTCACCGAAATGGAATTTGACAAGTTTTGTATTGTGACGCTTAAGTATACACAAAATAATAAATATTAAAATATATCTCTTAATATTGATAAAATGGAAAAAATTTACGTGAGTTAATTTGTATAAAATCAAATTTACCTATATTTATCTCTTCGCCATTTTTTGTAACTCTATAATATTTACATTAACATTTACGTTTATAATATATATATATATAATGGTTATTGAATGGTTGTCAAGGTTATTAATTTCATATTCATTTCTCTGAGACAATTCGCTTAGTCTACGTAGCTCCTACGTGTAGAATTAAAAATAGTTTTTGAACTCTAAAATCGTAAATATTTCTGTAAATATGTATTTACAGAAAAAAGGATCTGTTGGAATGAAAAATCTAATTTTATAGTGAGAAGTTTTACTGCAAAGAATATAAATACGAAGATAATAGAACAGAAACCTCATTCCCTAAAGATAAGTGCGTTTATCAATTCTTCTCCTATGATAAATTTATTTCTATTCATTGTAGTCTCGTCGCCAATATTCTGATACCGACACATATCATCATCATCACCACCATCATCAACAACCAACAACGTGTTGAATTCTTACTCGTTTCCACTTATCTCGAGTATTTTAATAAAGTTCTTCATTCAGATATACAACGTAGATATTAGTGTTGTTTAGAATGCATGTTTGTTGGTTGGTGGTTCTTCTTGTTTGGTTCGTTGGCATAATAAAATTATGAAGATTCGACCTTATAATATATATATATATATATATATATATATATATATATATATATATATATATATATATATATATATATATATATATATACTTATATATACTTATATAATATTTTGTAGAGAAAACAAATTATTAAACGAAGTACGAGAGTATTTTCATTGTGAAAATTATTATTACGGTAGCATATATTTATTTATGATGGTCACAATAGAAAAAATAAAATTCCCTAAATTTTTCTCAGGCCTGAAATATTAAATTTCCATAACACAGAAACGATCTTCCAACTCCTTTGAATCTACGGCGAACTTTTCTCATTAATTGAATTGATGGATCATAAGCCATTTTTCCGAATTTAATAACCAGATTCTAAAAAATCATTTTTTTTATTATCACAGATATATTTTTCCCATCTATGAATTTAATCTAATTTTTATCTGAAGAGGTTTCTTCTAAAACTACATATAGTTGGTTAATTAGATTTTCCATGACCATGAACAAAATTTCATGATATTTTTAGGTTTCCCCAAACATTTCCCGGATTTCAGTATTTGTCAGTATTTTGCGCATTTGAGATGTTTGAACAAACCCATTAGGAATTATATATATATATATATATAATTATATATATATATATATATATATATATATATATATATATATATATATATATATATATATATATATATATATATATAATTATATTATTTATTAATTAATTTTGTTTTATCACTCACTTTGAATATGAAAATATAAAAAAATAATATATAAAAATTATGAATATAAACAACATTAAAATCTCCGACAGCTCGCAAACTCTTTCAACACGAACGGAAGACTGGAGATTGAGTCTCGAGAGCATGAATAAACGAATATTTTTTATACGAATATATGAATATATATGTCCACTAGTGATCGGTACTCTCTCGGAGATCTGTTCGGACTTATCTCCGATACTACTCTCTCAGCCCCCTATCCATTTGTGAGTCGAGGCTCGTGACTACTCTCGAGACTGTTTTGTCTCAGATGGACACTTACCTTTATAGAAAAACCGCTAAAAATGATGTTTTTAGTTCGTTTTAACTAGTCAGCAGAATTTGGAGTAGACACCGATATTTCAATAAAAATATCAGTAAAAAGCATTTCTTAGGAATGATTAAATGGAGAACAATAACTGTATTATTATTATATAACCATTTTATAAAAAATAATAATTATTGTGTGGTGGGTATGACGCATTTACGTATTAAAAAACATGCAAATATAATTTTTTTTCTATACATTAAAACACTTCACAGTTTTAGTGCAAAAAAATGTGTATCCTGTATACACTAAAAGCAGTCTTTGTTTTCATGAAAATACCAACACCATAATGAATTTCTACAACCTACATACACACACGGGTGACATGAAACAGACAACACAGCCTTTATATTGGAATCACTCACTGAATGTGGGTTTTATAAATGCAATATAAAGTTGTATGCATACGAATATATACGAATTACAATCAATCATAAACTGTATTTCCAAGTGTACCTGTATGAAATCGAGTTAGAAGGATAAAATAAACGAAGTCAGGTACAGAGACAATATTTTAGTATTATGTTCGTCGATAGGTACAGTAATTTCGGTTTTTGTGCAATCAATTAATTGATGGTGTTTATTCAGCTGATTTTGATATTTATTTTAATTTTGGGAGTAATTTAATTTTGTTAAATCTCAATTAAATTCTCAAAAGATTACTAAGAACTAAGTTGGTTCACTAGTAAACTGACTTGTCTTAAGAATTTGATGAAATTGTAATATGATGGTAAAAACCCATCTAGGTATATATGTTCATTTTATTGCAATGTTTAAAATGTATGTTATAGCAGAGGTGGGCGCAGACGGGTCGCCGGAGTCGAACGTCTGTGCTATAGTGTTATACCAAATATAAAATTCTCCATTTAAGTAAACCAAATATGTTCACCAAATGTTAAATTACATTATTTGATCATTTCCGTCATTTCATCAGTTTAATATAAAATCAGTTTAATATCACAATAATCATAATATAATAAAAGGGTAGTTTTTGTTACAAAATTCAACAAATCTTCAGAAGATACCGATAAATTTTTATTCTATTTTAATCTGAAATTGTACCGTAAAATATGAAGATATGAAAAATTTGTATCCGTCATATTGTCAATATATTTCCAAAAGCTTCCTGTGACGAAGTTATAAAATTTTTGTATACTGTTAATAGTGAGTGTTTAATAATTAGCAACATTAATATGAGATTTTTTAGGATAGGACTGCCGTTTTTTAATTTAATATATACAATCAAAAAGTGCAAATTTATTACTGAATATCGATTCTGAATTCTCATCGAACTTTAGGGTATTTGACTATTGACCTATATGAATGTGATGTTTAAATTATTAGGTTTAGTAGTTGAAATATGTTATATATGCACATATACGTAGAGTAGAAAAATCAATATCGATTTTCGACATCGATCAGGTAATCTCTATTAATCGTTATATAATAACTGCACGTAATATAATCTCTATATTACGTTGTAAATAGAAGAGGTAGGTAAAGATAAAATATTTCTTATAAATATTATAAATATAGTATCTGTTAATGTTTAACTCACAAAGGTATAAAATGAGTTTTTAGGTCGAAAAATTATTGTTTTTTTTTACCGTAATTTATTACACAAACCGTTTTGATTAATCCGTTTATTAAAAAATAAAATTATGTGCTGTGAAAAGTATGTATTTAATAAAACAATAGAAAACCAATCATATATTTTTTGATAACAGATGAGTAAACTTTTATTCCAAAACCAGATGGATCGACTATAAAATTTTGAAAAAAAAATAACAGTATTGCTTTCGACACTATAAATTACTTTATCCATTCGGTTTTCGATAAAATATTTCGAATACTAGCTGTTGGTATTTTTATAGTGAATGGATAAGGTATTTAGTACTGTCGAGAGCAAAGTGTATCTTTTTTAAAATTTTATAGTTGAATTGTGGACTTAGGCTGTCCATTGTACAAGTTAGGACGTTTTTCAAGCATTTATATAATTTGAAATTGACCAAAAACGGTTAGTGATTTAAAAAAATAACCAGGAAATAAATTATAAAAACATTTTATGCTCTACAAGTTTTATAATAATTTTCAACGACGACTTGACGCATATGAATTTAAAAAAATAGATTTTCGCGAACTTCCCCTTTGAATATCTTAACGCGGGTACATGATTATATGAGAATTTTTAGCCAGTGTTTAGGATGTCAAAAAAAAGTCTATGCAAATTTCCAGTTTATTGCCTTTCATTCCGAGGTTGAATCGTAATTTGATGGAGGTAAAACCATAAGATCCGTGCTTCTTGGAAAATATCACAAAAACTTTTTTCTAAGCCTTGGAATAATTTTCCTAGCATACAATAGGAATTGAACATATAAAACATGACATTTATTCTTTGGAATTCGTCCGCAAGACTCATTTTATAAACCGAAGAGTTAATGGCATTAAGGACGTTCATTTGCTACGCTGAAGTCAAATGAGTACTATCTTTAATAAAATTTATTTAGGATTTTAAAAAAGTTGTAAAGTATGTCAATAATCTTACAACGATTTATAACCTTTTTTTATTTGTAATAAATATTTTAAAAGTATTTATTGGAAAATACCAGGAAATTGTAAATTAGAAATTAATTTGACTTAAGTGACAGATCTGACTGTAAACTATGTTTTATATTTGTGTGTATGTGTATATTATTTTAGTGTGTGTGGTCGCCAGTTTTCAAAATATGGTGGCAAAAACAAACCTAACAAAAAAGTTTTAATTTTATTAAATAATTAATTCAAATGTTCGTCAACACCATTTTTTTAATGCAATTATATAAACTGCATACATCAAAGAATATTTATAAACATTATTCATGATGGTGTCTACTTTAATAATATAGTTATTCTAATTTTAAGTACAAAAAAATTCTGTTCTCCATAAGACGCTGTGTTAAAAGTATGATTTTTAATCGATAATTACTCTTTGAAATGATCGATGACAGGTGTTAAATTTTTGAGGGAGGATAACTACTGAATTAAGCTACTCAATTCACTAAAAAAAAAATTTTTATCTACTATCAAGCTTCATGGATGAACGTCCTTAAATGTTATCAAAATTAACACAATATTTTCCGATGTCGTTTTTTATTTTGATATTAAAGCATATTATTTAAAGCTAACTAGAACATGTAGAATATCTATATGCATAAATTAGAATAATAATAATCCTATATATTAATGTGGTTGGAAAATACCTACTTTCCTATTACTAAAATGTAATATATAATTGATGTGTTTACACAGTTTTAATTACGTCATGATGACGTTGAATATGGGTTCACTTCTTATTTTAATTCTTAAAATTTGTGTTTTTTAATGTATACATATTATATAAAGAATACTTCTTGAATTTAATTTATAGCATCATATATTTGTATTCATTAATATTTGATTGATGACTCATAAGCCTATTTCTGAAGATGTGTAAAAATCAATAAAATTAAAAAATTAGTAAAGCTATACTTGTATTCGAATCTTACCTGTAACGTATAACACGAATCTGAAAATTAAACAGAAACAATGATATAAAAGTTCAAGCAATTTAATTCAAAATTCCAAATCAAGTGTATCTCGAATCTGTTGCTTAGCATTAAGAAAATAGTTCGATTATAACACCTGATGGGATTAGACGATTTCGTGCAGGCGTAAGACTGTTACGACTATTTATGTATAAAAATAACTATCGCATTTACAACCACGCAACAAGACTGTTTTTATACCCGGTATATAATATATACCAGGGTATATTAAATTTAGTTCCGTTTTTGTGACCGTTAAAAATATCGATTGCACAAAAAACATTTTGGTATAGTTGTTCTTGGGTGTTCATAAAATGACTTAATTAGTCCATTTCCGCAAATGTGTCTGCCCGTCGTCTGTCAACACGATAACTCAAAAACGAAAAGAGATAGCGAGCTGAAATTTTGTATTTGTATTTTAGAGTTAAAAGTCAAGCTCGTGAATGGGCAAAATCGGACCATGTTTGGGCAAACTGCCTATCTTTAAGATAGAACAAATGTTTAAAGACCAAAAATGTTTCTTTTTTTTTTAAATAAAAACAACTTTTGTGAGTAACTTTATTTCATAAATTCAGTATATACCGGGTATTTAACAATTAACTCGGATAGTCGTTATTTTCACTTGTTTTATAGTTATTTTTTCAATGGCAATCCAGTAAACCATACTCAATTTTCGGGACACACTGCTGGTATTCTATTGATCAATAATAGGGTTACTTAACCATTATTGCCCAATAAAATACCATTAATGCGTGTGGAAGTTTTGAGAACTTAAGTTAACATATTTAAATTGTGGAACGGCACACTCACGCTTAAAGGGTAATGAAAATTTTTTCAGTTAACATACTCCTAAACATCTTTCCACTGATGCACTGCAATTCGTTAATGAAATTTAAGCCTAATTGTTTTTAAATGATTTTTTAGAATAACTGTACATTTTGATACATTGGAAGTTTCCTTAACATTTTTTAGTTAATTGTATGATAATATAATATTCTTTACTACAATTGAATATAAACTAAATATGACCTCGTATTATTAATTATTCACATGTTGTTTACTAAGTGATAATTTTTTCTATTTTACTATTATATTGTAAAACACACTTTTCTATAATGTTTAACGCACATTGTTAAACATGTTTTTATTTTTCTTTTTAACCCGACTTCAAAAAGGAGGATGGTTCTCAATTCGTCTGTATTTTTTTTTTATATAAAAGATGAACACTTGAAATTAGTAGTTGCAGAATTTTATAATTATGGCTAATTTTACTTTAAACTAATTTACCTGTAATAATCTATTCAAAACTAATTCCGCCAAATTATAAAGGAAATTTTGTTACGACCTTTACTCCCTTGTGACTTATGACACGTGAGTTATGCCTATTGCTCCTCTAGGTAGTATAGTTCAGAGTAAGAGTACATGAATTTTGGACCAAAGGGACAGGTTACAGATTCAAACATGAAGAGTAAGGGTACAATGAATTTTGTACATTTGGGAACAGATTACAGAATCATGCAGTAACGTTTGATTTCTTAAAGAACGAGAGTGAAAATTTTTCGTGTCCCTCTGGTCTAAGATCCGGCATTAGAAAAACCTTCCCTCATCTGTTAATTGATTGAAATATTATTGAAAACGCTTATTGCAATATAACCAATTTGGCAATGTAATGTCTGCCAGTGTAGTTCTGCTGCAATTAACATTAATTAATTTAAAAAAAATACCTTGTAGAGAGAGAGAGAGACTATTGCATTATTCCACGTAACAAACAAGGAAAGTATATGATTCATTCGTATGTAGAGTGTACTCCATTTATCTTGAACTCTGCATTCTCTATACAATTCCACTATTAGTATAAATACACTTATAAATGGAGTACACTCTACATACGCATGAATCATATACTTTCCTTGTTTGTTACGTGGAATAATGCAATAGTCTCTCTCTCTACAAGGTTTTTTTTTAAAATTATATTATTTAAAAATTGTCTTATACAGGCTACAATTGATTTTAAGATGGCTGCCAGTTATGGATGTATTCTAATTATTCTAAACTTTTAATTTAGCTAAATATTTTCCAATTAACATATGAGGGGAGTAAGTTAAGTTTACTTTAATTTTGAACACCTGGCTGCAGGTAACCGTAGCAGTAAAAAGCAGCGCTGCCTGCTATTACAAGATTTGTCGTATCGTATACTATGTTATTTAACAAGCCAAATTCAATTAACACGTGAGGGATTTAATTATTAAAAAATCAATTTTTAATTAATTAATTAATGTTAATTGCAGCAGAACTACCCTGGCAGACATTACATTGCCAAATTGGTTATATTGCAATAAGCGTTTTCAATAATATTTCAATCAATTAACAGATGAGGGAAGGTTTTTCTAATGCCGGATCTTAGACCACTCGTAAAAGCAGCTAAACAACTCTACACTCCAAAAATAAAAAATTATATATTTTTATTTTTGAACATTTAAGGAACTAAAATGAGCCTGTTTTTGTAAATTTTTCTAAAGAATTTATCTAGTTAGGTATAAATATTACCGCCGTTTGTCAAATATAAATGTTTATAGCACTGTGTATAGAGGGCTGAAGATTTACTCCATTTAGGAGTTAACCAGGAATTTAATTAAGACCAAATTACACTTTTTAACTCGAATAACCTCCTTAAAAAATTAAAAACAATTAACATTTAATGAAACAAAACGTATACTTTATTTCTTGAATTAATTAGTCCATTTCCGCACATGTGTCCGCAAAGGCTTTACAAGACCTCATATTTCTTATAAGAGTTGAAATAGTTTTTAACTAAAAATCCGTACTTAGGTGCGTGCACATTTTTGTGTTTGGTTTTTTCAAGTAACAATTTTACTTAAAAATTTTATACGGTGTACAGGAGGTTTTAAGTTTTGGGGATTTTTAATGGATTAAAAACAATTCCAAACGAGGAGTCCTTATTGAGTGAATATAAAATAAACTCTTGTGTAAGTGAGTTGTAGAGTTATTTAGTATCTTTTTAGAATTCATGTGAATTGTTTTCGAATAAATTTGTTTATATCTAGATAAAGTATTTATTTTCATTAATATTATAAATGTTAAATATTTATTTTTATTTCAAAATTACATATATATGAACAGTGACGGATTTACATATTTTAGTGCCATTAGGATATATGACTTAAACTATCACTAAATGTACAATTTTGAGATTTCAATGGTAATAATAATCCACAAAAAACATAAATGTGAAAAAGAAAAAGTTTTCGTACATAAAAAGTATTGATATCCCATCAAAAACAAAAATGTTCGAAAACCACAGGTCGATATATTTATGGTACTGGTTTTTTTGCACAAAACGTAAATTTTTGGATTACCCTGTATTTAAAAATTCTATTTAATACCTTGATTCAGAGAAAAATTGATTTTTTACTTTTCTTGAACTCATAAACTGTTTCATCGGAAGCTGAAACCATTATAAAAGTCTAAAAGCATACCTAGCCGTAGTTTTGTACATCGAACGAGCCTTTTGTAAATCGAGCTATGCATGAAAATTGGTGCGTAGCTTAAGAGAAGCAAAGAAGCGAAATAAACGGATTGGGTCGTTAAAAAACCACTATACAAATTTTATTATAATTCGGACCCTCCGAAACCCGACCTGGTCAGTATTTGGGGATACAAAGACAGCGTCGGACTGGGCCTAAGGGGTCCGGGTGGCATTATGACTAAGGGCCCGGCATTCACTTAGAATCGAGGTAGATGATACAAATAGGTCAACCAACAAACCCAACGTTAATAATAATAAAATATTCAAGAGTTTTTGTTTTCAAAAAACTTAAAAAAAGCTGCTATCGTCCTTATTCCATGTTTAGGATAATCAACGAGTCCAGCAGTTCTTATCCCGTCGCAAAGAACGAACCCTCTCTTAATGCACTTCACCGCAGAAAATCGTATCTCGCAAGTTAATTACGTAAACAATATTGTGATGATTACACAATAAGCAACGTATAAGTCGGTTATATTGGAACAAAAGTTCACATGCACATGGTATGCAGCTTCGACAGATATATTTTCTGTCGAAGATCTCTTTGAGACAAATAAAAGTGTTCTTTGCTGTTTGATCTAAATCATCTTCGCAGATCTATATCTGTTCTTCTCCGGGTATAAACGATTTTGCATATCGGTAGTAAGCCTGCGGCCCCATGCAGGTTAGGACCCGGGTGGCAATCGCCACCCTGACTTTATGGGCAGTCCGACACTGTACAAAGATGTAAAGAAAAATTTGACACCCCCTAAAATAATTGTATTGTACTGGGAGTGACTGCTGACAATTGACTTCTGTTTTGAGAGAACTCAACAGGCCGTGTTTCGTTGACACTTCTCGGTAGTCAACGATTATTTTGTCATCAATGCGTCTCGACCGTTCCAATTTCAACGAAAAAAAACATAAGTTGTAACGATTGGCAGTCTCGAAAAAATACCTTTAGTCTGTCACTGAAAGTGTGTGTTGAACAGAATATATTACTAAATTAATTTAATAGGCTCTTATATCTTATGAACGCATGTACAACATTTACACACATATATTAGAACAAAGCCATGTGTTTAAATTATACACATTATAATTATATAAATAAACATATTTTCATCTTGCAAAATCATTCTAATGTAAAGGAGTTTCCAATAACGAAAACACATATAATATAAAGGCTGCTTTATACCAAAAAATAACAAATAAAATATTAATAACAAAAATCTTAGGAACAAACGCGAAATGGGGCCCCCATAAACCACGTAAAGCGTTTTCCGTCCTCCTTTTGAATCTCCCTCCTTATCATGTAACACTATGAGACATTTAGTTCATCAATCACATTTCGTCAGATTTTGAACCACACCAGTTTTATTCCCCGTTTCTATATTAATTTTTCTTAGATATTATCTGCGTAACACGGAGTTGCATCTACCCTTCCTCCATGTAACATCACATAACATAATAGCATATATCCCTTCCACACTCGTATAAAATGTTACGTGGTTTATGGATAGCCCCTAATGTCGAAATTTTACGGACTGAAGAAATACAAACTTTAATGTTATTTTGTAAGATCCACTGTTTTAGTTCTTTTTGAACTAAAAATTGGAAGATTTTATTTCTTCAATCATGAAATTTTAGCTTTAAAACTCTAAAAGGCGAGTACGATGTTTTTACACACTTTGAGCCATCCATACCTTTAAAATCTAGTCACCAAAAATTATGAAAAAATATTTTTTACGCCTCAGGTTTTTTAAATCAATTAATAATATGAGGATGAAATTTTTTGAGAATTTGTAAGCAGCTTGAGGTTAGGATCTAGATAATAAAAGTTTATTGACGACCCTACTTATAATTTATTAAGCAAGTGGAAAAAGCAGCGAAAAATCTGTAACTTCCTAAAATAATTGGTTCGGGTCGACAAGACCATTGGATAATCTAGATCTTATACCAGACAATGTTTCAGTTGAAGATAAACTGTTGTTTGATGTTTTAAAACTACACTTGAACTTAATTTTATAAGATAGGATTTTTACAGGACTAAAATGAACTCCAAACGATGAGTGCGTATTGAGGGTCGAATATAAAATACACCACACGGGTTTTTTTTTAAATTATAGCCGTTTTTAGTTATTTTATGGCTATTTACATAGTTTTACTTTCGTAACATCAAATTGTTAAAATTGAATATTTTGCTAAAACTGGTATTTATTTCTTAAGTATAATGGATAGTAAAGAATTTCGTATACGTGGGAAAGAAATGGTTGATTATATTTCTGAGTATATGGATACAATAAGTACACGTCGTGTAACTCCGTCCGTTGAACCAGGATACTTACATCGCTTGTTACCAGATAAAGCACCTGAAAATCCAGAAGATTGGAACGATATAATGAAAGATGTTGAAACAAAAATAATGCCGGGTGTTACACATTGGCAACATCCCCGGTTTAGCGCATATTTCCCCTCAGGCAATTCATATCCATCAATATTGGGAGATATGTTATCTGATGCAATTGGGTGCATTGGATTTTCTTGGGTAAATAAATAAAATATATGTTTCGTACAAAGTTTTTTACAAGAACCGTAATTTTTAGGCAGCAAGTCCCGCTTGCACGGAATTGGAAACAATTGTAACGGATTGGTTAGGTAAAGCTATTGGATTACCAAATCATTTTTTAGCACTTCATAAGGGTAGTAAAGGTGGAGGTGTTATGCAGGTAATTATGATTAAAAATAATAATTATCACAAATGCACATTGGATAGATACACTTTCTTACTAAATTAAATAATCCAATTACGTACCAAAATACCTTACCCTTCAAGTAGGACCTCACAAACAGTGCACGACTGAGTCTATTATTCGATCCGCTATATCCGAGGGGTGTATTCATATGAATATTTGCGGTTTTCGTATCCAATGTGCCCTCGGTCTGACTCAATTTTAGGTAATAAATTTTGCAGACCTCTGCTAGTGAATGTGTACTAGTGGCAATGATAGCCGCACGAGCACAAGCCATAAAACGTTTAAAAAACATGTATCCTGACTTAGAAGAAGGACAATTGTTATCAAAACTAATGGCATATTGTTCAAAAGAAGCACATTCTTGTGTGGAGAAAGCAGCAATGATAAGTTTTGTAAAATTAAGAATTTTGGAACCTGATGAAAACGCAAGTTTACGAGGATCAACGTTAAGTAAAGTAAATATAAAATATCAAAGTTATTGCCCAAAAATTTACATGTTACAAATGTGTACATATAATTTAGGCAATGGAAGACGATGAATCAAAGGGTTTTGTACCATTTTTCGTTTCGGCAACATTAGGAACCACTTCGTGCTGTTCTTTTGATAAACTTGTGGAAATTGGACAGGTTTGTGAGAGTTATCAGGATGTTTGGCTACACGTAGATGGTGCATATGCTGGTAATGCATTTATATGTCCGGAATTAAAGCCAATGTTAGCTGGAATACAGTATGCTGATTCATTTAATACCAATCCAAATAAATGGTTGTTGGTGAATTTTGATTGTTCCACAATGTGGGTACGTGATCGAATTAAGTTAACAAGCGCACTTGTTGTTGATCCATTGTATTTACAACATATATATGATGATTCCGCAATTGATTATCGACATTGGGGTGTACCATTAAGTAGACGATTTCGAGCACTTAAATTATGGTTTGTAATGCGTGCTTATGGTATATCTGGATTACAGAAATATATACGACATCATATTAAATTAGCTAAGCAATTTGAAGCACTTGTGTTAAAGGATAAACGATTTGAAGTATGTAATGAAGTTAAAGTAAGTTTTTAAAGATAATTTTTACACAAATTTCTTTTTTTTGATAATCATTTTTTATTTTAGTGTGGTTTAGTGTGTTTTCGATTACATGGATCTAATAAATTGAATGAAAAATTATTAAGTTCAATTAACGCGTCGGGTAAACTTCATATGGTACCTGCATTACTAAGAGATAAATATATTATAAGATATTGTGCTGTATCACAACATGCTACCAGCAAAGACGTTGGTAATATATCACTTTCTAATGAAGTAAGCCCTTTAAATGCTTTTTATGACAAGTGCTTCCCCGTCATGGAGTAAGAGCTCAAAGGTTTCTATCTCCTACTGACAGAAAGTTAAGAAATTGACAAATTTAGAATAACCGATTAAATTGCGTTTTAAGGCACCAGTGGTTCGTTATAAGCCATGTTAGACTTAGTAATGAGAAACTTGTTACAGTACTAAAACGTTACAATAGAAAAGTTGTTGTATATGCCTGTTTTTTTAAATTATTCTGACAATTAAAAAAATGTGATATTCTTTTTACAAAATACATTCTATTTTTTTTAGAACAAGCTTGGGAGATAATAACTGAATTCGCAAAAGGAGTTCAAGCAGGAGCTGAATCAGGAGCTGAGTCAGGAGCTGAAAATGAACAGGTAAATTATGTTGTGTTCATACGAGTATATATTGCGTTCAAAAATGACTGAATGAACAAATCCGTTCACCACTAATAGTGGTACGCGAATAAGGTACAAGATACAATAGAATGCAAGATACAATTAACATAATCAAATCAAAATACAAACAATAGATATTATGACAATAGTTCGTTTTTACACGTGAAAGTTTTGATGAAAGTTTTCAATCGCATTAAAGTTATGTGATATAACGATACTTACATCTCTTTGTACATGCAGAAATATATCAATCGCATGTTTTGTTAATAGCTTATAACTCTCGTCTTGCTAAATATATCTTTCTTGGTCAACCACTTCAGTCACATGATCATAGTAAACCAATCACAAGGAAGTAAGTCAATAACCCTATTCTTATTACATCTAAAGTTACATATAAGATTGCATCGAAATAGACGTCAGGTCTTTTGTGTTATAACTGCATAGTTTCATCAAAAGATACTACTGCGCTTGCTCACCAAGTCATGCGTTATGAATAGTTTCTTGAAAAGTTACATGTGTAAAATAGCCCATAATAGATATTGTCGTTGTTGATCTAGAGCACGGTAGTGCGCAAGGTCGAGTTTTATTATTAAACTTATATTTGTGACAATCTTCCCTTTTCCTTTATTAGGGTTGATAGTACTAAATGTCAAAGTCGATCATTTTATAGTACACTTGGCCACAAAAGTTGATATCGGTTTTCTAGAGCACGGTAGTGCGACATACCGATTTTAAGGAGTTTTTTAAATTTTATAATTGATTTGTGCCTTATTAATTCGGTTTTCGAAAAACACTTCGGATAAAAGTTGTTTATTATAAATATACTAACAACTTTTATAAGAAATTTTTTTTCGAAAAACGAATAAATAAAGCACAAATCAATTCTAAAATTTTAAAAACTGACATCAACTTTTGTGGCCAAATGTACACTCCCGTTCATAAAAATCGAACCAGTTGAAATATTCTAAGCGTTATTGTATGTAATATACATATATTTAATAATATACACGCTTAGAATGTGGCTTACTGGTGGTTCAATTTTTATGAACGGGAGTGTACACCGTACAAATTCAAACTGTTGTATGATTATAAACAATCATTATAAAACTATGTTATATCGTTGGTAGTAATTCGAGAAGACAATTAACCGGAAATTATCTGGTTAATTAATCAGTAAATTTTCAAAAGATAATTAACCAAACATTTTGTTATAATTATTGTTTTAATAATAAAGTAGAAGATAGAATATGAAATTTTATTCGAGATTTATAAACTTATTTGGTTAATTGTCTAATACATAATTTACCAGCAGTATATTGGTAAATTGAGCAAACAATTTAGAGCACGGAAGTGCGCCAGGCAGAGTTTAAGGGGATTTTTCGCTCATCGTTAAGGAATAAACAGTTAAAAAGTTATTTTAATTAAAAAATGCAAAATAGCGGACACACCGAGAATTTACCGTGTATGATCCATCAAGATTCTAACCTACTTCCCGATATCCTTAAAAATTGGTATTTGGCATACAGTTAGATCTAGTATCCAAACTGACAGGAAAATTATGAAAACCCGAAATTTACCTTTTTTACTATTATTCATGCTAGAAGGTTGCGTTTTTTTTAATATTTCTAAGACGCGAAGCCAAAGCCGAAGCCCATAGCGAGCAGAGCCAGTTAACGTTATATAACTTGAAGCGGCCTTCTTTGTAAATGTGCATCTTCTAGAAAGAAAAAGAGTTATGTAACGTGAAGCGTAAAGTATCGCAAAGCATAACAAAACGCGTAGCGTTTCGTTTTGTGCGAAGCGTTCGGCTTTGTATATTTAAGCCTTACAAAAAGCAGATATCCGATCAAAAACATAAAAGTAAAAAAGGGCCGAGTTTTCGGGGATATCCTTATTGTAATAGTTTGTCCTTAAAAAGAGATGATATGGTATGAGACGACCGAATTATTTACCATGTGCCAGGAAATGAGTATAAATTTATTATGTAAATTTTTCCGTAGAAAATTAATGAGGGGTAAATTGATTAAATATAAGAAAAAAATTTTCCCTTAGTATGTTTTTAAAATTTTATAATTTTGCAAGTTTTAAAATATTTGAAACAAAGAAAAAATTAACTTATATTCATTTCCTGACGCTTGGTAAATAACTCGGTCCTCTCATCACATATCATCACTTTTTAAGGACAAACTCCTTTTTTACATTTATGTTTTTGATCGGATATATTTTACTGTTAAAATCATATCACTAATCGCTGTTATAATGTGTAATACTCATAAAGTATTTATTTGTAGAACTTTTTTTTTTTAAATTAATAAATGTAAATAAAACACTACAGGGAAAAGGTCTTTATAATTTCCCTAAAAAAGAAGGAAGTTTACCAGCGACCATATATTTTTATTCATAGGTTGGTGAAACGCCTCTTTGAGAATTTATATATACAAATTTCTATAAATTTTTTATCATTCTGCCTTCGTACCACGGCAAACTTAATAATGTATATTAAAATATATTTAAAATCTTTATTCAATTTCAAACAAAATATCTAAATGATTATTGAATTCTAAAAATACTTATAATCGTGATGATTCTGAAAATACTTACAATCGTGATGAATAAAAAATTATTGATTCGAATGCGAATGAGTGTGAGTGTTTGGCTTATGATAATCAAACAAATGTATATATGCAACCAGACAAATTCCCCATGTACACTTGGCCACAAAAGTTGATGTTAATTTTTTAAATTTTATAGTTGATTTGTGCCTTATTCATTCGGTTTTCAAAAAAAATTTGTATCCGAAGCATTTAAAAAAATAACATCAACTTTTGAGAAAAGCGTTCTTTTTTCAAAATTTTATAGTTGATTTGTGTTTTATTCATTCGGTTTTTTGGGGAAATGTTTCGAATAAATGTTGTTAGTATGTTAAAATGAATAACTTTTATCCTTTATCCTAAGCATTTTTTTGAAAACCAAAGGAACAAATGAATTATAAAATTTCAAAAAAATAACGCTACTTTTGTGGCCATGTGTACATTTATATTTAGTCATTTGTTTTTATTCGGTCCATTAGTGTGCTATTTATAACGATATTACTAAATATCGTAAATTAATTACCTGCTTCGATTTTTTGAATCGGTATCCGATGGTAGAAATACGGAGTTTTCGTCATTGTTAACAAAAAAATCTTTTTCTTTTTAAAATAAATAACTTTCGTTTGAAATTTTTTTTCATAAATTCAATAGTTTTCTCATAAATTATGATTAAATGTTGCTCGAAAAGCGAATTGTTAAGAATACGAATACGCAGAATTGTTAACAATTCAATATTTGACATACAACTCAGTATATACTGGGTATTCAAACAATTATCTTAGTTGTAACATTACTTTCGATTTATTTTTTAGTTATAATACACGTATGAATACGATTACATCTTCCATGCAAAACAATGATCTATCGATGTAATTAGAATTTACAATCGAATTCACAAGTGACATTTCTTTTTGAAAATTTTACAGTGGATTTTCGGATTTTTGTTGATATTTTTATAATGAACAATTTTCATTCGAAATATTTTTTCGAAAACCAACATTATACAACTGAAAAATTTTGAAACAGGAAACGGCTCTTTTGAATTCGATAGACGATAATATATTTAAGAAAATTTTCAAGAATATGAATTGTAAAGTGAACACTCTTTATATACAATTCGTATAAAACCAGTAGCTCTTCACATCATCTTAATAACGTTTACCTTGGTTAAATATTTGTTTACTTTTTTATTATATTTACTCTGGTGTATTGTATTATGTTCACTTGTAATTTTGGTGTGAATATAATTTCAAGGAAATAATTAGTATTTTGGGTTCTTAAATAAATATCTAAATTTGAAATGAATTCAAAGGTCGACATGTGAGTTAAACACAACAATTAAAAAACAGAGAATCAAATTAGGAAGTACAGAAAAATTCACAACGAAAATTTGTCAATTGATATCCGGTTGTAACTGAACGGTGAGATTTTGATAGCACAAATTAAAGTAAGTTATGGATTATAACTGACGGGCTTTATCGTATATTTTTCATCGAATAAGAAAAAATATACTTATTGCATCTCTTTTATGCAAAAGTATTGGTGATTGAAAAAAAAAATATTTAATTAAAATCTTCAAAGATTTTAATTGATTGACTTTTAACATTATTTTTATTTATGAATTAAATTTACTTTGAACGTCTTGAGAGAAATTAATAATCATGTTTTCTGCAATTAAATCCAGAAATCGATTAAAAATGGCTAATTAAATATTAATTAAGCGTTTTCTCATTTAATCGTGATTAAGCAGTCACACAAACTACGAGTATAATATCATGATTTAGTTTTTTTTATAATCATCATTAACTTAGATTAGTAAAATAAAACCATCCTTGAATTTTGATCTTGAACACGATGACTGCCACGGTACTTTTCAGGACTCCAGGCTAAGATGCCAAGTCCATTGCTTGGAAAATTGTTTAAAAAAATATCACAAATAATAAAAAAATTATTTTGCTTGTTGATTCTGAATAAGCTATGTAAATCCGGGAGACCAAAGGGTTTCTTCAGGATTATGAGCATCAAGCGTGTACTTTGTAAGTAGCTTCGTTTTGACAAGACGCCCAACTTTTTTAATTATAAAATTTTGGAAAACGGTATGGAAATTTTCTGGAAGCCGTTGAACATTGAGGATGGAAGACTCGGAGTCCATTCCATTGAATTTGTAGGACGAAAATAAATTAATTAAATTTTATTAAATTATACGAAAGACCAAAATTAAGGTGATTTTAATTAGAGTTCATCGATTCTGTAATAGATATAATGTAACAACTGTATACAGCAGGGTGGCCAACTTGTCTATGCATAAAATCTACTTTTTATTTTTCAAAAATGTGTTGCGATAGACTTATACTATTTAACCCGACTTCATAAAGGAGGATGGTTCTCAATTCGCCTGTTTTGTTCTCAATTTTTTTTTTAATGTGTGTCACCTCAGAACTCCGCCATTTATGAACCGATTTTGAATTTTTTTTTCGTTTTAAAGGGTTTGGTTTCCCATTGTCACCATTGTGTTCCCATTGGTCCCATTGTGTACAATTATTGTTATTTTTGGAGGCGGTGTCCAAAAGTTATGTGAATTTCTCTATGCTGACACCGCCTCCAAAAATAACAATAATTGTACATATATATTTAAAAATTTTTGCTTAGGTGAACTAAAATTGGCACAAGAATATGCAATTATTTTTTTACTTTTTAGTGCATTTTTTGTTATAGAATATGTGATTTTTGAAGTCGGGTTTCCATTTTGTCAAAATAGGTTTTATTAAAACAAAGGTTTAGATCAAGAATGTGGTCACGGTGGTTTTTATCTCGTTTAAATAAATTTGTAAATTTACAATTAAAACACATCTTAAAAAATAATACAATTTAAATAGACAATGAAACATTAATTTGTAATTTATTTCAGGAATCAACTGATGACGTATTTGACGTTGATTACAAACGAAAACATACGTTAGCACAAAAACGTTCATACTTTGTACGTATGGTTAGCGATCCAAAAATATATAATCCAACAATAATTAAAACGACAAATCGACGTTTAACTGATACCACTGGCACACCTGAGGGCAAATCAACTAATGCTGTTGCAGTTCAACCTCCACCGTAAGTCCATCAAATGGGATATTTAAGTATATGATTCACGAAATTTGTTTCGCTGTATTGTTGCGGTAAATTATTACTTTTTTTTGTTTGTTTATATTTCTTCGACATTTAATGGGAATACGCTCTAGTTATATTGCAAACATTATCATGAATTCATTTTTGTTGCATTAACAAGTTCTTGCTTCTATACACCTTGCTTAATAAATAGATCCACACATTTTCATTTAAAAATACCAGAATTTAAGCGGTTTTTTTTAATTTAAGCGGTTTACAAAATTTTATTATATTCTTATGTTACTTTTTACCGTTTTAAATATCGCATATTAGTTTGGAAAACAAAGGACTCAAATAGGTTAGTTTGAAATATCCTTGATTGATATCAGATTTAGTAACGTGTATCCCAATGTCAAGCAATTTTATGAACGCAATCGTATACAAAAGCGTGTACAGACGCATCTGAAGTTTCGAATCTACAGTCATCATATAAGGAATACGAAACAATATAATTATGCTTAATTTATAAAATTTATATAATAATAATAAAAACTGTATTGACAAATCCTCTTAAATAGCATCTATCTTTCTTCAACCATTCAAACTGTCGTTTACGACCTATTAGACTTGTAGCGGTGTCTCTTCATCATTAAATTATTATTATAATTTTGTTCATCATTTTTATCTGTTGCATAACAACTATAACTTCCCTCTATTATCACGGTTGCTGTGAATGTTAACAACCTTGGTAATTTACATATAAATATAATAACATTTCATAAATCAAATCAATAAAGATCAATTATATCTTTTATATATTTATTATTTATTTAAATAATAATTATTTAATATAACAATCATTTACCTTTACAAATTCATCATTTTGTTCATCATTTTTTATTAAAATTATAATAATAATTTAATGATGAAGAGACACCGCTACAGACTCAACATAGATTCAAGTGCTGACATCTACATTCGCTTTCAATTGCGAACAGACACTAATTTATGTAGAGGCTGAAATTTTGTCTATCGGTGTAAAGGAAGATTTATTGCTGGACAATATTAAGTACATTGTCATCAGTGTCTCTACGATTTCCGAAGAATGTTTCTCATTTCATGTTTGCTGTGCTTTATTTATTTTTTCTAACTAGTGATGAGCAAATTCGATCTTGGTCTTGAAGTCTTGGCTTTGATCTTGCGTTTCAGCCAGACTTCAGTACCAGGACCAAAACTCAAGTACACAAAAGCAAGACTACGTTTGCAAGAATTGAGCAAGAACAAGAGTAAATTGCATTTCTTGTAGATTAAGTAAAAATTTGAAACATTTGTAGCACCTTATCTTTACTTCTATGACTCTAACATGATTGGCTTCAATTCTTTAATCTACTCACTTTACTAAAACTAATTTCATAAAATATTTATAAAGAAATAATTCATGCAAAATTTTTGGGTAAATGATACTATTTCAAAATAACATTTTCATGAATTTAGATATGTTTTATTAATTTTAGAACATTTACATTTAAAACAGTACATTTAAAATGTTTACTACGAAGGAAATCAACAACTTATGTGGTCAATTTAATTGTCAACTTAATTCATTAACTCCCATGGTGTTCTCAGCAGGAAAAAAATTATTTTTTTTGTTCGCAACTCTAAATTTTTAATTCATAAAAATTAAACGCTGTCAAGACCAAGACTAGGACCGAATGTGCAAGATCAAGACTAATACAAAGCCTGTCATATTCTTAGTCTCAGTTTTGTTTTGCTCATCATTATTTCTAACAAAATTTTACATTTGTAAACAAAAAAATGACGGAGTAAGTTTTATTAGTAATAGAATATCCCCAGAAGCTTAAAGATTTTATCTTGAAAAACATGATTGTGCAATACAACTTGACCCTCAGGGTAAGTTTTAAATAATCCAAAAACATTTGCAAAGTTCTATTAAAATCATACGAACTTCGTTGGGATGTGAAATACTATGGACTCATTCGGTTTTTGGAATTATGTTTCGAATAAAAGTTATTAGTATATTTTTAACAACTTTTATTCGATGCTTTTTCGAAAACCGAATGAGGAAGGCCACAATCAATTATAAAATTTGACCCTATTTGGAAATAGGGAATGTTTACATGTATCGCAAAATAAATATACACCCGCGTTAAATTGGAATTTTTTTATATAGCCTATAACCTTCCTCAATGAACCGGCTATTTCACGCAAAAAGAGTTAGTAATATATAAAAAATTCTATTGACTAATTCGGTCATTAAAATTTACCCCCAATGAAGTAGAACTTATATTAAGTGGAATGAGGGTTGGAAAGTAGTTATTTGGTTCTTTTGATAAGAAGCAAATAATATTCAATGTCTAAATTTAAAATAAAAATTTTTTTCGCACTTTACAGAAATGCATCGTGGATAAGTTGGCCTCTAGCTTTTCTATTCCAAGGAATGCATGATAACGGATCTGCCCCTCTTAGGTACCTAGTATTTTCTTTCAATGATTTAATTTAAAAATTGTAATTTGAATCTACTAATTATTTGTCAATTCTAGATTTCGTCATTTGGATACAAAAGTAAGATTACGAGCCGAAAGTCGACGAGGTAGTCGAAATGATTTATCACCATCAGTATCACCAGTACGTGAAACAAATTCAACAACATAAACTATACAGTCTACAGTAGTTATAGAATAATAAAAAGTAGATTAGATAAAATTGATCTATTCAAAAACCAAATTTACAGAATTTTGATTAGGTATTATAATATGCGCAATAATCACTGTAAATTTTAAGGATTGCTTAAAACAATAATTTCAAAAAATATAAATAAATAAGGTATAAATTATATTGTGTAGTTGACTGTTTCTAAAATTGTCCACATATGATCCACAAATAAAGTCGAGTGTAACTTAACTTAAAGATGTGAAAATATAATTCGCTTACAAGAGGCTCAGACATTCTCGTCTATGATTTAGATCAGTGATTCTTAACCTTTTTTTTTGTGGCGGCACACTTTTAACGATTTCAAAATTTGACGACACACAAAGAAAAAGATAAGTTTAAAAGTTGTTTACTTATCTATAATAAACTGTGTAAAATAGTTTATGATAATGATTTTGAATGTAAAATAAAATAATATGTACCACAAAAACAACAGTACGTTTATCAAGGGATTAATTACAAGTTAATAATAAGAATACTTTTAATGACAAATTTGAGCTTGATGTTTTTGGATAATTTCATTTATATTTGGTCGTAAAAATGACAATGCTACTCTCATATCGTCTTCTACATTTAACAGTCTCGATCTTTTTTTCGTTTTTATGTTGGTTAATACTATATACATTTATAAAATTTGGCGGCACACTAAAGTGCCGCGGCACAGTGTTTGAGAATCACTGATTTAGATAGACTTTGATGAAGTTTTGAAAGCTTACAGGTAGGTATAAGATCCTGGTAAAGTAGTAGAGTATCTCTTAAAAATTAGTGAGTAAATCGCTTTTGAAATTGTACACTTGACCACAAAAGTTGATGTCATTTTTTTTTAAATTTTATAGTTGATTTGTGCCTTTTTCATACGGTTTTCGAATAAAAGGTATTACTATACTTCTAATGAACAACTTTTATCCGAAAGATTTGTTCGAAAACCGAATCAATAACAAATCAATTATAAAATTTAAAAAAATGACATCAATTTTTGTGGTCCATAGTACATCCGACAACAGACATAAATGTGAGAGGGACCAAGTTTTCGCACACAAACAGTATTGACATCACAGCAGAAACAAAAATATTCGCCTTCAAAAGTAGAGTAAAATCTTTGTAAGGACCAAGTTTTTTAACAAAAATGAAAGAATGATTGATATATATTTATTGAGTCAGTTTCTCAGGGATTGAGGGCAGGGACTTCATATTTAACTTTTCCGGGTGGTTTCCGCCTGAGGCTTATTTTCATACCAAAAATCAAGGATATAAATGGGTTTCAGCCGATTTGTATAAACTTTAGAAAAATATTCTTTGAGTTCTTTCCAATTTATGGATGTATATTTTCAGTGTACTGGTTAGACTAAATAAACAACTAATAAATTTAGTTTAAAACACTTTTCGAAAACGGAATGGATTCGCATGAAATCGAAAGTAAATGCAAGATTAGCACTGCTATGGGTAATTACAGGTAAGTTTACTGTTACAATGGACTTGCCGAATCTATTCGGTTTTAGGAAAATGTTTCGAAAAAGTTGTACACAACCAATTTGAAGTCTTATTTCATTTCTTAACGGTTTTATCTTTTTCGTATTTTCTTCCCCGCTTTAAGTGGGTTTACACGTGGATCGGATTGAGATTTGATTTTTTTTTTAATTACCAGCCATGTAAAAGCGCTCTACTTGGAATTGGAAGGTTGCGAGTTCAAATCTTAACGGTGACGGTTTGTCAATTATAATTAATGGGGCGGATAATTGACTAAACTGTCGGGGTATGGACAAGAACGAAGTAACCGGCTATGCTTGTGAAGGTTTTCTGCAGTTTCCTTCACGAACTCCAGATGAATATCGGTATAGTTCCTATCAAAGTCGGCTGCAGCCGCACAACCTACCAATTCCTAGTCTGCATGCAAATTCCTTGTCCTCCATCCACATCATTATAAAATGTATAGTTATAAAATTTATAAAAAAGTTATAAAAAATAAGGATGTGGGTGGCCTCTTTTATAAACCGTAGAATCTGAGAAACGGAGGTAAAACCCCATTATTATTATTATTAATTTAAAAAAAATGTAGCTATATTTGATTTTTCATTTACAAACCGACATTTTGGTATATATAACCAGCCATAATTTTGTTTTTGAGGATGTTTTGGATTATTGAGATGCTGGTTTTTATTTAAAAGATTTTAATTTTTAATAAATAAATTATTTTTTATGATATATTTCGGTGGATTTCCCCATTAAACTATCGTCTGGGGAAATCCACCGAAATATATCATAAAAAATAATTTAATCAAACCTTAAATATCAAATTATATCCTTGATGTATGCCTGAAGCTGAAATTCTTCAAATCTACGTACTACCAAAAAAGTAGCGCTCATTTTACCAAAATATTTTAGAATTTAGAATAAAAGTTGTAGAAAATTTTTTGATACTAAAAAAGTTTATCCCGACACAAAAATGTCTAAACAAACAAAGGTACTTTTCGAATGCTAAAGAAAGGCGTACCATGATGCATGACGTCATTAACTAGTGAAATGACAGTCAATGCTGACACAAGTGTCAAAGATAACATAAAAACCGAACGAAAAAAAAAACTATAAATATATTTTTTTGCCTTGTTGGAATAATTCTACTCCTGGAATGCTACAAATTCCTATAAAAAGATTTATCACTAAGATTTTGTGCTAATTTTTATTCTTTCTTAGTTTTTATAATTCGCGTTTTAGAACTTGTATGCAAACATTGACAGTTGAACAGACCATGGGTAATGACGTCAATTCAATCACATCGTATTAATGTGAGCTGGACGACTATTAATATTGAATAATTTAAAAAGGAACACCAAAAAAGGAACACAATGTTCAATGCTTTTATTATTTTAAATCTAACTTTTGCTAATAAGTAAAAAAACAAGTAAAAATATCTACTAACTGAGTTAATTGCTTAAATACCTGGTATATGCTGAATTTATAAATAAAATTTTCATACAAAAGTTGTTAATTTTCAAAAGAGGAGCATTTTTTGTCATTAAATTTTTATTTTATCACTTACGGTTTAAAAGAAAGGCAGTTTTTCCCATTTTGCCCGTATTCGATCTTATTTTTTGGCTCTAGAACACACGTACAGAATTTCGGACGGACGGACAGACATATTTGTGGAAATGGACTAATTAGATCATTTTATGAACACCTATACCAGCATTTTTTTTTCTGCGATCAATATTTTCAACCGTAACAAAAACGAAACTAAACTTAACATACCTTGGTATATATTATATACCAGGTATAAAAAGGTAAGTAAAAAATTTCTGGATAACTATTCTTTTTATTTTTCTCGATTGTAATATAATAAGATTGCTAACTTAAAAATTCAAGGGGCGAAGCAGCTGGTACCATATATAATTTCAGATAATAATTTACATTGCTTATTTTCTTCTCTATCAATCCAGAAACTTATATTTTAACGAAATGTATTATTATAGCAGTGTTTTTCAATATCCATTAAAATAGCATGATAAATTGAAAATTTAGAGAAGGATAAAATGGTAATAATATGGGATAAAGATGCGGGGCACGCGTTGTTATAAATTTTGCAATCCAGAAACTTATATTTTAACAAAATGTATTATTATAGCAGTGTTTTTCAATGTCCATTAAAATAGCATGATAAATTGAAAATTTAGAGAAGGATAAAATGGTAATAATATGGGATAAAGATGCGGGGCACACGTTGTTATAAATTTTGTGTAGGTAAATAGTATTTCATAAACAGAAATATTTAAAAAAAAATTATACTTTTAGTTTTATTTGTACATCAAATATATTTCCAGGAACAAATAAAAATTGAAGGAAAATTTTCAGATTCAAAGTAATGTTTAAAAAAAAATTCCTTCCGATAAAATCAATAGACTCATGTATCTATCGTAAATTAAATTCGAGTAAAATTATATTCATTGAACATAAAATAAGATAAATAAATATTTAAAGCATTTATCACCTTTACAAATAGCTATAATTATTTATGTAAATAGATAATAATTCGAAACATTTTGGTTATTACATGAATCATTACAAACATTCCATTCGGCGTAAAAATACTAAAAAGAAGGTGTTACTTTTTCTTTTCAAAATAGACCAACACAGTTATTTGTTTGAATCGTGATTCAGGTCCGTACCTAGATTTTTTCAACAAACATTTGCCATTTAAACCAAAAAATTATATATCAAGCCATAACATGAAAAATATTAATAAATAATATTTTTTAAAAACTAAAAAACACGCTTTATAGCTCTAGCCGAACAAAAAAGTTAAAAATAACTTTTATCAACAAAATAATTAATTTGATTGGGACAAAGCGTGGGGTGCTTAACATCAAATTATAATATCAAATTAATATCCTTAATATCAAATTATAGTAAAAAGCACCCCACGCTTTTTTACAATCAAATTAATTATTTTGTTGATAAAAATTATTTTCTACTTTTTGGTTCGGCTATCTATAAAAGCGTGTTTTTTAGTTTTTTTAAACTATTATTTATTTTTGCTTTTTTAATTTTGAAACGAACATTAGGATTTAAATTTTCAATGTTAAACCGTCAATATTTCTGTAAATATTAGAGAAACACAAAAAATGATTTGAAACTTAATTATAGTAAAACTAATTTTCTACAAATTTACTTCTTATGTGTTTTTCGATTTTTTCAATATTAAGAGAGATATACCAAATTTTGTGTGTCCCCCTACCTCTAAACCCCCTTCGAGCCTCTCCTCGCCGATTCCGGTCATGCTTACCATAAAAATTAATTGTCATCGGAACTACATACACAAACAAAGTTTCATTTCGATACGACAATTAGAAGTAGGTTAAAATTGACTTCAAAGATTCCGTTACATACATAGGTACATAGAAACAAACATACATAACAAGATAATAAAAGGGGGGTAAAAACCATGTTAAAATCAGGAATGAATGTTCCATGAAAACTATTTTAATTGTTTGATTTAAATTTTCAAAATGACGATCGTTTAAGTTCTTTGATAGCCAGTAGTTTTGAACTTACAATGCTGAAACTCATTTGGCTATTGAGAAATGGAGCATTCATTCAAAGTTTCATTGATATTGGGAACTGGAAAGGAAGTGTGCAGTGAACCGTGTGATAAAATTTATAAATAAATTCAGAAAAAAATGACAATGATGTGACAGTAATTATGACAAAATTAATATTCACAGAACAAAAAACAATTCGTCATATTCTGCTTATTGGCAAGAGAACGTTAACTACAAACTTTTAAGTCTATAAACATAAATTGCAAAAAAACCACATAGATATTCATATTTCCGGAATTTAAATCCGTGTACGTTTCTACTAATTTAAAAGAGAGATTTAACGTGGCTTCGAAAATGTATATTAATAATGAAAATAATTTGTTTAATAACATTATTAATAAATTTATATTTCATTGGTTTAGTTTTAATTATTGAGAAGGCGTGTTTTTATTAAAATAACAAAATATTTGAATACAATACGTTTATTGAATAATGAGCTTTATTATTTATACAACAATTGAGTCAAACGTGCAAATAGTTATAATATTCAAGTTTAATTATTGGTAAAAAATTAAATTTGGGCATACCGTTGGTATTTGTATATACATGTTGTGGCCAAGCGAATACCTAGGTTTTAAAGATCATTATTGTTTTTTTCGGTAAAAAAAAAAAGGAAATAAAAATATGTATAAAGGGAATTATGCTTTTTCGCCAATAATTTGATGGGTGAAAAAATATTAAAAAATTCGGCATGTTGGAGCTACGTAAACTAAAAGAATTTTTTAATTAAATTAAATACTGATATGAAAAAATTAACTCGTCAACCAGTTGGCTGTTGCATCACAATCGTCTTTGGTGTAGAGGAAGCATACTGGACTAGTTATCCAGAGGCCCGAGGTTCGATTCCTGGTTGACGAGTTAATTTTTTCATACCAGTATTTAATTTAATTAATAAATTCAATGACAATGAAATTTGTCGGAGTATACGCTATAGTCTTCTACAGTTTGTCATACGTAACCGAAAGGAATTTGGACAAACATCGTTATGTTGACACGAAAGTATACACAAATAAACAAACATTAAAAGAATTTTCTTATTGAAAAGAATCATAATGAATATCAAATTAACTTACCCAGATTACTATTGTAAAATTAATTAAGTACCAGAATACTAAAATTGCAAATATTCCGATAAATATTAGAGTTACTGATAGGATAATGCGTCTAAAAAGTATTGCACTTCGACCATATGGTCCATTGTGCTCCCCCTTCTACCTCAATCCGACGAGATTCGCTTCTCCCATATGTTGGCAATAGCCTGGAGTTTGCTTATCAGGTCCTCCCGAAGGTTCATATATTCGGGGTGAGATGCACCGAACATCCTGTATCTGCTGTAACCTAGAGATTCGCAGTCAAAGATAATGTGGCTAGATGTTTCTTCCTCCTCGCCACACAATCAGCGCATAATGGGCCCGTTATGGAGTCCCATTGTGTGCAGATGTTTCCGCAGGGGATAACGCCCGGTAATGAATCCGTTAACCCTCCGCAGTGTTGCATCCTGTTGAGCCTCAGTGCATCGAGAGATAGCCTCTTTGTTGCACTCTGAAACATATGTATACTCCCTCAATCTAACCCCACATCGATTATTATTATTGTTTTTACTTTTTATTATTTTTAATTAATTGTTCGTCGTTTGTTCTTAATTCTTCGACCTTAAAAATTATTTGCTCGTTTTTTATTTATTTATAAATAATTAAACAAATTATCGTCCTCAGCCCCTATTAAAGATATTTATTTTTACCACTAAAATTGATGAATTTTAATCAATTAACATCTGTTCGATCCTGATTGATGATTGTTCGATCATATATATTGTTTAATTGTTAATTATTTAATAGTTTTAATTAATAAAAATACCTTGCTTTCACTGTTATATTGCGCATGCGCACAGTTATACCGTTGTAATATAGCCATAATGTACATCGGCAATAATTTTGACGTTGAAATCTTAAGCACAGTTAAAATTGAATTAAAATAAATTAGTAACAATAATGAGTAATAATTATTTTATTATAAATTAAATAATGAGAGGTTCCCGTAAACGACGTGATACAGAATATATTCCATACAATCTACCGTTTAAGAATGAATGATAATGCAACAACTGGATCAATTTTTATGAACGGAAATGTACATAAAAATGAAAGATAAATTTTTTAATTTAATAATTTTTAGATTTGTATTGAAAACTAAATAAATATTTATTTATTTTAATTTGGCGAATTAAATTTGTATTTATAAGAATGACATAGGGAATTTAAAACACATTAAATTTATGATTGTAATTCATGTAACTATTCTCTAAATCATAGATTAAAAATATGATGTGAATACAATATTACTTCAAGGAAGTGTTTAAATATTTCTTCAAGGAAGTGTTTTTGTGAAAAAATTTGTTGAGGGTTAATTTGTGTTTTTCAATTGGGAACCTATATATATATATATAGGAAAAAAATTAACTCATCGACCAGGTATCGAACCTTAAACCTATGGATTTCTAGTCCTGTGTGCTACCGTCACACCATCCTTACATATTATAAAAGAAAGTTCCCCCGCCGCGACTGTCTGTCTGTACGCGGTAAACTCAAAGACTACCGAACGGATTATCATACGGTTTTCACCAATAGACAGAGTGATTCATGAGGAAGGTTTAGGTATATAATTCATTGAGGTTTTGTGTAAATTAGCTGAATATGACGATGAAAATTGAAGATGTCGGAAAAAATCATGCTGACTGGGAGCTTTACTGGCATGCGCCGCGTAAACCAATATGAAAACAATGTATTACGGAATTATTCGTCTTAAAAATATCTATAAAACTGTAGCAACGCTATACGTTCTATCTTCTAAGATTAACACACAATAACACACAGTAATACTGTCAAAATAAAAAAATAAGAATGATATGAAAAGGTTAGCTGTTACGTCACAGTCGTCTTTGGTGTAGCGGAAGCACACTGGACTAGATATCCAGAAGCCCGAGGTTCAATTCCTGGTTGACGAGTTAATTTTTTCATATCAGTATTTATTAAAAATTCAATTGGGGTAATTATTTACGTATCCTTATTCAATTAAATTAGACAATCGTTTTCTGTATTTTATATAGATTAAATCTGATGCATTGTTTTTTGCAATTAGGTGGTGGCATAGGTATTCGTTTTCTTTTTGAGTGTTGGCTGTCGTGCATAAATAGCAGGCACGGATTCAGCCCTCAAAAAAGGTTTTGGTCACAGCCACCCGAAAATCGCCCTGACCAAGATTTTGTACAGTGTATAGTTCCATGTGGGCAAAGTCGTGGGGTGAACACTAGTAAATTAATAAACCTGTAAAATGTTAGTTTGTTCGCTCACGAAAATTACAAAAGTAAATATGTGTTTGTTTGCACATCACAGTTTCACTGACTGACAATAACAAAAAACTTTATAAAGTAAACTTTTTCCGATTCAAGTTAGGTTACCTATGTTTACAAACAGTACAAACTACTAACGTCAGCGCCACGCCACGCCACCAAAAAAGAAGACAACACACGCTTACTTTTAAATTAGTAGACGACTATGTACTTTTAAATTAGTAGATGACTATGCGCACCTAGCGAATAGTAATCCCTTTTTTCCAGTACATGTATTCATGTGTCAAAAAGAAACAGATAATATGTTGTCAAAAATGTGACATAACGTGTCAGCATATCGTCTATGATGACTAAGTACTACGCTGCGTTCCGAATGACACACTATTCATGGTTTTTTTAATTTTATCAAGGCATAGGATATAATATCATCAGCCTATCGACCTCAATAGACCGTGAAAGTGTGACGTCACAAGTCTATTAGGGTTATGGGCTTGCCCATTGTGCGATCGACCTTTTGGTCATCCCTGGTATATAGCGTATACTATATAACATGTAATAATATTTAGAGTATGTTCCAAAATTTGCTGCGAGCGCTGGCAGTGCTTCACCGCGCGTTCCCGAATTCATGATAGCACGCTGCAGCAGAATTGTGAAAAAAAATGACGTCATGAATTTTGTGCTGTGACTGCTGCCGCTGGAAAGGCTAAGGACGTTCATTTGCTACGCTGAAGTCAAATGAATACTATCTTTAATAAAATTTATTTAGGATTTTAAAAAAATTGTAAAGTATGTCAATAATCTTACAACGATTTATAACCTTTTTTTATTTGTAATAAATATTTTAAAAGTATTTATTGGAAAATACCAGGAAATTGTAAATTAGAAATTAATTTGACTTAAGTGACAGATCTGACAGTAAACTATGTTTTATATTTGTGTGTATGTGTATATTATTTTAGTGTGTGTGGTCGCCAGTTTTCAAAACATGGTGGCAAAAACAAACCTAACAAAAAAGTTTTAATTTTATTAAATAATTAATTCAAATGTTCGTCAACAGCATTTTTTTAATGCAATTATATAAACTGCATACATCAAAGAATATTTATAAACATTATTCATGATGGTGTCTACTTTAATAATATAGTTATTCTAATTTTAAGTACAAAAAAATTCTGTTCTCCATAAGACGCTGTGTTAAAAGTATGATTTTTAATCGATAATTACTCTTTGAAATGATCGATGACAGGTGTTAAATTTTTGAGGGAGGTATTAATTAAATTAAATACTGATATGAAAAAATTAACTCGTCAACCAGGAATTTGAGGGAGGATAACTACTGAATTGAGCAATGAGAGCAATGAACATGGTGGCGTGCTGTAAGTGCTGTGAACCGCGTTCCAATTTTCATGGTTGCAGTAGCAGTAGCAGTGCGCTTGCAATTTTGGGACGCTTTTCGCAGCGTGATTCATGGCGTTAACATTCACAGCGCTGGCAGCAAATTTTGGAACATACCCTTAATGTGTATTAAAATAAGTGTATTATTCACTAAGCACACTGTATATATTCATAAATTGTGTAATAAATAAACTTTAAACAATATTAGCTAGAAAATACAAGTGTAATATATATAAAAACTTATAAATTCATTATTACAACATAAAAATTATCAGTCTTCCATCATGAGTATCATTCATTAAACATCACACCTTTTCTCATCATGGTTAACGTAGTATAGTAGATAGACTGTACTTAACTATACGAAACAATAATAAGTATCTACTGAAAATTTAATTACGTTGTTATGTGAATTTGTGCGCGATATTATTAATAATAAATACATTTCTATGTTTTTATTTATTTAATGAAGACGTTCACAACTATCGATTATCAATTTTAAACCAATTAAACAATTATTTAGTGATACAAGTTTTTTAATACGAATATTTTTCAAGTGATCATAATTACATTTCAAAGCGATGTATGTATGTTTTTTTTATAAACAATATCATTTGTTATATTTACTTAATTTTTATTAACTATTCTTTAATATTCGAAAATTATTGTATTTTTCAATTAGGTAGGTATACTCCCGTTCATAAAAATTGAACCAGTAAGTAACATTCTAAGCGTATATCTTACTAGATATATATATATATATATATATATATATATATATATATATATATATATAATTTTACATACAGTAACACTTAGAATATGCCAACTGGTTCAATTTTTATGAACGGGAGTGTATATGATAAGAGTCAATACTAATAACGAATAATACTATTCAATAAAATTTGCGAATTCGAAATATTTCTTCAGTCACAAAATATTTCCTTTTTATCCAAAGGTTGAGTTTGTTTCTTTTCCTTATGTCGTGTATCTCAAAATCTATATCGTAAAAATGTATCCTCCGTCGCATCTTAAGATTTTCGAATGATGAAGGGGTAATACCGTTGATTCTAAATATCTCGACCCATAAAATTTTTCGAAATCGTTTCGAAATTAACAAATTTGAATATATTTTATCAAAATTCTTTTTCTACCGCTATTTTCTTAAACGAAGTGATATATCCGGGTGCCGCGTGTAATTATTACCGTATTTTTGGGTCAAAAATACAATGTTATTCTATATCAAAATACTAACAACTTATGTTCGAAACATCTTGCCGGAACCCAAATGAATTTGGTACTAATCGTATGCAAAAGTTTGAATAACATAATAATATTTAATTAATTATTGGCAAGTATTTGATAATAGATTTTTGTCATCAATTTGGTTTTTAAAAAAAATGTTTGGACCCAAATTTGTTGGCCTTTAGACAATTTTTTGACAATCGGCGAATATAAACAAACAAAATACAAAACAATCTTGTAACTATGGACCACAAAAGTTAATAGTTTTTAAAATTTTATAATTGATCTGTGCCTTATTGATTCGGTTTTCGAAAAAATGATTCGAATAAAAGTTGTTCATTACAAATATAGTAACAACTTAAAGTAACTTCGAATTTTTTTTCGAAAACCGAACGAATACGGCACAAATCAACTATAAAATTTAAAAAAATAACATCAACTAACTAACTTAACGCCAAGTGAACAGCTGTCAATACTTCGAATGTAACATTCATTGTCTTAGAGATAGATAGAGACTGTCCATTGTGATGCCTAAAGATGTGAGTGGAGTGGAAGGAATTTTTTGTGTATAGACTAGGAATTGGTAGGATATGCGGCTGCAGCCGACAATGATAGGAACTATGCCGATATTCATCTGGAGTTCGTGAAGGAAACTGCAGAAAACCTTCTCAAGCATAGCCGGTTACTTCGTTCTTGTCCATACGCCGACAGTTTAGTCAATTAACCACCCCCTTTTTTTTCATAGTAATTGACAAACTGCCGATGTCGGAATTCGAACCCATAACCTCCCAGTTTCCAAGTAGGCATACTGCGCAGGCATAACGCCTTAGACCGCTCGGCCACTTGGACTGAAAAATTCGGATCTAGTGCGAAGTCTTCTTATACTCGTATACTTTAGGAAAACCCCATTAGTATACACAAATCATTCCGTAATTTTTTCATATAGTTCCAATCTGTATCGATCAAAATTTGTTTGTTCGTACAGTCTTTCTCCAATAAAAATTTAATACGCATATGATATATTTGCAAATAGTTTCAAAAACTATGACCACCAATATTTCATTTAACAACGCACATGGACAATTTATCCTATGATAACGTCATTAAGTAGTTAACAAAATTTTTTCAAGTAGTATTTAACAACAAGTAGTTAACTGTTCTTAGCAGCTAAAAAAATCTTAACAATAAATGTATTCAAGGTTGTATTGTATACATTGTATTATAAGGTTGTATTTATATATTCATTGTTAAGTAATTAACAGTCTTTCTGAAATTTAGTGTCAGATTGATTTCCGTTAAGGTCTGGGTACAATCTGATTTTTACACGTTTTCCTTTCCTTTCACAAATATTTCATAATTTTTTAGCACATTTCTCGCATTATCCCTACATACAGAAAATGTATAAAATTATTTATGTTTTTGAAATCCTCTTTAAAAACGCTTTCTATCAATATAATGCTCCTTTTGTAATTGTTTTAAAAGAATGTTTTCATTTAACATACATATCCTAACTTGTAGGTTTCTATACCCGGTATATGTAAATATACCAGGGTATATTAAGTTTAGTCCAGATTTTGTAACGCTTGAAAATATTGATCGCAGATATAAATGTTTGGATTAGGTGTTTACCGCATGTCCATCCGTCTGTGGACACGATAACTCAAAAACTCAAAAACGAATTAGAGCTAACTAGCTGAAATTTTTTTGTGTATATTCTAGAGCTAAAAAGTTCATGAAGTAGCAGAATTGGAATATGCTTGGGCAAAATGTCAAAACTGCCCATCTTTGAAACTGTAAGAAATAGAACAAAAATGTAAACAAGTAGTTAATAATAATAATTAGAAAGAGGGGTACCGCAAATGGGTCCCTAGCACCTAGTCCAAAGGGTCCTCTGTGCCCTCCTTGAGAAAAACCTGTCTCCCGAAGGCGACACGTTTCCAGGTAAGAGGTGCTATTGTAAGCAGAAGAAGCTATAGGATTCTGTTGAGGCCAGATGCCGCACAGAAGGCCCACAACTTCTCCGTCGGGATTGCTCCCAGGATTGATGGATCCCAGGTTTCGACCCAAACATTCTATACGTGACAGCCTGCAGGTTCCCTCCAGGTACAAATAACATGTATGGAGGTTTAATCGTCCTCCATACAGGCCCTACAAGCAAAACAAGTAGTTAGTAAGACGAAAATGTTACTTTTTTTAAAAATAAACAACTATTGTTATAAACTTATTTACACAATTTCAGGATATACCGCAATTAACTCAGTTGTTATTTTCACTTGTTCAATTATGATTTCCATTTTCTAAGCTGTTTCCTTAAAAGTTTCCAAACAAATTAATAAAAGTTTCCGGGTAGATTTTTCAAATATGCGTTCCGTTCTTTTGAAGTACGGAATCTTAAAATATAATTTAAAAATGTTAGACATTTAAATTAACTATCTCTAAAAAAAACTTTACATATAAATTCGCATCCGCATCCGCGAATTTGAGCCTCAAAATATCCACATCCGCGGATGTCATAAATTTCGCATCCACAACAGCCCTGATCTAAACCATCTTCGCCCTTCTTCCTTCCTTCAGCGTGTAGTATGCCTCGGAGGGCCTACGCAGACTAGAGCCTGGATGGGAATGGTCAGTCCGACTGCTCGAGACGCAGAGAGTGCAACAAGTATAAAATTGAAAATCAATTTTTATTTCTTAATTTTGAATTTAATGAAATAAATTAAATGATTTTATAGAAATTAAATACTGTTCACTGACACAATTATTATTTGTGGAAAACTAGAAGACATAATTGTTGTTCAAATGGATAATTTTGTGCTAGAAATGTTTCAAGTCTATTGAAAGAGTCACGAAACCTTAACGTTTTTGCGTATTTTGTAATGAGACGGAACAAAAAATTTAATTAAAAGAAAAACCATTGAAGATTGCAACAATAAAGGTGATAAACTATCTTTCGAATTTAAGATCAACATATCGACAAAAGGATAAACAGTTTTCCTAAAATTTTATCGTTATTCCACTTTCTGTCCCTCGAAGTACACAATGAAAATCAAACAAAAGTTCTGCCATTAATTAAGTGAGACATTAAACTCTTAAACTAACTATATATTAACGGTATACTCTTAAAAAAAGCACAGAAAACCCAGTTGACCGGCCACCAGAATTAGTAAGGATAAAATAAATTGTAGAATTATTATCTTTTTTTGGATGATAAAATTTTACTACTTTGACTTTTGAGCTACGAATCAAGGAAAGTTTTGATTAAATTTAATCAGATAATATTTAACTCAAAAACAGCACGTTTTTTCGAAAAAATAACTAGAATCAATAGTATATTTATAATCAACTAGCAACCCGCCCCGGCTTAGAAGATACGCCGGGTACAGTGCTTAGGTAGTGCCCCGGCGCACGCCAGTAAAGCTCTCAGTCGGCATGATTTTTTCCGACTTCTTCAACTATCATCGTCATATTTCAGCCAATTTACACAAAACCTCAATGAATATATACCTAAACGTTCCACATGAATCACTCCATCCATTGGTGAAAATCGTATAAAAATCCGTTTGGTAGTTTTTGAGTTTACCGCGTACAGACAGACAGGCGCGTCTGGGGGACTTTATTTTATAATATGTAAGGAAGGATTTGCCTAATAAATGATCAAAGAAATTTCATGTTTTTCTGTAAAAAAATATATTGTCAAATCAATGCCAAATGGTTTTTTTTTGCGACTTCACACTAATACTTTGGCTGTCATGTTTCACTATATCAAACTAAAATTTTAATTATTTTCAGATAAAATAGAAATTAAGATGAATGTCGAACAATTTCGTGAATCTGGGAAGTCTATGATTGATTATATGTGTGATTATGTATCAACAATTAAAAATCGTAGTGTTATTGCAAAAATAGAGCCTGGTTATTTACGACCATTATTACCAGAGGTAGCACCCGAAGATCCAGAGCCATGGTCAGAAATATTTAAAGATATTGAAACAAAAATTATGCCTGGTGTTACACATTGGAATCATCCACATTTTCATGCATATTTTCCAGCTGGAAATTCATTTCCATCAATTTTGGGTGATATGTTGTCAGATGTGATTGGAAGCATTGGATTTTCTTGGGTAAATACATTAATTATTATTCATATATATTTATTTGTGCATACCCAAGCGCCAGCAATACGATGTCTGTCCAAATTCCATTTCGGTCATCTAAGACAAACTGTAGAAGACCAGTGCATACTTTACAGACCAATGTCATTGGACCTTTAATTAAATACTGATATGAAAAAAATAACTCGTTTGGTGTAGCGGTAAGCACGCTGGACTGGATATCCAGAGGCCCGAGGTTCGATTCCTGGTTGACGAGTTATTTTTTTCATATCAGTATTTAATTAAAGGTACATTAATTATGGTACATAAGAACAGATTGGTTCTGAAACTCTAGTTCTCCTGCCGCTGAAATTATATTTTGAATTGCGAAGAAAACATAATGGCTGTGTTCAGCGAATACAAGCGCTTTCAAACTATTGAAAGCAAAATGGCGAACCCTCAGCGCTAAGCTTTGACCTGCATTGATCTGCGCCAAGAATCAATATTCTACCGGGACAGTTGAAAGAAGCTGACAGAAAACATAATCTCGTTTGTATAGAAAACAGTAGAAAATATTGTCGTAAATTTAATGCGTGAAATTGTTGACGGAGAAATGAATGTTGGCATTGCAAATATCGTTGTACAAGCGCCAATAAAGGCAATAAATGAACTTAAACAATCAAACTTATAACATATTCCTTATACTTTTAAGGTTCGTTTAGACTACAACACTAGACACCGTACACTCAGTGTATACACCGAGTGTCTATGTGTGCACACGAGGGTCTCTAGTTGTGACATTTATTCGACACTATAATTAGTGTGTAAACACCTTATGTGTGTGTCCAGTATCTGTTCAGGTTTTCAAACAGTTTCGACATTTTTTCATACACTTCATACATTCCATATACATATAGTAATAAATATAGCGTTTACGTCGCTGTTTAATTACAATATAAGCAGCAATAAGTTATTTTGTGTGTGAACAGCTCGTACGGAACTCTAGTTCCGTACATTTGCGTCTGGCTAGTGTCCAGACACCAAAAATCTGTTTAAGTATGAACAGTAAAGAAATTTATTCTGACATTTGTGTCGCAACTTATGTCGTAGTCTAAACGAAGCATTAAATACTTCCTTAATCTGACGAATAAATATAAATATCAAACATTGTCAATAAAAATATCAAAACATCAAATAATTAATTTTATAAATAAACTTTCAATTTTAATGGCGGGTGAAGAAAGCGCTAATTGAAACCCTCAATAATACCCTGATCGATAATTTACTCATTTCTCGCAAGCGCTTTCGAGTGCTGGCAGCCGCTTTCATCCGCTGAACATATAGCCAATGTATTTTAATATGGAAGGAAGGAAAGCTGTCAATTAAATTTTGATGTTTAACTTTTGTACAATATTTAGCTTTTGATAGAAATTGTCGTATTAGCAAAGGCACTTTACTGAAGGCATTTTTTTTAGTTTGTTATCGCCGGGTATTCGATATTTGAGTAGTTCCGTGTGCGAAGGGTTATTATATTTTTTGCTTCTATATATGTCCACAATGATAAATGTTAATTTTTATTAGGCTTCGAATCCAGTATGTACAGAATTAGAAGTAATCGTACTTGATTGGCTTGGTAAAGCAATTGGTTTACCTCCAATTTTTCTGGCAAAACCAACAAATCATAAGTCAGGTGGAGTCATTGCAGGTTCAGCTAGTGAAGCAGTATTTACATGTCTATTAGCAGCAAGGACACAAGCTATAAATTATTTGAAAGGTTCATTTACAAAATTTGATGGGAGTGTATTTTTATCAAAACTAGTAGCATATTGTTCAAAAGAAGCGCATTCATCTGTTGCCAAAGCATGTATGATATCAACAATAAAATTGCGGATATTAGAAACAGATGAGCATCTTTCACTACGTGGCGAAACCTTAGAAAAAGCAATTCGAGAAGATATTGAGAAAGGAGATTTTCCATTTTTCGTAGCTGCAACTTTGGGTACAACTGGTGCTTGTGCATTTGATAACATTGAAGAAATTGGTACAGTATGTCGAAAATTTGAAAGTATATGGTTTCATGTGGATGGTGCATATGCTGGAAGTGCATTTATATGTCCTGAACTTAGACACTTTTTGAAAGGCATTAATTTAGCCGATTCAATCAACACAAATAGTAATAAATTCTTTTTAACAGCATTCGATTGTTCATGCTTATGGATTCGAGAACGAACTCGATTAACAAGAGCAATGTCTGTGTACGCTACATACTATCCAGAAAATGAGGAGAGTATGGAGGCTGTAGATTACCGACATTGGGGTATACCTTTAAGCCGTCGAATGCGTTCATTAAAATTATGGTTTGTGATGCGTTGTTATGGTCTCAAAGGTTTACGAGAATACATAAGAAATCATATACGTTTAGCAAAATATTTTGAGTCTTTAGTGTTGCAAGACGCGAATTTTGAAATTATGAATGAAGTACATTTAGGTTTGGTGTGTTTTCGATTAAAGATAAGTGATAATGCCAATAAAGATTTACTAGCACGAATAAATTATGAAGGTAAAATTCATATGATACCAAGCCAAATTAAAGGAAAATTATCAATACGATTTTGTGTCATTTATGAACATGCAACAAAAGAAGACATGGGTAAGTTAAATTTTCTATGGCTCTATTACCCATATATATATATATATATATATATATATATATATATATATATATATATATATATATATATATATATATATATATATATATATATATATATATATATATATCTGATATATAAAATTCGTGTCGCGGTGTCTGTAGTTAAACTCCTCCGAAACGGCTTGACCGATTCTCATGAAATTTTGTCTGCATATTGGGTAGGTCTGAGAATCGGAAATACATCTATTTTTCATAACCCTAAGTGATAAAAGTGGTCCACCCCAAACTATTTTTGGGGGTGGACCTATTTTTTGAAAAAATTTTTTTGGCTTAAAATATGTGGCATTAAAAAGTACATACAACCTTAAATTTTCACCCTTCTATCACCAACCCCTATTGTTTTATAGCTAGATATCTATTTTTTTCTTGATTGATTTTTATGAAATTTTATATGTATATTCGGTAGGTCTGAGAATCGGTTGTAATCTATTTTTCATACCCCTAAGTAATAAGGGTGGTCCACCCCAAACTTTTTTTTTTTTGGAAATTATTTTATTTTTTTGGCTAAAAATATGTGGCATTAAAAAATACATACAACCCTAAATTTTCACCCTACTATCACCAACCCCTATTTTTTTATAGATAGATAGAAAGATAGATAGATAAATAGATAAATAGCGAGATAGATAGATAGATAGATAGATAAATAGCGAGATAGATAGATAGAAAGATAGATAGATAAATAGATAGATAAATAGCGAGATAGATAGATAGAAAGATAAGTAGATAGAAAGATAGGTAGATAAATAGCGAGATAGATAGATAGATAGATAAATAGATAGATAAATAGCGAGATAGATAGATAGATAAATAGATAGATAGGAAGATAGATAGATAGACAGATAGATAGAAAGATAGGTAGATAGATAGATAGATAAATAGATAGATAAATAGCGAGATAGATAGAAAGATAGATAGATAGGAAGATATATAGATAGAAGACTCGGCTAATAACTAAACACAACATTTATTAATTATAAGGCGATACGAAGTTCGCCGGGTCAGCTAGTATATATATATATATATATATTTTTATAGTTTTACCACAATTGCAGCTCGAATCATCTATCATTTCTGTAGATTACAAAAGCATGCGTATAAGTATATATATAGTGATATATATATATATATATATATATATATATATATATATATATATATATATATATATATATATATATTGTGTTAAAACTATTCAGTTTATGAAAAAAGTTGTTTTGCGGATTATGGATCCAAATAAAAACTTCGAGTAAACCGTTTGGTATACTAAAGTTTATGGTAAATCGACATACCGGAAACGCCATAGTCAGAAAAATCTCATTCTCCTCTCTCCATAATTCTCAAACTGTCGATCTGCCACCTATATATGTTAAGGAAAAAAATGCTCCAAATCGATCCACATGCTCGAATATCAGAAATGAGCAAAGTTTACTCACACTTTGCTGACATGCACAGTATATATCCTTAACTAATGTTGTCTAAGGAACTCCACACACGAGGCAATATATACGATATCGACGATATCACTCTTATATTGCCTTACTCATTAGATTCCATACATTTATGAGCAAACATTGATAGTAAAATTCCCCTTCTACGAAAAATTTATTATCAATACATCCCCGGACATACAGAAAATGTCGAATTTACCGTTTTGAGAATTTTTTTTAAAATTTATATTACCGTTTCATCCGGCTTATTAAACTCCAATTCTGACTATTCTAGTTTAATAAATGATATATCTAATATATCTGGTATACACTAGAATAATGCGAATTAGAATTTTATTCTTTTGTCCTTTTTCTGGTTTCGTAATGTGTTAAATCAAATATCAAAGAGGCGGGTAGTTGTTTTAGGGCGGCCATTTATTGTTGAACAAAAATTGCAAATCAAATGTAAACAATTTATTATTTTCTCATTTCAGATTATGCATGGAACGTAATAAAAGAACATGCAAATAATATATTACCACCACAACAAAATCCAAATGTCAAATCCAAAATCTCCGTTATGGAAAACAATCAAAAGAATCCACCATTAAATCGACAATTATCACGACGAATGTCCTTTGTACGGAGTTTATCCAAGGAACAATATAACCAGTCTAAACAGCATAATAGTTTAACTGACGGGGCATCGCCATTAATTATGCCATCCGAAGATGACGAAGACGATATTCCAGACATGGAGGGCATAGACTTGGAGAATGATGATGTTTTTCCAAATAACAAATGATGTAATAAACTTAAAAATAAATACTGTAAATTTGTTACTAAAATCGAGTTTTTTTTTTTAAATTCACCTTGGCTTGACACTTTCAATATTTTTTTTTAAATTTAACCACAAAATAATGTCCATTACAGAAGTAACCTTCGATCCAAACTGAAGCATTTCAATTTGATTTTGCATTTTTAATTGTTACTAGCTCATATGATACAAATATCTCTCAAATGTAGCTTTTAAAGTAGATTACCTACCACGAAAAATAAGTATTCTTTTATTCTTTTTTTCAGTAAAAACAATAAAAAATGGGCGGGGAACGGTGTGAGGCATTACCATTAGAGAAAATTTTTTATTCAATCCATTTTCCAATTGAGTGCAAATTTATCAATAGGAGATTGAAAACGATAAATAATAAGAAGGAGATAAAAGATTTCTGAAAAAATTACCTAGAATGGTATCGACTGATTTTGTCTATTGACGAACTTGTCGTATCAAATATCAATAGCACATCGAATAACAAATTTCATTCCAATCGAACTAAAACTATGGCCTCAGTATTGTACAAAATAGAATAAAATCAAATTTTTAATAACAATGGAATACCATTTCGAGTTGGAAAGGCATGAAGGATGTCAATTTTAATAAACCGAAATTGATTTTCTTAGTAAAATGGCTTAATTTTTTTAAACTTTTGCAGTCAATTTCCGTTGACTAAAGCTTTTTTCAAAACAAGTGTAAATAACAACTATGTTAACTGCTTAAATACCCGATGTATACTGAGTTTATGAAAAAAGTTTCAAAAAAGTTATTTATTTAAAAAAAAAAAGGAATATTTTTTTGCTATCTCTTACGGTTTCAAAGATGGATGTGAATCGGATGCAAAATCGGCCAAGAGAGGGGTGGAGTTAGAGGAAGAGAGGAACGCACAATTGGGAATATCTCTTTTAATATTGGTAAAATCAAAAAATTTAAATGAGTAAAGTTTTACCTCAAATTATCTGTTGACTATTTTTTTGTAAATCTAGAGCACGGTAGTGCGTAAGGCCGAGTTTTTAATATTTTCAAAAATATTTAAGATTATAATGTAATAATAATAATGAATTAAAAAAATTATAATATTATAATTCGTTCCTGTGAGAAAGTTCGCCTAGCCTACGTAGCTCCTACGTGTCGAATTTATTATCTATGAAATTAGCCGTTGTAATCTCAAAGACTTTTCGGCGCTAAGCCCCCCGGGCTCCGATTATAATGGTATATTTGTCAACAAAATGTATTTTTCGCAGTAGGTTTGTCATTTCTTTAACTTTCTCTTACAATATTTTTGTGCGTTGTTATTTTGTAAGAATATATCAAAATATTAAACTACAAATGTCATATTTTGTTCATATTTTATTCAACAACAGACACTCTGATGATGTATATACTCTGTAATATCAACTATTGATAATTATTTTCATTAAAGGTTAGTAGAAATAACCTCAAATAAATTTATATTTAGGCATAAAAAATTGTTGTTTTAAATTCTATAAAAAATGAATTCACTTACCAAATAACGTTTAAACACCACGCACTTTTAATAATCGTTCATTTATGTTTGTTTATATTTATTTGCAATTTACGAACGCACATGGTTTTTGACAGCTAACAATGTCATACATAGTCGGAAGATGACACTAGCATACTTTCATCAGAAATATGAAGGTTACCACAATTTCGAATAATTCGATTGAATAAACTAAACAACCAAAGAAAATTTCGAAGGAATTTTTGGGATAGAGTACAAACTGTAAAAACTAATTTAAAATGCATTCTATCTTTAAAAGGAAAACCTGATAGTCAAGCTCCTGGTTATTGCCAAGATATGGGAGAAGCGAACCTCGTCAGACTGAAGTAGAAGGGGGAGCACAATGGACCAAAAGGTCGAAGTGCTATTTTTCATACCTCAAGATTTATCTATCTATATCAATACAATAGATTTTATAGTAGTGAAGGATATATACATTTTACTGCAACTTACCATATATTCGTATATTTATCATAATAGATATTTACTTATATCGTCATACAGATATTCGGAATTGTAATCTTCTTCTGCCTGTATATATAAAAGTAAACCGTGACTGACTGATCTATCAACACATAGCTCAAACCACTGAACGGATTGGGCTGAAATTTGGCACACAGATAGTTATTAACGGTATCAATTCGAAAATTAGTAGGATTACTCCTGTCAAAAAATAAATAAACACGTGTTTTGTGCTTTTTCAAAAACAACTTCGTGTGTCGGATTAGTTTGGTTTTGATTTTCTCTTTCGTAAAGTCTGCTTTGAACTTGGAATATTATTTGCTTCGTGTTTAGGTTTTGTTAGGAATATTTTTTGCTCATTTTCGACTCGAATGAATATTTTTTGTTTGAGCAAATTTTTTGTATCTCACTAAACGGTGTAAAACACGTTTTTTGATACAGTAGAATTCCGAATAAAATTATGTTATCAATTTAACAATTTAAGAGATCGAAGAAAATAGTTCAAATAAAATATGTTCCTCTTATAAATATCCTCTTTCAATATTTCACGTGAAATTTTAACTTTCGTTTTTTTCTAAATCTAGTAGTTAATTAGAGACTTGGCGAAAACTATTCATATTATTGGAAAATGCATGAGTATAAAATATATTACATTTTATAAGAGAAGTTTATAAAAAAAAAATGTTAATTACAAATGTTGTTCAATTTAAAGCCATAATTTGAACTGGGTGTGCGCAAGGGAAAACTGTATTTGTACCACGAATTCCTTTAATTCCGAATGATTTTCTGTTCAAACGATTTCTCCTCAAAGTCTGCTTTGCAATGACTATAAACAAGTCTCAAGGGCAGACACTTAAATTTGCGGGAATAGACTTGAGAGAAAACTGTTTCTCGCACGGGCAATTCTGCGTAGCTTGCTCATGCGTTAGCTCACCCAGTAGTTTGGTAGTTTTGGCACCAACTAATAGATTAGTGAAGAATATTGTCTATAAAGAAGTTTTGTAGATAATATTTTTTCTATTAGTATGACTATATTCTTTGAACCTTAAATTAAAACGCTAAAACTAAAACTTGTCAATCAAAATCAAACTTGCCGCTCTGACCTCCATCCGTCTTCTGACCTCCATATGAAATAGTGGAGGTCAGTGGTTTTAATATTTATGATAATAGATATTACTAATATCGTCATGGTAACTTGATTTTATGTTCATTATGATTCATTTCTCTGAGAAAATTCGCTAGTCTACGAGCTCCTACGTGACATTTTTTTTTTCGGAACAGAAAAACCTATTTTACTGGATTACCATATATATTTCTATGGCTGTATTAAAAACATTTATTGTTATAGTTACCAATAATATACTAGTTTATATTTTATTAACGACACGGATTATATTATGAAATTTCAAGTTTGAAATGTCGAATAATTCGAATAATGTCGATAAAATTGAGGCAGCAGGCATGAGAGGCGGAAATAGTGAAGACAATGGAAATAGTAATGACAATGAAAATACTGTAGATAATAAAAATAATGCAAATAATGTAAACAGTGAAGATAATGTGAATAATAAAGATAATGAAAATAATACAGGCAATGAAGATATAAAAGACAATGCGAATAATAAAAATAATTTAAATGGTACAGATAATGAAAATGTTAAAGAGTACAATAAAAATGAAGATTTTCAATTAAATGCAAGTGATTATAACATATACTTTGAAGATGACGTTTTATGCCGCATTTGTTATGATGATGGTTCAGTTGAACCGCTGGTTGTACCGTGTACTTGCAAGGTGAGAAATTTTAGTTCAGGTTTACAAGTGTTACTTTTGGTAAAAATATTATTAAAATATCTGGTTTTTGCAAAATTGGGAATTTAATTTAGGAAATAAGGTTTAGAATACCAAAAAACCAAATAAAGTCTAGTTGCATTGAATTTTTCTTGAAAAATTAATAAATGAATTTAGTTATTTAATATTATAACATTTAATTATTATTTCTTTCTTTTTACATACACTCCCGTTCAATAAAATTAAACCGATCTGGATTGAAAATTTACCCCATAATCTTGTTGACGACAATACTAAATCTTTAACACAAATATTACCTGTTGGTTAATTTTTATATTTATGAGATAGACAGAATACTTTACATATATTTTGTATAGGCTAGCTCTGTTTAACATCGTTATGGCATTCTTATGCTTACAATTTTTATATCACATATCATTATGAACCTTATTTTGTATACAATATTTTGTAATAAATATTGTATACAATATTGCAAATATACACCGTGGAACTGAGAAACCGTGTTTTTATAAATTTAAAATAAAAATTCTAATTTGTTAATATTAGTTAAAAGAGTTTTATGTTACATTAGAAAAAAGTATTCTAAATTAAAAATATATTATTGAATTATAAATAATAATAAAAATAATAAATAATGGAGTTTAACCTCCATTTTTTAAACACCACGGTCTATAACAGAGGCCACACACATCATTATTTGTCAACCTTTATTAATTATTAACTTTACATTTTTATGATGTGAGTGGAGGACAAGGAATTCATATGCAGACTAGGAATTGGTAGGTTGTGCGGCTGCAGCCGACTTTGAAAGGAACACAAATATAGCCGGTTACTTCGTTCTTATCCATACGTCGACAGTTTAGTCAATCAACCGCCCCATAATTTTTTAATTGACAAACTTCCCATGTTGGGATTCGAACCCATAACCTCCCAGTTTCAAGTAGACAGAGTGCGTTAGACCGCTCGGCTACTTGCCAGGTATATTTAATTATAAAAAAGCATTTTATTTAAATTAAAAGAATAAATGTAATATAATTTAAAAATTCAATAATTAAATAAAAACACGATTTCTCAGTTACTACAGTATAATAGTAATAATAATATTTTTATTTTTTTAAACACTCTTATAATAGTAGACCATGATAAATAGGCGGCACTGATTGTAGAAATGCATTTTTTTGCATGGAGAAATATGTTCTCCTTTTATTTTAAAGCTAATTTGTTTAATAATGTTGCCTACCAACACCCCTTCTCAACACTGTGGGTGTATTAATAACTTCTTATCAAATTGTTCATAAATAACATGCCTAAATTAAATGCTATAATAACGTACAAAAAAAATAAACAAAAAGAATAAGCTTACAATAAAAAAATATTAATCAATTTCAATAACGCGCAAATGTTTCTCAAATAAATTTAGATTTAAGGCTTTTGTCAAAGTGTCTGCCACTTGATTTGCGCTTTCTACATATGTTAAATTCACAGTGCCTTTAGACACATTATCTTTCACAAACTCATATTTAACACTTATGTGCTTTGACCTTTTATTCACTTGTTTAGAATTTGCAAATGCAATTACACTTTGGTTGTCTTCGTACACTTCCACTAGTAACACGACACTAGCACTGAGATCTTCTAAAACTGTAATTAACCAGATCGTTTCTTTTATATATTCGCTTAAAGCAACGTATTCAGCTTCAAAGGACGATGTTGCAACTAAAGTTTGTTTTTTTTGTTGCCCAGATTACTGGATTTCCAAACACAAATTCAACATAGCCTGAAGTAGATTTTCTATCATTACAGTCGTTTGCCCAATCAGATTACAACTGTATTATATATTTAACACTTTATACATATACTAACCATTTAATAATAAATTTCAAAAAAGTATATGTTAATTGTTATGTATAAAGTGTTGAATATATATATATAATACTTCTCGTGGTGAAGTTGGTTAAGGCGCCTGTCTATTAACACGAGATCGTGTGTTCGAATCTCGTCGGGGCGAGTTGTTTTATTTAATTAGTTATCTGATAAAGTCTGAATTACTATTATTAAGATAATACGAGACATTTCTTCAAAAACAAATTAACTCTGAAAAATGTTATATTTGTTAATTAGTTCTTGAAAAACTTTCCAAAAAGTTTGAATAACTCTTCTGGCAGAGTCCAAAATATTATTTGTTTTCTGTCTTTAAATCATTTATAAAACATTTATTTTATTTTTTTCAGACTTTTTCAGAAAAATAAAACTTTCAGAAGTTTTATTCAGAGTTTTAAAAGAATTATTCTTAATTATTCTCAGTTTTTGAAGATAATTATTTCCACCAGGGCTCTTACTACAGGCGCCTTTCTTTTCAAAATTTTCAATAAATTCAGCCCATATTTCTCTTGCGTAAAGTGTATCTCTTACGACGTATTCTAAATATTGATAGTCTAAATACTGGGCTATTAAAGACTTACATTTTAATTATTTTTTGCCCACCTAGCATTATTTGGATTTGGTTCTTCGTCTTCTATTTCTAACAAAGAATGTTCATCTAGTAGAAGTTCCATCCTTAACTTCCAATCCAAAAATTTTTTCTCTTCAAAGGGTGTAATTATTCTTGTGTTCTTTGAAGCAGCCATTTTGTATTTTTTTTTTTTTTAAATGTCTTTAAATATTTTTTTTTAACTTTATGTTAAGAAAGAAAATAACTTGTTTACTTCACTTTATTTTTATATTGAAGCTGGTATCTGGGCCCATAACCTCTTGAAAAATGTATAAATGAATTTTGTTATTTAAAATTATAACATTTAATTATTATTTCTTTCTTTTTACATACATCACTAATTGACATTTTCATTACAAGACTGAGTATTTATATAACAGTTGATATCTTACAACTGTTTACACAATCAGTGTGCCTACCAACAATTTTTAGTAAAAAAATTTATAACAAATCATCAAATATCAAAGCTAAAGTGTCATGTTGATCTGGATCGAATGGGTTTGAGTTGAGTTGTTTTTGATCCTGTCGATACAACCTACTTAATATTGTTTAAAGATCTATCCAACATAATGGTTAGGTTAAATAAACGGAGAGGGTCTTAATGTTATTTTTATCTAAGTAGCACTAGCAAACCTTTACCAAGAATTGAAACTTTTAACAACTTAACCAAAATAGATCAGTTGATGAAAATTGATTACAAACACAATTCGAAATAATTCATGGTAGAGATTTTATCGGTTTATTTACAAACACAATTCGAAATAATTCATGGAGAGATTTTATCGGTTTATTTACTTCAGTTAAAATCCAATATAATGACTTTATAATTTCCCCCTTTATCGAGATGAGCGTCGGTTAGAAAATGTGAGCTGAATTGTTTTATTATTGCATGTTTTAATGATTTCTTATAAATAACCCATTTAATCAACAAAATGTCCCACGACGGAACGTTTTCTTATATCTCGTGTTGGTACTAATTTTGCACAAAATTTAACGCTATAAAAGTTTTTTTTTTTAATGTAGGAACAATTCAGGTGGTAAAATCTAACACAAGTTTTAAGTACAGACTGTATTCACTTTACTTTTACCTTTGTTGATCATCAATATTTCTGACTTTCCCTAATTTTCTAGAATGTAAACATTTAAAGGGCAAATATCTTATTTTTCGAAAAACATTTGTAACTTTCAAATGTTAAATATAAATTATATAAAAAGTTATTTTAGATGTTTTATGTGATCATTTATTTCAGGGTACAATGGCGTTTGTACATATAACATGTTTAGAACGTTGGCTAGCTGAATCAAATAGTAGTGCATGTGAATTATGCCATTATCAATATAATACTCAAAGAGCTACCAAGTACAAAGTATGTGAAGCAATATGTAAATGGTTACGATATAGTGATGCAGATTATGATTTTCCAGGTCGTAACGTAAGAACGGACATAGTAGTTTGTTGTATGTTAACACCTTTTGCATTTGTTGGATCTGGTTTATGTATATTAACAGCTGACTATTATTCAAATGAACGATTTTCTAAAATACCGGCAGCCAGATGGACATCTATATCTCTATTACTTATGATTGGAATTGTTCTAATAGGTTACTATCTTTGGGTATATATGGTTGTTAGATATCATGGACAAATGTGGTACGCTTGGTGGCAACGAGATAGTATAGTTAAAGTGATTATAGCCGATGCGAATCGTGTTCCCTGAATTATAATTTATAATGATGATTTTACTTACTAGTAATATAAGCGGGACCAGATTGTTTCTTTAACCAAGGCTCACACTTTCGAGGAATTTTAAAAAAATACCAACCTGTTTTCATTTTTCTGTATTAAATTCTTAATTTAAAAACAATGACACTTATTATAACAATTTTTATATGTAGTAAAATTTAAGGTGCTCTTCTTTTAATTAACACTTTTCCACGAGTTAATTGTGATAAATATATTCGTACTTTACTTCCGTCAGATACTTTTTTGACGCAAATCTGTAACAAAAAATACAAAAATATTGATTATATTTTTTAAAGATTTATTAAATCTAAATGGAAAATCGATATGTCTTATTTTATGTTGGTGTTTATTTTATGAAGATTTTAGTTGCTTGAATAATACAGTTAACGAGGAAAAGGTACACAAAAAGTTACGTGGAAAGTCAAGACCAAACCTGTTTATACTGAATAATTATTTTAAAATAGAAACAATACATTTTTGTCGTGAAGTTACATAACTCTACGATGAAAATTAATCGGATGAGACGCTTTGCCAAAACATGGTCCGATTTTGCCTATTCACGAACTTGACCTTACTTTTTAGCTCTAGAACACACACAAAATTTATCGTTATTTCTTTTCGTTTTTGAGTTATCTAATTAGGTCATTTTATGAACAACTATACCATCAAATTTTTTCTACAATCAATATTTTCAACCGTTACAAAGTCGGAACGAAACTTAATATAATCCTGGTATATAACCTATATATATACCGGATATAAAAATCCTTTTGAGATATGATTGACGTTTAAGAATAGACTGAAAGACAAAGAAGCACAGAGAACATTTAAAAAAATTACATAGTCTGATGTACTACAACGCCAAAAGTAAAGCTAAAATTTAAAGATTTTATAATTGATTTTTGCTTTATTCGGATTTCGGAAAAATATTTCGAATAAAAGTTATTAGTATAGTTATAATGAACAACTTTTATGCGAAGCATTTTTTCGAAAACCGAATAAATAAGGCAACAAGTCAATTGTAAAATTTTTAAAGTTTAGCTCGACTTTTATCATTGACTGTACATCGTACTCAGCCATGTATAAGTTATTAAATAAATGTTTTCAATTATTTACTATTTATAATCTCAATTATCACGATTGTAAATCATTACAAAACGATGAGAAATGGAGTAAAAAAATAGCAAAAATTGGAGAAAATTTTTTTGCTGTGCTGCATTGAAGGTATGATTATAAATATTAAAACATAAATCTAGTATTTCACTAAAACTACCATTAACTCGTTTTTGTTATTATAAGCGGAAAGGTAAATTTTAAAGTTTTTATTTCGATTTCATTACCACAAGAATTTACTTACAGCTTCTGTTGCTATTGCTGATATGTTTCCCGCAAAACGTGGCATATCTTTACCCTCGACATAAACTGATTGACCACGATGAAACCAACGTCGTTCATATAAAAGTTTGCCATCTTCAATTCTTGTTTCTACCAAAGGTTGTTCAATAGGAGGTGTTACAACTGGTGACGGCGTTGAGGGTGGAATCACTGTGACTATTAACAAATAACATATGATTTATATTGAATTTGATTAAACGGCCAATTTGGTTCTAGCTGTACTCACTGTTGCTAAGGAAGAACAGAAGAATTCACAGATTATTTATATTTCTTTTGTAGTTTAAAAAAATCAAAGAAAGTAAATAAGCAAAAAATTTTGCAAGTATTTATTTCTTTCGAGTCGAAAAGAAAGAAAAACTTTGCGTTCCTACAATTTTTTGTAAAAAAGTTCATGCTGATAAATAAATTGTAATAGTATTTTGGTTCAATTCAATCACACAATTGTTTAAGAATTTAGAACCATTATACTTTGTTTAAAAATTTAGAGGTAATGGAACAAATAAATTTCATTAATTTATCAAAAAGCAAAAATACTTATTATGTGCGATTTAAGTAGCTTATACATTAGTATATGAGGTATAGAGGGTGTTTGGTAATTAGGCCGATTCCTTGAAGGGAGTTAAATAAATTTGACCTTGTAAATCGGGGGTTTAAATCAACGAGTTTTAAGTTGAATTTTTAAATTTTTTCTTACTTTTCACCAAAAATTTTAAATGACCAAGAACCTTGTTCACTCCTACCAAATAATTGACCTTCAATAGCTAACGAGTAAGTGATTTACTATGCATCCTAAATTCTCAGGATGTTAGAAATAAATGGTCATAAACCTAGTCTAAAATGATCATACTATGGGTACGAAATTAGTAACACGGTTTTATTTGCTAAAGAAACAGATCATGATTTAGTGGAATTTCGCAAATTAATGTTTTTAATTTTTTCCTAATTTTTAAACAAAGTTCCATAAAGTAAGGCTCCAAACCATACATTTGGTCACAAATCTATTAACATTCCTCTGGGGTTTTTGTCGGATTCATACAAATGCATTTTGCGGTTTTTCGCCAAATACTCGAAGCGTAGTGAAATTTCTCAATAATAATTTAATTCCAAATCACATTTATAGATTTGGACCACAAAAACGCGAAAAGCTGAAAAACCCCGGTTTAATGCTATGGATTTCGTGTTTTTTTAACAATTTTCAAACTACTATAACTTAATCAAGAAGAGAATTTTTAACATTCTTCCATAACTCGTAATTTGTAACAATTTTTTCTCAAGTTTTGATAATTTTGGGAATGCATTCTATGTTTAACTTGCCACTTATTCGATAGCTATTAGAAATCAATTATTTTTTAAAATTTTTTGTTGATGGTTTTTAGTAGAAAGTAAGAAAATAGTTAACAACTCAAAATTCTTCACCTTAACCCCCGATTCACAAAGTACAAATTAGCTGAAGTATAATGTCTTTTGAGGAATAGGTTGAATTACCAAACATTTTATTCATTTATGTCAATAAAATTTTTTTCTATTGTGAAAATAACGTAACTTTTTAAATAAAAAAAATTATAGTGTTAAGTATTTTTTTAAATAATATGCACTACCTCTTTTCGATAATCGAATGAATTCAACACAAATCTCTACATAAAAAATAAGTATTTGACATAAATTTTCTATGCACTTTTTCCTGTGCAGTGTACTTTAATTACACACATATATATATATATATATATATATATATATATATATATATATAAATGTACAATTAACGTCCAAATGCAAAACCAAACAAAACTTAAAAATAATAATAAAAGAAATTTTGTTTATAACTATTATCAAAACTTTCACCCCACCAAAAAAACTTAATAAAGTTTGATTGATTTGGCAATTTAGTCAAACTTTTCAATTTTAAAATAAATTTAGATTATAAATTCAGATCCATTCGCACACACTGCACGTTTCAGTGTCGTATTATATCCTTGCGTCTGTTCCAGTGAAAAAAATATTCTTGTAAGAATTTAAAATGTGGAAAAGTTCGCATACATCCGCTACGTATCTGTGTCAGTGATATCAATATTTGGAAAGATGACGTTCAGTGACACTCAGTATAACGATATTTTTACACTTTTCACAGGTATGAGTAATGGAATACTTATTGAAAGTAAAGATAAACCAGCCAAAACACTGGTTCCAAACATTCTTTAAACCCTGAACGTGCAAGTAGTAGGCATCACTGAAGGGAAACGCAAAACATTGATACTATACTGCTATAGCACTAATACGTGCGAATAAACACTTATTCTTTTAACTATATTGTTTTTAAAATTGAAATGAAATTTTCCGTTTTTAATTTTGGATGTTATTTTTATTTTATGCTACTATAAAGCAGCTTTATATAATAATTTCTGTTGGCTTCTAATTGAGACAAAGTTATTCATACAACCAAACATATACTACATTACAAAAGCTTAAATACATTTACAAAACGTTACTTTTGGATAAATGAACAATGATTTTTTCCATTATCTCTGGAGTTTTAATCAATTAAAAAATAATAATATTTAATAACACTTTAAAAAAAGGAAGAAAATAAAAATTAAGAAATATTATAAATAGTTTTATTCTATAAAAAAGTGATTTGTACTAAAATATGAATTAAGACAAGCGTATTATTATTGCATAAAAGTCATTTCATTTTACCAGGTTTACGTATGGTCGGTGTAACTACTTTTCCTCTTGAAATAGCTTTAATATCATTTTCTACTTCTTTTTCATCTAAAAGAAAAACAACCTGCGATGTTGTTGGTTTACGACGTTTTTCTTGTACAGGAACTGGATCATTTGGTCGACGTCGTAATTTTCTTGTCATTACAGGTTTTACCTTTAGAATAAAAAACAAAAATAAATTTCATGAGTACAAACTACATACCACTTTATTTTTGAGTTCTCGATGCAAGAAAAAAGGGTTATCCGTGCCTAATTTACTTATAGGCTAGGTAGGCAGGCTATTGCCTTAACAGGAAAACTATACAAAATGGTTTTAAAAAAATTACACGTTAGTATACTTTGTTTATGTTTATAACATATACGATTATGTTCGATAGTTTAACTACTTAATTTCAAGTTTTTTTTAAATATTATAATTTCGTTTTTAGCGATTATAGTTTAAATTCTTGTTAATTTGCTATTTACATTATCTGTCTACTGCGTGCCAAAAATCCAATTTTTTTAATATCAATTACTCAATAACTTTTTCCTTTGTATTAAATGGGTCGTTATATAACGAAAATCCATTATAATTATTAAATAAAACAAATATTTTAGATTTTCGTAACAATATTTTTATTTTGACTATAGTTTCGCAATCACTGTTGATTCTTCAGAAAATATATAATGATATGTTTATATTGGATATGTTTCAATATATATTATATATTTTCTGAATAAACAACCGTGATTGCATAACTATTATCAGAATAAAAATATTGTTACGAAAATTTCAATATTTGTTTTATTTAATACTCTAATACTGTTCGTTAAACATCTCTGAAAAAATTAATTTGTGTATTTACCTTTGACTAAAAACATATTAAAATTTCAGTTATTTTTATTTTCCTCTAACAAAAATATAAACAACGTATGCTGACGTGTAGATTAAGAGATATATTTCAAACTAAACAATGAAAAAATCCTAAAAATATTTAATTATCAGCAAGTGCATTTATTTTCTTTCTTTACATTTATCCAAAATGTCTACGAAAATGTTTAATCTTGTGGTGCCTTACAAATTACTTTTTCTCACGTCGAATATACATTTTAAATCACCTTGTAGTGAATATTTGATTTTTATTAATAAAAAACGGGCATTATTAATACGAACCAAGTTAATGTTGATGTATGCATCATGAACTTTTTATAGTCTTTCTATAAGAATCATATTCTATGTTAAGAGTCCATCTATACTATAGACCATAATATGCAATGGAGTTTACAACTTGCTCCAAAAATGAAGACTTCGTTTTCTCGAAAACTATTGGCCGTAAGTAAAAAGGTTATATCTTTTAATAGATAAAAAATTTTTCTAATAAGTCAAATTACCGTGAAACCAATAGAAAACGTGCTTTTAGCAAAAAAAGGATGTTCATAACTTTGAACTTGAATAATTCGCTTAGCGTACTAAATTTTGAAATAAACTTTCTGCGCGTTGTTTGTTATGTCAAAATAAAGGTGTGTGCAAAAAATTACTTGACCAGCATTTAACTGGAAGTTTCACCTTATCTTCGTTGACATTGATTGGACTACATTTAAATTTAAAAATACTGCCAGATCATCAATTAGTTTCTAGACATCGAAAACCATTATCTCAAGAAAAATTAAAATTAAATTTTGTAAGTTACCTCAGTTGAGTCACCAGTTAATTCCATTGTATGACGTTCGGATTCAATCATTCGACGTTTTTCTTCCAAATCGGCAAGAATATTTTCACGCAAATCATTTTTCTTTTCTTCTAACTCTTTAGCTGCTGATATTGTTTCTTTAGTATATTCTCTTTCAGCGCATTCCATCATATACTCTCTATAAATGGCATTTAATCGTCTGCGTTCTTCGCATTGACTTTCTAGACGACGAACACGTCGATTGTATTCAGGATGTGTTTCGTCTTTCAATTGTTGTAATTGTTTTTTTAAACTTGCTAATTTATCTTGATACATTCTAAATAAATATGAAATAATTATAATTTTGCACACAAAAATTTCATTGTAAAACTTTCAAATTTTCTTATAAAATTAAATGTTTTAATGAGTTATACTTAAACTTGAGATTTTTTTAATGAAAATTGATTCTATTTTACTTCAAGGTTAATATATTACAACGTGCCATAAACGAGACGGGCGTATGAATAGCCGGATTTGTTCTGAATGTTTACGCTGGACGCCCAGTGAATAAGCGACAGTTCTTTAGTTCAAAATGTAATTCTACAGACCTAGAAAATAACAAAAACTGCGATCTATTTCCGACACAAGAAAGAGTAACTTCCACAGACTACAACTATACACATCCGCATGTCTAGTTGTTTCTAGCCTATCTAAATCTCGGGCAGCAGCCGATATACGATGCACTTCACCGTAAAGGGCTCTTTCCCTTAATTAAAACCCTTAAAATTTCCATTTTAATATATTTGACGATTTTTGTCGAGGTCCCCTATGGTGCCCACTCCGTTTCCGGTAAGTTTTGACTTAGAAAAAAACACGAAAATAAAATTTTTAATAAAGATTTTAAGCAGGTTTGTAATTTTTTACTAATAAGTAAAATGTTTCTATCTTTATTATTAAGAGCGAAAAAGTATTTTCAGCCATTGACGAAGCAAGGCTTTTATATCCTGTATATATATAATATATATAAAGGTTTTATAAATTTAATCCAAAGTTTATAACGGTTAGAATATATCCGTCTTAGTTTCGAGATTTTCCGCCAACACAATAACTCATAAACAAAAAGAGATAAGAAGTTGGTATTTCTTGTGCGTGTTCTAGAGTTAAAAAGTGACTTCAAGTCTGTGAATGGGCAAAACAGCTTTAAAACCGAAACAAATAGAAGAGAAATTTTAACACTAAATGTTCTGTTTTAAAACCAAACAACTTTTGTTTGAAATTTTTTTTTATAAACCCTATAGTTTTGGCATAATTTTAACTCAAAGATATCTATATAGTTGTAGATCAACTTCAAAAGCGGAGAAGTTGTTAGCATTTTCATAAAGAACAACTTTTAATGGGAATATTTTTTTAAAACCAAATTGATTCGACACAAATCAACTGCATATACAGAACTATCTACTCCAAAAGGGGCGTTCCTTTTTCAATTTTTTTAGTCGATTTGGATTTCGAAAAATGTTTCCAATAAAGTTTTTTGTTGTAAAATTACTAATAATTTTTATTCTAAACATTTTTTTGAAAACCGAATAGATTAGCCACAAACCAACTGTAAAATTTGTATGTACACAAAACAGTGTATGTACGTACACTCCCGTTCATAAAAATTTTTTTAGTCGATTTGGATTTCGAAAAATGTTTCCAATAAAGTTTTTTGTTGTAAAATTACTAATAATTTTTATTCTAAACATTTTTTTGAAAACCGAATAGATTAGCCACAAACCAACTGTAAAATTTGTATGTACACAAAACAGTGTATGTACACTACCGTTCATAAAAATTGAACCAGTTGGAGCATTCTAAGTGTATATATTTAGTAATATATACGCTTAGAATGTTACTTACTGGTTCAGTTTTTATGAACGGGAGTGTACTGTTATTACAAAAATAACTATTGTTAAATTTCTTTTTATTTTTTTTGGTCGGTCAAAACCGTATAACTTGAAGAACCACTATTTAAACCTCAATTTAGATATTCTCTTCTTTAGATTACGGGAAATTGCAAAATGACCAAGTTAAATTTTGATTAATATGTAACAATGCAAGATTAGGTGTTCTTCATTTGATATACAAGTGTAAAAATGAGACATTCGCTTTATGGATCTCAACAAGTAAGAAACTGCATTAGTCTGGTACCTCAAATATAAATCACAGTAAACAGTAAAATGTATGTAGTAAAAATAATTATACTATTAATTTCGATATTACATTACCGATAAAATAACTGAAAATTCAAATCAATAAGCAGGGGCAAGGATTTGATTTCTTTTAGGGCCTAATTGTGGCAAAAACTATTGAAAATAAATAAGATAACTATCCCAACCCGACCAACTCGGGATATGACCGATGAAGTGAAAGATTGTAGTACTCGGTTGAAATAGTTAACATAATGCTTAACTATTGAAATTAACCAAGATAACTATTCCAACCTAGTACTTTAGTTTTAGGCACAATATGTAAAATATATAGAATGCTTTTTAGTGCGGAGGCTCAAAAACACACAAACCCGACCAACTCGGGTATGACCGATAAAAAATATATTATAATGGCTTTAAACGCTTCACGCTGAAGGCACGCATGAGACCCGCGTGTGTCCGAATAGCCATATCATTTCTTTTATCGATAAAATTTAAGATAGTTTAATAACAATTTTAAACTACACATTCCCTTTTGGGAAAATTTATAAATATTAGTAACTTGATTAAGTATATAGATATTCATTTGAAACATCGTATAAAAACATTGCAGAAATATTAAGTAAATAAACAACCACTCACTGTTCTTTGATTTCGAGAGGTTCTTCATGATGTCCCATGTCTGTCTCGCTAGCTTCTTCCGTATCTAGAAAAATCGAATCCATGTTGCGTATTTAATAGCTTAAGTTGCAATTTTAAGAAAATAGTTATTACCTTCATCGCTTTCATCATGAGGTTCATCATTTTCTCTATCATTATCATATTCATGATATTTATCATCTTCAAAGTCAAATTCATCATGTTGGAAGGCAGAAGAATAAGGAGATCCCTGATACGACATATTTAGATTATATACGTTTAACTAATTGCGAACAGTATTTAAATTTAATTTATTTATTTATTGTTTTATTTAAACATTTAAAATATTTAAAACAAAAACTATCACTCAACAACATAATTCACTCATAAAATTAAAGTTTTATATTAACGCATGATAATTTATGACACACTTAAGTTTCGATCGTAAAAGTTTTGTAAATAATTGTATTCTCTGGAGATAAAGTTCAATATCTCTTTGATAAATTTAAATTACAATTAGTATCCGAACAATTGAAGTCAAAATTGACTTTCTGTTTCTTGTTTGTTATGCTTTGTAAATATCGCGTCGCGTATTCTGTCATGTTTAGTTACATACATAGACAAATAAGAAGTTTGTCTATGGTTACATATGTTCTCCACAGTGTTGCCACTTCTAACGCGACACAGAGTATTTTCAAACGCGACATTGCCAAATACACAAATAGTCAAACTATTCGTTATTTTCCGGACTGAATGGTCGTGGTCGATCGAACTAAGAACTTAGTAATCTTAGTAAGATAGTCAGATTATCTTACTTAGTCGTCGGCCGGGACACTTTTTGCTTACTAAGAAACTTTTCTTATGCCGCCATTTTACTTAGTATTACGTCACGGGCAGTGTTGCCAGATATCCCGTTTAACGGTAGATCTACCGCTTTTTTAGTATTTCTATCGGTCTACAGTTTTTTTTGAAATTTTTTGAGTAAATAAAAAAATTTTTGAATTTGTGTCATTTTTTTCAATTTTTTATAATAATAATTAATTTAAAACTCCAAAGTCATACAAATACAAAGTGAAAAGATTCAAAAAGTGAAAATTCCAATTTAAATAGTTTGAAATAAATACTTTTATTCAGAATAATTAAAATTATATTACATTAGTATTTAATATATTATAGAATTTTTTTTCTTCAAATATTAAATAATATTAATTCATTTTATTTGTCATATATTGCATTACTTATTGTTTAAAATCCGATTATAAAATAATACATTAAAATAATTACAGAACCACATTCTATTATTTCAAATAATGGAATATGGTCTGTAATGACTGATTTTGTATTTGTATGACTTTGGAGTTTTAAATTTATTATTATTATAAAAAATTGAAAAAAGTGGCACAAATTCAAAAATTTTTTTATTTATTCAAAAAAAAAAGGTAGATATCCTAACAAAGCAGTAGATCTACTGTTAAACGAGATATCTGGCAACACTGATTAAGAAGCAAAAGAAATTGTGTCCAGGCCGAAACTCGCTGACTCAGATGCTCAAAACAAAATTATATTTATTCTGACTATCTTACTAAGATTTCTTACTTCTTAGTTTGGCCGAACACACACAATGTCAGGTACTTAGGATATGTCCCAAAATTTGCTGCGAACGCTTCACCGCGCGTTCCAAATTCATGACAGTACGCTGCAGCAGTACTGTGAAAAAAAATGACGTCATGAATTTTGACGTTATTTCCTGCTATGACTGCTGCTGCTGAAAAGGTGAAGCAGTGAAGGCAATGAACATGGCGGCGTGCTGTAAGTGCTGTGAACCGCGTTTCAATTTTCACCGCTGCAGTAGCAGTGGCAGCGCGCTTGCAATTTTGGAACGCTGTTCGCAGCGTGCTTCAAGGCGTTAACACTCACAACGCTGGCAGCAAATTTTGGAACATACCCTTAATATGATGGTTGCTTTCCATTTAAGCACACAGCCAATGAGTGTGTGCACACAGCAAAGCCCGCTGTGTGTGAGAAGTGCGATCATGAAGAATAGATATATTAGGAGATTGAACGACATAGGCAATTCGTCTGTTTTTGTGTCCTCAAAAACGTGTAGAGATCATAGTTATTATTTTCGCCACTAGCGGCAGTGCGAATCTGCCCGTACGGAATTATTATTATTATTACATATTAAAATCAACGGTTATCTCATCTTACAAATAAAAATTGTAAGTATAAAAATTGTTTAATTTTATAAATGTGAAAAAATGGTACGACGTTGTACAGGAAAAGCATAGATATACTGTTATATATCTATGAGTGGAAGGTTGTTTAAGGTTAGGAATGCGTGTCTGCATTTACGAAAGGAATATGGTCTGTAATTACCGGTTGTCATCTTCTTTCTTTATCTAATATATGTTAGTATTGTAAACATATATTTGTAATTATTAATTGCAATTATCACTATGATTCTTCATCTTTTAATTTATTGCAGATTATTAAGAATTCTCTATTATTATTTATTTAATTATTACTTGATAATCGAAAACAATTTTTTATTATCTATAAAACTAAGACTTCTTATTAACTGACTGAAAGTGATTTCTTGGCGCCTACATTTAAACATTTAAATTCCGTACGGCACTGAGACCAGTGACCCCTACTGATAAAAGATAGTTACACCAATTCTTGACCGTTTTTTTAACATTACGTTCGCTCTCCTAATATATCTATTCTTCATGAGTGCGATAAATGGAACGTAATTTAATTATTCACATGATTTACAAATGGGGTTCATAAACATTTTTCACTATACACAATTTTTTCTTGTGTCTCTCTGTGTGCGCACGCTGTAAAACGAAGTTGTTAATGGAACACACACTGCTTACACACTGTGTCACACTCCGTTGCTGTGTGTTAAATGGAAAGCAACCTATATGTAGCTTACTCATATAAGTTGTATGAAGGTACTTCATTTTAGTTTATTTTATCTTTATTTTGGAAATTGACATGCCTAATAAGGCATAATAAATTTGAAAAAATTATGGTGTTAACACTTTTAAAAGTGCAATAATTTTGGGCGGTATTATTTAATTTTAAATGAGTAAACTATATGTAGCTTACTCATTTCTTCACCTGGCAATATTCGTCAAACTGGCAACCATGGAGACTAGACAAGGAGTCCGAACTCAAACGGGAGAATTGACAAAATATGTCAACGTAATGGTAGAATTTATATTTACTTTTTGTGCCACTAGCTTCGCTAGTTTTCCTTTTGCACCGAAGTGAATTAAGTATAATAAACAGGAGTGAAGTATAAATTTTGTCGTTTTGTTAGCCTAATTATTATTAAAAAATAAAAGTTTAATTTAATATCTGATTCAATAATCTTCTCAATTGATTTTAATAATTTTAATATAATTTATTTCTAGACTTAATTTATTTTCATTTTTACATTTCCAACTTTACATGTTACTATTTAATTATTCGAGGTTTTATAATTATTTTGTTTTTTATTTTTATGTAATTATTTTGCGAATTTTTATCTATCACTTATTTCAACTAATTACTTTATTTCATTTATTAAAAAAAGGAATTTATTGGAAAAATACTTTGGCTGCAAATAATTTTTATAATATTACATAAATGCGTCATGTTTTTCAATTCAAACTCGCGCCTTATAATCTCTCTACTGTTTCTAGTGCAGAAGGAACACTACTGATATCTAATTTTTGTCAATTATTTGTTAACATAGAGTTCGGAATCCTTGTCTATCTCCATTATCAACATTGGTAGCTTTCGATGTCAGAGCCCTCTTTAAGTCTATTAAAAATTTGAAAAGCGGATTTTTCAAAAATCAAATCATAAAGGTCATTACTTGTAATATACTTAAAAGTCCATTACTTGTAAGAAAAGTTGTTATTCCATCTCCTTATAAGAAAATTTAAATTTAATTAATTTACTAATTTTAAACAAAACGATTCTAAACTATATAACAAAAATATTCATTACTTCATATAATTGGGATGCAGATCATGTAGATTATTTTATACCAAAATTAAGAAAAGGCGGGAATGTTAAAATATGGTACATTTATAATACAATTTGCATGACAATTATAATTATGTAAACAAATAAATATAAGGTGTATTGTTAAACTAGTATTATTTTTATAAATTATGAATACGTCATGTCATGATACTTTTGTAATGAGTGTTCTTTGTAGAGAAATAATTATTGTAACCTTCAGTCATTTTTCATTCTAGGTTATAATTGTAGCCACTAGTTATCAGTATGATCATATGATAATTAACAATAACATTTGTATAGTATACGAAAAATAGTTTTATTTCATTCTTATTTTTCTTTTAAAAATGTGAAAGTTTATTTTTTTTAATTAATAAATTTAAAGAAAAAAATGAATTGTTATAAATAATGTGGTAAGTGAAAATAATGATTTTAAATTATTATTTAATTATTTATTGATTTCAATATTTTATCTGAAATATTGCAACTATTAAAGTGTCGTGAACAGAAATTAGCATTTATTTCAGTGGTTGTAAATAAATAAAAAAAAATTTAGGTTATATGGCAAGTTGTATACAACAGTCGATAATTTTATCAATCAATTGTTCAATTCAACAGCGTTTTTGTTTTCGAAAACAAATTTATAGTTATTGACTTACTGAGTACATTGTGATGATCGTTAAGTTTGAACTGGTAAAATTTAAGAATAGCCTTCCCAATTTGTTTTACTATTAATTATTTTAAAAAAAGTGATGCAGTTGATAGTTTATTTAAATGAAATGAGTTACCTACAACTTAAATAACTGAAATTTATTGAAAGTGATTATTTATAGGTTAAGGTAAAATTTTATTTTGACACAATGTTGAAAATTAAACTGCCGTTACCACCTTATGACGAACAATTCATAAAAAAATTTTGTGATGATATTGTGGAAGTTAAATTTGATCCACTGCCAAATCCAATCAGTTGTATTGCAATAGTTAATCATGGTGCTGACGTTGAAAACATTGCAAATTTAATAAGGGCTAAAGATGTTTTTGGTAAAAATCTTGAAGTAGAAGTTATCAATGACGATGAATCTCTTTACCAAGAACATATTGAAGCCGATGACGATGATGTTTCAATGAGTATTTTTAATGATTTTGAAAGAATTAATGTAGAACCTAAACAGGAAGGTATTGATGACAAAACTTTTGAAAAATTACTTCAAATGCGCCTTCGTGGACCAAGACCGGTCACATCGAACGATGATGTTATTGAAATTTTAAGTGATACAAGTGAAGAAGATTTGGATAACGAAGATGTCCTTTCGATAATTGATGATGAGGCGAATACATTTATCAACGATTTATTAGAAATTCAGAATTCATATACAACAAAATCAGGTGATACTGAAGAATCACCAAATTCATCAGCAAATTTACTGAACGAAAGTACAGATGACAAAAGTTCAAAAAATACTGAAGCAGATTTGGATAGATTTGTTCCAGCAGCAAATCAAAATAATGATAAGTTAGAAAAAAGTTTAAAATGTCCAAGTGATTTTGGTGGTATATCCATGCAAAGTACAGACGATCAAAGTTCAAAAAATACTGAATCGGATTTTGATAGGTTTGTTCCAACAACAACTCAAAATAATGAAAAGTTAGAAAAAAGTTTAAAACGTCCAAGTGATTTTGGTGGTATATCTATGCAATCATTGTTAGACACTATTAATAAGCCAGTATCTGATAGTAATAAAAAAGTAAAACGTGATCGTTTAGATAGTTTACATGTTAGTGAAAATGTGCCAAGTGAAGAAAACAATAGAACCGTTTCATTCAATCAAAATCAAACTAAACATAGTGATTCTGATCTCAATTGTAATTCAAAAAATCCAACTCGTCGTTTAAGTTTTACTGAATATAATGGTACATCGGAAAATACCACTACTTTTTAGTTTATAGTTTATACCATGTACAAATATTTGTAAATAATGGCCAAACTTAGTGGTGGAGAATTATTGATATTCTTTAAATAGAACGATTTAAACGCTTCAGCGTGAAGCGTTTAAAGCCATTATAATATATTTTTCATCAGTTATACCCGAGTTGGTCGGGTTTGCGTATTTTTGGGCCAACCACACTAAAAAGCTTTCTATATATTTCACATACTTCGCCAAAAACTAAAGTACTCGGTTAGAATAGTTACTTTATTTAATTTCAATAGTTTTGCCACAATATCTGAACGTTAATCTAAATTTTAACTCACGCTGGAGACACTCCTGTGTCCGAATAGCACGGTCCTAAATATAAATTTAAAGAAAAAATTATTGTTTAAAATGTGATATAAAATTATGTGATGAAAATAAACAATATATTATTATTTAACTAAAAGAACATTTATGTTCACAGCATTCACAATTTTTCTATAAATTTACCTAAAATGAAGTATATCGTGTATGGCATATACAATGAAACATTATTTTATTAAAATATTTCAATATATTCAGATAATAACAATTAATCGAAAAATCTTTTGAGGCTGAATCACTGAATAGTGGAGGTCAGTGGGCTGAATACATTCTAGTCAATATTCCTGCATATTTTATCGATCAAATACCCGTGAGCCTGCCAATAATATATGACTTGACTGGTCAAGTTTAATAAACTTAACTGTCTGTTAAGTATAACACTATAACACTTTCAAGTGTTATTAGTATAACACTTTCTACCCATAAAACTAACAAAAATTGTGCAGAATAATAAGGATGTCTATTTAACCTATCAAAAAATAGCATAATTTTACAAACAATACTAACGACAAACGAAAAATCGTCAGATAAAATTTGTAACGTTTTCGATACTGTAAATTGTGTACAATATTTAAGAGCTTATTGATATTTCTTCACCAATATGTAGTTAGAATGGTTTATGAAGATGTAAACATCATTCATTATGAAAAGTCTAAATTGTTTTAGATAAAAATTTGAGTTTAGTTTAAATACTAATACCGTAATATCTCTCTGTATTATGGATAGATTTATGAAAAACAATGTTACTAATTCATAAAACATTTTCCATTGGATTAAAAAAAATTATCCATTGAGATTAAAAACAAATTATGTGTTCATAGTACTCTGTGCCACAAAAGTAGCGCTCATTTTTCAAAATTTTTAAGTTGATTGTACCTTTTTCTTTCGGTTTTTGAGAAAATGTGCCGAATAAAGATTATTGGTATATTATAAAATAAACAACTTTAATCGAAGCATTTTTAGAAAAATGAGCGTTAAAATTGATTTTTTTTCTTTATAGACCTTTTTCTTAGAATTATTCGGAAATAATTGTAACGAGAAAACGTCACATTTAGATATAGAGTTGTGGTTAATTTTTAAAGCAATTGTAAAATTTTCAGTTTAAATATATTAATTTTTATAAATTTTTATTAATTTTTAAAGCATTTGTAAAATTTTCAGTTTAAATATATTAATTTAAATTTATATAAATTTTCGTAAGTTAATGTGTACCAAAAATGTTTTGAATTTATTCCTGATTTATTATGTTAAGCATGATAACGTTAAAACTCCAAAATGAAGTACTTTAATGGAAAATGTCCCTAACAAAAGTTTTGTGATTGCCTGGAAAAAATATTGCCGTTATAATATAACAATTAGCATTGGTTGGAGGTAAAGAACCAACATTTGCATGTTTTCAAGGTTTTTGGAAATCATAAAAATTTTTCCAATTGATATCTGACCACTTTGATCACGACGTCTGGAGGCCAAAAAAGAATCTAATTTTAGTGTGCAGTATAGTTATAGCCGATCCAGATCTTTAATATAGTGTATAGTTTCTATAGAAATAGCTGCATTAACAAAATTTTTGAATATAAATTATTTGTCAATAAATATAAAATATAAAAAATTGATATTTCAAAATGTCAAAATTTAGAAAAAATTGACGTTAAAAAAAATTATTTCGTTGCACACAAAAGTCAGCCATGTTTTTTAAGTCCCCCCTCTGGTCAGTTCTAATGATAACTGACCATTTTGATCACGACGTTTGGTGGAAAAAAAAGAAACTAAATTGAGCGTACAGTATTATCTTTTTAAATATAAAAGAGAAAATGTCCGAATTGTTTGGAGAAAACTATAGAAGATAGTGAAACAATGATAAGAGAAAACTCTAGGCAAATTTTATTTACGACTCCAAAAAACCTATTAGGAGTTCAAAATTCCAACCCGTTCGAAAGTTATAGCCGGCCCAGGTCTCGAATACAGTTTAAAGTTTTTATAGAAACTATCAAAATTATATACCGTACGTTTAGTAGATCTTCCACGAGTATGAGAGATTACATATGTATACATTAAGTAAGCAATGTGTATGAGAAGGGGAGGTCTTATAGGTTTGTTTTGTTACTGTTGTGTTGTATGTGCCTGTATAAATTTTAGAGAGTGGGGATTTTTTATTGAATACAAATATTATGAACATTTTTTGACATCAAATGCTTGATATGAAAAATCATACACATCTAGGATCGAACCAACGACCTCTACCATTCTAGACCAATGCTCTACCAACTGAGCTACCTTCGATGTTATGGTAGTACTATGCATATGATCTTTCACTATCATTTTTGATGCCATTGTATTATTAATTTTGTTTATTTACTATTAACATATTTTCAAATTGTTTTTTGTAAACTAGCGTCTATTTATTTCCATTGTTAGTATGTTTGCCTTTCGGTTATATTATACCAACGGACGCGACTAGCGTTTACTTACTTTGACATTTAAGTAATATGTCTGAACATTGATAAAATTTTTTGATATCAAATGCTTGATATGAAAAATCATACACATCTAGGGATGGGGATCGAACCCACGACCTCTGGCATTCTAGACCAATGCTCTACCAACTGAGCTACCTTGATGTTATGGTAGTACTATGCATATGAAACAAATATTATTAATTGTTTTGATAATATGCAATCACTACTATGTGAATGCTTTTGGAAAATACGTGTTTGTGTATTTTATTTATTGGTATTATTACAACAATGTGTTATTATTACACAAAAGAAGAAAAAGTGCAAATTGTTAAATGGTACTTTTCCGGGCATTCCGCACAGGATTGTGTCAATTTATTTATTGTGGCATTTGAAGGTAGACAATCACTAACCACTCGCACAGTTATGAATATTATTCACTGTTTTTAAAAATATGTTTGTTTATCAAACCTATTAGACACATTGCTTAATGTATACATATGTACTCTCTCATACTCGTGGGAGATCTGCTATGCGAAGATGTAAACTAAACGTACGGTATATAACTATAGACTGTCAAAATTTAGAAAAAAATAATTATTTGACACAAATAAAAACATTGGATTTTCTTTCGGTTGCACACAATAAACATCCATGCTTTTTAAGCCCCGCCCTCAGGTCAGTTCTCAATAGTATTGGAATCTATGGCAGAGGGCGGAGCTTAATATTTCAATCTACTAGCAGTAGTTACTAAGTTGTGCAGCAGAATGCGACCACGAAACCTGTAGACCGAAGGGTATATCATGGTGCTTGGGCTAGGAAACATCGACCTACCAGCTCCAGTTTATAATTTACCCACCAGAGAGCATACCCAAGTGCTAGAGTTCCCAATAGTTTAGTTGGTAACAGTGATCGGTTATGAAATTTACGCCCGTCAAATTAGTATTATCAAAATCTCGAAAAAAATGCTTTGTTTTAAACATTTTTACGCGGATCACATATTAACTTCCCGCGGAACACAGCCTGAGTTATTTAATGTGTGCATTACATTATTCGCAAATATTTTTATTTGTAGGGAAATTTGCATTGAAATGAATTATTATTTATTTTAACTTATATGCCTGAATACTAAACACAATTCAAATAGAATTCAATTATTAAAAATTGTATTTGAAACAGAATTGTCAATTTGAATCAATGTACACTCCCGTTCAAAAAAATTGAACCAGTTGAAACATTTTAAGTATTATTGCATTTTATATTACATATACATTTATTTAGTAATATATATGCTTAGAATGTGACTTACTAGTTCAATTGTTATGAACGGGAGTGTATGTTATGAATTAAATATGTGAAAAAGATGATCATGTAACCACTAGAATTTGCTCCGTAGATTTTCGTTTATAGGGAGGGGTGCGCTAACCTATTATTAGTTTTTTATGTTTATATTTGACACTTGTGTCATTGATTGAATGCTCACTGGTTAATGACGTCACGTAACATGACTCGCTTGTCGGGAGCATTTGAAAAGTACCTTTTTTTTTAATTTGACATTTTAGGATCGGGATAACTTTTTTAGTATTTATAGATTTATATTATAAGTCTATCAAGTAAACCTTTATATTATTAGTATATAAAGATTTTCTACAATGATTTTTTGCCACTAGATTACATTAAACAGATCTTTAGGGGTTTTAATTTTTGACCGGTTTATTTTATTAAACTTTTGTGAAATTTTTATACCCGGTATATAATATATACCAGGGTTTAATAAGTTTAGTTCCGACTTTGTAACGGTTGGAAATTTTGATGGCAGAAACAAAATTTTGATATAGGTGTTAAAATAACCTAATTGTCCATTTCCGCATAGTAGTTCGTCCGTCCATCCGTAAATACGATAACTCATAATCGAAAAGTAACAGCGAGCTGAAATTTGTATGTGTGTTCTAGAGCTCAAAGGTAAGCTCAAGTTCGTGAATGGGCAAAATCGGACCATGTTTGGGTAAAATGGACAAAAGTGCCTACTTTTGAAATCGTAAGAGATAGAACAAAAATTTAAAGACAACAAATGTTCCTTTTTTAAAAATAAACAACTTTTGTTTGAATTTTTTTTCATAAATTCAGTATATATTGTTTCACTTGTTGTAAAAAAATATGTTTAGTTGAGAAATTTTAGTAGCTAAGAATATGTTAATAGATTAATATTTAATTATATGACCACAAGTGAAGTTACTTTCACTTTTACACACATCTTACTAAAAAAATTGTATTAAGAATTCAGTAGTTTATTTAAATATTTAATATCTACAAAAATAAAAGTTTGGTGTTTTTGTATAAAATGTTTGTGTTGTGTTTTTTATTTATTTTCGTTTAAATTTGTGAATAATGATTCAATAAGACAATAATTAAAATCTGAATAAATTACATAAAATAAATGAACATTGTTTTTAATGAATGTGTGAAATTGTTCATAACGAATGTATGGCAGGCAAGTAGGCGACTTGTTAATAAGTGTTAAGTATTGTATGCATGGTAGTAGCATAATTACTTGGTACTGATATGTCCTTTAATGTCAATTACCTTTGAGTTCACTATAGCCAAATAAACTATTTAAATTTCACCTCTGTATACAGACTTCTTCTATATCATAGTTGTTTGTATATAAAAATATAAATTATTTAATTTTTACCTCTATATACAGACTACCTATAACATAGATATAATATTATGTAATAATAATATTACTTCTACATCACTTTATAGTGTTTTTTTTTTTTTTTTAAATTATACTGCGTTTTTAACTACTAAGGTCATTACGCAGTATGCGTTCAATAAAATTACATTATTTGATCAGATTTGGAGAAGTAATTTTGTTTGCTTCAGATATTTAAAGAGGTTATTTAGATCTTGTTGATTTCCTAATAGTTTATTTAGATTTGGAGATGCATTGGTGAGCCTTCTTATGTCTTCATGTTTGGTGCATGTCATGTTGTATTGTGAGTGGTATGTTGCAGAGACTACATATCGGGGGGATGGTTTTGCACATTAAGTAGGAGTGAGTTAGTTTAGTGTGTCCTATTCGTAGTCTGGTCAAAGCCACTTCAAATTTGCGATTGTCTTGATTTGAGGTTTCCCATTGTTGGTATGTGTTCTTGATTTGTCGAAGGTGATTGTTTTGTGGATTTATAGCCAGCCATTTAATGTCTGCATTTTTGTACTGGTTTTGTTGTACGTATTTTAATAGATCTTTGGAGTCAATTTTAGGTATTACTGTGCCAGATAAGTGAGCGTCATCAGCAGCTCGATCCACGTCTTCATTGCCAGAGATACCCACATGACTTGGGACCCATAGGAACTGAATGATCTTATTACTATACGATAATTGAAATATAGTGTGTATGATGTTTTTTATTACTGTGCTTTTGTTATTTTTATTTTCGATTGCTTTTAAAACACTAAACGAATCACTTATTATTAAATATTTAATTTTGTGAATATTATGATCATTATTTATTAGGGATAACGTTTGTAGTATCGCTATGGCTTCTGCCGAAAAAATTGAATTTATATGATTTAATTTATATTTATAGATTGTGTCTTTAAAAATAATTGCACAGGCTGTTGAAACATTTGATTTGGATGCGTCCGTATATATTTTTATATAATCACAATATGTATTTATAATTTTGTTAAATAATTGTTTATATTCTTGAGGAGAAGTTGAGTTTTTATTCTTTGTGTTCATTTTAAAATTAAATTCAGTTAATTTCTCTATCCAGGGTGGTATATTTTTAAGGGTGATCGTGTCTTCAAATAGGTTTAAAGGAACGTTTATGGAAGTTACAAATGTTGAATGGATGGTGGGTAGTGGCTTTGGAAGGTGTTGTTTCTTTTCAGTTACCGCTTGAAATGGAGTTAGTAATATTTTATGTATTAATGATAACATAGTGGTTTTTCTCATGCAACATACAGCCACGGAGTGTGACACAGTGTGTAAGCATAGTGTATCCCATTAAGGTAGTTCCAGCATGAAATCATTTTTCGACAGATTTTGCTAATTTTATTCACTGGCTAAAAATAACGTTTTCTAATAAATCCCGAAGTTTCCAGAATTTTTGACTATTTAGAACCCGAGATAATTAATAACAAAGTTCGCAATTTTGAGCGTACTTCTCATTAGCAGCATGCTTCAAAACTTCATACCCGCCCAACTATTATCTGTACCGTTTTGTTTTCGAAATATAATAATTAAAAAATTTTTTTTCTTCAAAATTACATTAATTTGTATATAATTATATGTATGTGATTATACATGTGTATTTGTATTTGTTCTATAATAAAAGCAAACCGATTTTTTGTCCTGATTATACAAGTCAATGCTGGAGCTACCTTAACAACTTCGTATTACACTCATGGTTTCCAGAAATGTCCCCTGAAAAAAAGCGCGTCTTTTCGGGAAAAGCGCACACTAATTTAAAAAAGTACCCAATGTACAAAACTCAAATAACTTTTGTATTGTTTTTTTTTTTTATAGATTTATTATTAAAAAATATTCATTAAATGAGAAAATAATAACAAAAAAATTGTTCTAATGATTCTAGTTATAATGAACGAGTTATAACAATTACCTCAGTTAATTATTTTCACTTTTTATACTCGCTCAACGCGCAATGGGCCCCCTTGACCCCCGAGGCGGCTTTCGTCCTTGACCGTATTAGAAGGAATACAAAAAACCGCACCCTTCTAGCATGAATAGAAGTAAAAAAGGTAATTTTGAAGGGGTTTTTCCTATTTTCGCGGAAGAGGGGGGATGCTTATTAAAGTTTACCGATTTTTCCCGTAAGTTAGAAGTTATTCCTCATCGAATGCAAAAAACCGCATCCTTCTAGCATGTATATATTATAGGATTAGGTTTATTGGTTGGTTATTAGGTATATTTTATTTATTTACCATACATACATTATATGAAGAAATGATGTATCAGAACTGGTTGGGTATAATTAATTTTTTTTAAATTTTAAAAGAAAGACATTTAAAAAAAATTATGGGTATAGATAATTTTAAAGATTGTTTCCAAAGTAACCCAAATTGTGGAAAACACTCTATCTGGCAACCCTGATTACACCATGTGTACACAGAGAGACACAAGAAAAACTTGTGTGTAAAATGCGTGAGTAAACGACAGTGCTACCAATAATTATCAAAAAATTAATTTTTAACAATTGGAATACTTTGTTCATAAGTGACAAATCATAATAATTAATTATGATTATTATTTATTATTCATAATAATTATTAATAACTAATAATAATTCAAATGTGTCTCACGCACCAAATTAGCAACGAGTAACATATCTTTGACTCCATATTCCGGAGATAGTTACGATTAGCTAATACATACTGATGATGACTACTTTTTAGTCGAAATACGTATTTATAAAATACAAATAATTGTTCTAGGAATTGGGGCAAAATTTGAAATTTAGTTTAAAAAAAAAACCTAGAGTTCTTTTTGATTATCTTAATAATCTTTATAATTTTATTCAAGTTTTCATCATTAGATAGGTCTCTTGGAGAAGGTTTATGTGATTAAAATAACAGCTCGGGCGGTATTCGTTGCGTACCCTGTCTAAACTATAGTTGCCACCTCTCTAGATTTTATCTGGAGAGTCCAAAAATCGTGCAGTTTCTTCAGACTCCAGACTTAAAAGATAAATATCTGTGCTTCCCGAGTTCAGTGAATAATTAATTAATTTTTTTGTACTGTTTCTCATAACGTAAGCTATTTAACGACAATATTGAAAGCAATTTCAGTTTTAAGGTAATATTAGCATTTAATAGTTAATAGTTTTTAATTTTTTTAAATTTAATTTTAATTTTATAAGTACTGGTGATTAAAAAATGTAGAGATAATTATAATTTATTGAGAATATTTGAATTTGTTTTCTTCCTGAAAAAACCGTTTACAAAATAATGCATGCATGTAATTTTTCATGTGTGAGCTGTCGGTCTACAAAATGATAATTTTGAATCGATCTTAAAATATAATGTTCATAGTATTAAACGTGATCAAATCACGAATTTATAAATATTAAATTAAACATTTTTTATAATAGCTCATGTAATATTTAATGAAGCTTGATAAAAAATTCTAAAAATATCCCGTGTTGAGCACATACATGTTGTTGCCATATAAATATTTACTTTATGCTAATATCACGTGCGGAGCGGCGTGTCTAAACCTAAATGTGGCTGTATATTAAATAAATCCAATCTAACGTTCTTTTTTATCAGCAGTGGATACTTTTATAGTATGTTACGCTTAACAGTTATTTTCTATAAGTTTTGAAAGTAGTATTACGATAACCCAAAATGGAAGTAAAAAAAGCACAAAAAATGAAGAATTATATACAGGATTTCCAAGTAGGGAATTAATGACCTTCTATCTTACGATAAAAGCTCATTAAATGTCTTAATGCGAAATTATCGGATTACCTAGATTTAGGAAAAACCGAGCTTTAACTTTATCATAGTTAAAGTTTAAAGTTTAGTGCTGATATATTGATATACACACTGGAATAGTGATATACATTTTAGTTCACGCCAATCGACCTTGTAGGATTGTGAGAGGAGCTGATTCGGAACTACGCGAACAACTATAGGAAATTTTTGAGACCATTAACTCATTTGATTTAAAATTTGAGCCCTACGATATGACTAAAAATTACTACCGAAAAAAATGTGTAGATCTATTTTTATTCCTTAATATTCTTTTAAAACTGCGCATAAACATTTTTGTTGAATTGCTTACAAAATTGTTTTCAAAAACTTTTGTAGCTATTGAGATTGTACCCATGAAACGATTTTGCAATAATTTCTTCAAATGCCCGACGATTCTACCTAATAGATGTCGAAAAGAAATTATATATATATGTAAATGTGAAAGTAACTCTGTTTGTTTGCTACATCTTCACGACTAAACGGATCGTAATGAAATTTGGCAAGGAGATAGATTATATCCTGGGGAAGGACATAGCCTATCTTTTGTTTCAAAAAATAATCTTGAAGGAGGTGAACATTAAAAAAAAAATACATACCGTCGAACATAGAATCTCCTCGTTTTTTTTGGAGTCGGTTAAAATTTTTGTTGATTTTTTGATTTTACCATTTCCACAGAAACTATACTTTTAAAAGTAACTATAAAAGTATTTTGTTAAAATTTTGAAGTGTCAACTTTGATTGTCGTTTCCATAGTAACTATAAACTAAAATAGCACATACCATTTGGAAAAAATGTGAAAAAAGTGAAGAAAATTTTTTTCTCGATTTTAATAATAATCATTTTCTAGGCTAATTTTGTCCCAACCAGTAGGAAAATCAGGTTCATTTGCCGCAACACATTTCAAAATTTTGCCTCCTCAATTCATACAGTTTGGAATTTTAGCACTATGGGTCTGATACCTTAAAAACCGTTAATCGTATCATATTTTAATCAACGCCATCGTTTTCGCTAGGTTCAAATTAGCTTAAAACGAAGTTTTTATCAAAATCGGGGACATAAAATTTTCCTCCAATTTTAGCGACTTTTTTAAGGGGTACGTACCCCTTGGAAAAAATGTGAAAAAAATTATGAAAATGTTTCTTTTCCATTTTAATAATAATCATTGTCTAGGCTAATTTTGACCCAAATAGTACGAAAATCACGTTCATTTGAACGTCCGACCAACACATTTCAAAATTTCCCCTTCTCAATTCATACAGTTTGGAATTTTAGCACTCTGGGTCTGATACCTTGAAAACAGTTAATCGTATCATATTTTAATCAACGCCATCGTTTTCGCTAGTTCCAAATTAGCTTAAAACGAACTTTTTATCAAAATTGGGGACATAAAATTTTCCTCCAATTTTCGCGATTTTTTAAGGGGTACCTAATAGATGTCGAAAAGAAATTATATATATATGTAAATGTGAAAGTAACTCTGTTTGCTACATCTTCACGACTAAACGGATCGTAATGAAATTTGGCAAGGAGATAGATTATATCCTGGGGAAGGACATAGCCTATCTTTTGTTTCAAAAAATAATCTTGAAGGAGGTGAACATTAAAAAAAAAAATACATACCGTCGAACATAGAATCTCCTCGTTTTTTTTTGGAGTCGGTTAAAATTTTTGTTGATTTTTTGATTTTACCATTTCCACAGAAACTATACTTTTAAAAGTAACTATAAAAGTATTTTGTTAAAATTTTGAAGTGTCAACTTTGATTGTCGTTTCCATAGTAACTATAAACTAAAATAGCCCATACCATTTGGAAAAAATGTGAAAAAAAATTTAGAAAATTTTTCTTCTCCATTTTAGTAATAAGCATTTTCTAGGCTAATTTTGACCTAAACTGTACTAAAATGAAAATTTTGCCTTCTCAATTCATACAGTTTGGAATTTTAGTACTATCGTATTTTAAATAAATTAAATAAATAAATAGAAAAATAAATATAAATTAATAAATAAATATATATATATATATATATATATATATATATATATTTCTGTGTGTCTGTAATCTCTCTAAAGGTCACAATTTCAGTCAGATTGGAATAAAATTTGGTATGCGAAGCTATTTGATATTTGAAAGGCTAAGGTCGTTATTGAACAATATTAATCAAGAGGGAAGAGTGGTTTAGTTGATAATTTTTATTTATTTATATATAATAATATTATTTTTTCAAAGATGATTCAGTCTGAGTCACTTTGAAATTTTAGGAATTGCTTTTTTTTCAAAATTTATGGATCTTATATTAATCATTTTAAAGTCAATTCATATTAATTTAATTTTGAATCACTGTTTTGATTCTACAATTCAAAGTTCATGAATGAATAATTTTTAACCCGACTTCAAAAAAGGAGGATGGTTCTCAATTCGTCTGTATTTTTTTTTTTTTTTTTTTTTTTTTTTTATGTTTGTTACCTCAGAACTCCGGCATTTATGAACCGATTTTGAATTTTTTTTTTTTTGTTTTAAAGGGTTTGATTCCCGATTGGTCCCATTGTCACCAAATCGCATTCTGATGAGGGGATCTCCGGAAAATCGAGGAAAACCCTCATTTTATATGTGATAACCGATTTCTGCGAAATTTTTTTTTTTTTTTGAAAAAGTATACTCATTCATAATGGGAAAATAAGAAAATTTTTTTAAAAACCGACTTCAAAAAAAATTTTTCCTTAAAAAAAAAACCGACCCCAAAAAAAAAAAATTTTACAAAAAAAAACCAAATTCCTTGTAAAGAAAACTGAAAATCTGTTATAAAAAAATGCATTAAAAATTTAAAAAAAAAAAAAAAACGGGTAAAAAAAAAGTGTTATAAAAAAATTCACTAAAAATTAGTTGGTCGTTTAGTAGATCTACCCATATTTAGACAAATAAAATCAGTTATAGAACTTCAAAGTCACTAAAAAGCGAGAAATAAAACTTATTTTGACAAAATGGAAACCCGACTTAACAAAAGAAGCACTAAAAAGTAAAAAAATAATTGCATATTCTTGTGCCAATTTTAGTTCACCAAAGCAAAAATTTTTAAATATATTTGTACAATTATTGTTATTTTTGGAGGCGGTGTCCAAAAGTTATGTGAATTTATCTATGTTGACTATCTATTTATTTATGAGTCGGGTTTCCATTTTGTCAAAATAAGTTTTATTAAACTACCAAGAAAGAGTTCATAAATAAAGTCAAGGCATTATTTATACTTAAACAAAAATTATTATTCATATTTATATAGATATAATAATGCGATTACTTGTATGTTTTCTATGTAAATTGATATCAAATAAAATGTTTATAGACCGGGTCCAATCATGAATTCTATGGATGAAAATGTTTCGATGCCATTTCGTTAAGAATAGGGAATATGCATGAAAATTTTTTTTCACATTTATTTTCAGAACATGAAAATACTGTTAATACTGTAATAATATTTAAAAATGAAATTAAAATCCGACAAATATCAAGGAAGCTATAAGCTTTTAAAGATTATTATCTGTCTCTTTCTTGCAAAAATACTAAAAACGGAGTTTTACGTGTAATTAAATGGTGAAAGTGTAATATGACGTCACATAACATATCAAGAGGGCTATCACCCTCTTTGTCTAATCGGGAATTTCAATCATTCATATCTCGCTTATTTTTAAAGTTATTTAAAAAGTAATTTTACCTTGATATTTGTCAAGTAAACATGCTTCAATTCAAGTAAAAAAAAATTTTCATGCATATTCCCTATTCTTTGCTGTTCATGAAAGTGTAGATTGTCAGCTGAGAATGTGGCATGATATTTCTTAAATAATTTTTATAACCGGTAGATATAATATATACAAGTGTATTATAAGTTTAGTCCTGACTTTGCAAAGGTTGAAAATATTGATTGCAGAAAAATATTTTTGGTATAGGTGTTCATAAAATGACCTAATTAGTTCATTTCCGCATGTCTACCTGACTGTCTCCAGATACGATCACTCACAAACGAAAAGAGATAACGAGCTGAAATTTTTGTATGTGTGTTCTAGAGCTAAAAAATAAAGTTCGTGAATGTGCATAATCGGACCGGACTTCTCCCGCCTGGGGGATAATATCCATCTTTGAAACGATAAGAGATAAAAAAATGTGAAGACAAAAAAGTTCCTTTATTAAAAATAAACAATTTTTGTTTAAAACTTTTTTTTACAAACTGAGTATATACCGGATGTTTAAGTAATTAATTCAGTTAGTTGTTTTCACTTGTTTTTTAAACAAATTAACAAAATCAATATTTTTGGTCCCGTTTTTTTTTTTGTATTTTACAGTTCAAAATAAACAAAAATATGTCTCTTGAAATTTCATTTTGAGCTGACAAAATTTTTCGGAGTAAAAAGTTTGATTTTTTAATTTGTTTAAAAAAAAAATTAAAAACAACATCCTCCCACCTTCTAGGATGGTAAACTACATTTTAACAACGAAATGGCGTGAGGAGATCGAGAATTTTCTCCCGCAGAATCCATGAATGGACCTAGTCTAATTTATACAATTTCAAATAAAATATTATTATTTTGCGTACGTCAACATTTATGAAATACATTGCAGAACGTCGTGAATGTTTTCTAACAAATTGATTCTATATATATTACCTGTAAATCTATCAATAAATATTTATGGATCATACTTAAGTTTTTAAGGCGTAATCGCGAATTTTGTGTTTTTGAAGTGAAAAAACGGTTTCTTATAATTTCGTAAAGTATCGATAATTCGACACTGTAGCTGTTTTCGTTCAGAAGATATTTCGGGGTCAGATCACCTTCTAATATTTCCTGTAGTATTAGCACTGTAGTGAGAAGTCCAAATGTGTCCCTTAAACTCGGCCTTGCGCACGACCGTGCTCTAGATTTCCTAAATTTGATTATATTTTAGAAAGAAATTTAGAATGATGTACTCGTAATCTCTGGTTCTTTTAAAATTACTGAATAATTTTATGTTGTTTTTTATGGTAAAAAACAATTTACACAAAGTGGGCCCAAAGTAATGGAATGTAAGATTTTTTTGAGACGGAAAAATGACCTGTAAAACAAGTCGCGGGGTGAGTTTGACTCACTGTGTCATATTACTAAGTGTTACACATTTGTAAGTGTGAAGTCTATTCGACTAACTTCGCAGTATGATATAATAATTAGTATCATAAAATAGGTTATTGATAATAGTTATAAATTATTTATAGTTATTTTTTACCGTAGTACTAAGAATGTCGTAATTGATCTAAAAATAGAATTTTTTATGATACCTTTTATTCAAGGCTTTCTGTAGCGAAATAGTTTTAAAAATAGCGAAAAGTTAAAAAAGTATTTGATACACTATACTGTATTCCAGATTGGGTGTATTTTAAAATACAAGCTATATATATATATATATATATATATATATATATATATATATATATATATATATATCAGTTTGTAACGATGCATATATACCGTCTGTTTAGTTTACATCTTCGTATCATATATCCCACGAGTATGAGAGAGTACATATGTGCATATACATTAAGCAATGTGTATGAGAAGGATGTCTTATAGGTTTGATAAACAAGAATATTTTTCAAAATAGTGAATAATATTCATAACGTGTATGAGAAGGAGATCTTATAGGTTTGAGTGGTTGGTGACCACTCGAACAGTTATGAAAAATATGCTTGTTCATCAAACATATAAGACCTCCTTCTCATACACATTGCTTAATGTATATGTACATATGTACTCTCTCATACTCGTGGGATCTATGATACGAAAATGTATATTAAAGAAAGTGTAATATGACGTCACATAACATATCAAGAGGGCTATCAACCTCTTTGTCTAATCGGGAATTTCAATCATTCATATCTCGCTTATTTTTAAAGTTATTTAAAAAGTAATTTTACCTTGATATTTGTCAAGTAAACATGCTTCAATTCAAGTGATAAAAAATTTGCATGCATATTCCCTATTGCACCGCACGGTGTGGTCAAATTAAGCATTTAATTTGGCATAAATATTAAAAAAAATGTAATACTACATACTGAATATATTTAAACTAATTATTAAAATACTTTTTGTATTACAGTCAGTAGAAATACAAAGAAACTAAATTACTCTTTGGACCTCTTCCTATGTTTAAATATTTTTTTAAAATAATATAAATTAATACCATTTCAGCTAAATGTTCAAAAAATTTTTAAATTATGTTTAGTTTTACTTTTGACTGCTTACCGTCAGCTAATAATAAATATAAAATGTATTTTATACTTAATAAAATGTTTTATACTTAGGTATTTTTTTCAACACAATACGTAATATTTATCAGCCGCTTTTAGATGTGGTATTGCACTTGCATTTTTTAGCGATCAGAAAGTTTTATTTTGTTAATTTATAAACATTTGCTATTCTTTCTACGGTTATAGAGCATAAATAAATGCGGTCGTCAGCTGTCGTTTTCGTCGCGCACCATACACAAAGAAAAGGTTTCAGTGGAATTGTCTGATTCTTGGATATGCTATAGTTCTGGTCGATGAAAAACTGTCTTATTTAAAATATCTTAATGTCACTTTTTAAAGTTAAGTTTTGGGAAAAGCTGCCATGAATACAACGAAAAAAATTTATAAAGCTTGTGTTTTAAAAATAAATTTACACACATAGATAACACATAGACAAATTCACTGTTCATATATACAAAATAATGTAATTTTGTTATATTTCGAAAACAAAACGGTAACACACGATTTAAAAAAAAAATTTATATAATAAATATTTATCTTTATTCTTCTATTTTTTTTTTAAATTCTGTCGAGTATTTTTTCTAATACAACAGATAAAAGTTGGGCGGGCATGAAGTTTTACATGCTTCTAATGAGAGAGAGTGAGAGAGAATGATAAATTTGATATTAAGCATCTCGCGTTCTAAACGGTCAAAAATTCTGAAACTTCGGGATTTATTAGAAAACGTTATTTTTAGCCTGTGAAAAAAATGACCAAAATCTTATATAGTATATTAAGTGGTGGTATGCTGGAACATCCTTGATCAATCTCCAAAAGAGAAGTGGTGTATATATTCTGAGAAAAGTTGACGCAGCTCCTGCTTAACCAATTTTTATATTTAAAAAAATCATCAAAAAATTACGTTCCATTTTATGGGGGTTAGGGGCTATAGTTCTGGTCGATGAAAAAATGTCTTATTTAAAATATCTTAATGTCACTTTTTAAAAGATAAGCTTTGGGAACAGCTGCCATGGATACAAAGAAAAAAATTTATAAAGCTTGTGTTTTAAAAATAAATTTATATGGTACCCCGCGAAATACTCGATCATCCGGTGAAAACCAAAATCGAGTCAGCTGTTTAAACGTGACGTGGAAACAAGCACACAGAGAAAAAACTAAACAAACAAACAGATATCATAATACTAAATTTAGTATTATTTTGAAAACTTTTTCCGTGTACAAAATTGACTGTGTTAATAGTATTGTTATAAGTTCTTGTATATATTTTTTTTAAAGAAAATAATTTTAATAATTCAGAAAAAGTATAATCTCGGATATATAAAATGACAACGATAAAAACTTATTTATATATTGATTTGTAACCAATTTACCTGTATGTATTGTATGTTTGTATAATATTAACAATTTGTTTTATTATTAGACAACAACCTTTGTTTAATAATCTTTAAAAGATTACATTATAATTATATGATTGTGAAAAGAAAATTGTTTATTATACAGAGTGTAACTTCAGTAATGTAGAGAAAATTTGAGAGATGATCCTTACTAAAAACTTTATGAAAATTAGTTTCTTCAATATTTTATCGAATATCATTTCTTGGTAAAAATATATTAATTTCAAGTGCAAGTCATTTTAAGTTATATAATTTAGTTTAAATAGTTATAATCGTAGGGGACTTATTAGTGAATAATATTCACAAAAAACGTCGTATATTCTCACCAAATGTATTTACGTTTGTATTTTGATCGCAAAATACAAACAATTAAATGTCTGACACGAAAAAAATCGGATCTGTTTCGGAATTCTCCACGAAAATCCCCTCCCTTTTTTCAGCGGAAATCTTCAGGATGGAAAAAGGACATTCATTCTTACAATATCCCTAAAATCAATTTTTACCATAGATAGATAGATTGTAGAGGCTGTCCTGGACGGGACACACTTCGACCATAAGGTCCATTGCAGCCGACTTTAATAGGAACTATGTCGATACTCATCTGGAGTTCGTAAAGGAAACTTCAGAAAACCTTCACAAGCATTGCCGATTACTTCGTTCTTGTCCATACGCTGACAGTTTAGTCAATTAACTGCCCCCTTTTTTGTTCTTAATAATTGACTGCCGATATCGGGATTCGAATCCATAACCTCTCAGTTCCAAGTACACATAACGCCTTTACAAGCGCGGCTACTTGGCTTGGTAATTTGTACCATAGTAAACGTATTTATTAATACGAAAATCCGATTTTTTTATATTATGATCGATGATGGTGGATGTTATAAGATGCCTTTCAAAAATATAAAATGGTCCTTAATGTCCTAAAAATATCCTTAAAATCGAATTTAATGTACAAATATTTCGACTAAAATAACTTATTTTCATTTGTCTATTTCTGTTGTATTTTTTAAGTTTCAAATCTTAATGATTTCAATAGTTTAAGCCACGATTTCTAAATTATATAGAACGCCTTTTTGTGCGGAGACCAACTTGGGATATGACCGATGAAGTGAAAGATTGTAGTACTTGGCTGGAATAGTTAGACCATAATTTAAAAAAAATGAATTCTGAAAAATATCGATAAATTCTTGGGGGCATTTTTATTTCCTATTTTTTTTTCGGCCAACTCAATATCTCAGTTGAAGAGATATGAAGGAAACAAAGAAAAGTAAATGCGGTAGCGGTGACTTGTCTTAAAATGGTTCACGCAGTTCAGGGTCAATCCCTTATAATGATGGTTGCACAAAGTGCAATTGAGATTTTCATTTTTTTGCAGTAAAACATTAAATTAATGAACTGGCCTCTGTTGGCTTCATAGATTTCTTTTATAATGCAATAATAATAATATTTATAAAAAAATGAAGTGGGATTGGTTTACAATCTTTTTTTTTACAGCGTACTAAGTATTATTTACAATCATCATTCATATGTGGTCGTGTGCTTATGTTACATGTCATAATTAAAAATATGTAATTGTTAGTTTTCAACTATTTGTTGTTTAGCAACTATGATTTTAAATTTAATCGTATCACATTAAGTAACTTCTATTTTTGGTAGTGAAGTGTTTGTGATAAAGTGTAAATATAAACGAAATTATTTAAAAATAGTATGTTGCATTTAATTTAAGTTATGGTTACCAAATAGCTAAATAATATACAATATACACCAAATGAGCAAATGACAATGAAAATGGGACAATATAAATGATAGTATTTTCTTATCGAATTATTACATTTCACGATGTTATCAACGAATTTCCTCTAAAAGGAAATACATCTGTTGGCGTTGTACTGTACAACTGTACAACTTGTACAGATGATCTAATATTTTGAAAAAAAAATTTATATAATAAATATTTATCTTTACTCTCCTAGTTTTTTTTTTTAAAATTCTGTCGATAATTTTTTCTAATACAACAGATAATAGTTGGGCGGGCATGAAGTTTTACATGCTTCTAATGAGAGAGGGTGAGAGAGAATGATAAATTTGATATTAAGCATCTCGCGTTCTAAACGGTCAAAAATTCTGAAACTTCGGGATTTATTAGAAAACGTTATTTTTAGCCTGTAAAAAAATGACCAAAATCTTATATAGTATATTAAGTGGTGGTATGCTCGAACATCCTTGATCTATATCCAAAAGAGAAGTGGTGTATATATTCTGAGAAAAGTTGATGCAGCTCCTGCTTAACCAGTTTTTATATTTAAAAGAATCATCAAAAAATTACGTTCCATTTTATGGGGGTTAGGGATTGTGGCCAAGCCACAATTAACTACATAATTGAAGGGTGGGGGGGGGGGGTTGTTTAAATGATGATCATAAAAATTATGTATCATTTTTTGTGCCGCTCAGAGGTGTATATTTAGTTATATTGACTTATAATTAGATTTGTATGTTTATGATTTGTCAGTATAGTAGAAGTATTCTAGAATTGTTTGGAAATATTTTGGGGTTGCTGGTTTTTTAAAATCGTTTGCAGGCATTTTTGTAATTTTAAAATTCTTTGTTGTTTATTATTATAATTCCTGACTATTGGTGCACGTTATGTATTCCGCTTTTCATTAATTTTAACCTTAAACAAGTATATTTTACTATCTATGTTTGGGTAGTATGATTCAAATTAATTGTTAACTTATTAATAATTATTGTTATTAGCAAACAGGTGTAACATGTTATAAATAATTTGATAAATGTTTCATTGTTACTGATTACACACACACATACACATATATATATATACAGACCGTTTTTCGAAAAGCATTTCTAATAAAGAATCAATGTTAAATAAATAAATAAAATATTTACTATAAAACCATACATACAAATACATACTGAAACTGAATTTCTGGACTGGAATATTGGGTGACCATATTATAGGACCATTCTTCATTGACGGTTCTTTAGATTCTCAAAAATATTTGAGTTTGTTACGAAATAATATTTTGCCAAGTGTTACTCTTCCAAATTTAGACCTGGAATCTGTATGGTTCCAACAAAATGGTTGCCCTGCACACAATGCCAGGATAGTAGTAAGGCTGTTTCTGGAACAAACTCTTCAGGAACGTCTTATGAGTGGTTTTGGAACCTTCCAGTGGCCAGCCAGATCGCCACATCTATCTCCTAACGTCTTTTGTGGGGTCTCAAAACACAGATCCATTCGCGGAATAGGCCTGGAAATTTGAAACAATTTAGGCCAAGAATTGTTGACAATTGTGCGAATATTTCTCCACAAGTGCTAGAAAATACCCGGGTAGATTTCTACAATCGACTCGGATATTGTTTAGCAAATAATGGAGGAATATTCGAACCGTTGGTTTAACTTTTTTTTTCTTTTTGGAGTTTTATTTTTCTTTTAATTTGTGTGGATTGTTGTTTTATGTTATACCGTTAATAGAATATTATCATTTATTTTCAAACATTCCACATACAAATAATAAGGGATATTAAAAAAAGAATTTTCATTGTTAGAAGTAATGCTAAGCTTAAAAAGACAACAATGAACATATTTAACCCACTCTCATTACATGTTAATGCAGTACTGAGTTCAAAACAGTCCAGCAATCATACACAAAAGACACACTAAAGAGTACCCTCAATATTTTTATTTCTAGATTAGGCATATTGTGTATAGTTATTATAGTAAATAATATTTAAAATTGATTCTCTATTAGCAATGCTTTCCAACACATACGGTATATATATATAATATATATATACACCGTATCTGATAAACTTCCAATTTGAACATTCCTTTATTTGCATTCTTTTAGTAACAAAGACACATTTAACTATTTAAAAAATGTTCGAGCTCTTGGCTAACAAGAATTGTCACTAACGGAGTAATCATGCATATCAAATAGCCTATCTCAATCAAACGGCAATCTCACGTTGGCGTAAACTGTCAATTTATCAAATGAGGCACTATCGGCCGGGTTAAGCATAGATTAATAATAAATGTTGGAGGAAATACTAACATTTCCACAATTTCCAAATCCAGTTGGGCCATTGCTCAAGCTATAGATAGCAGCCCTATCCTTGGCTAGGATGCAGTAGACTAATAAACTACTTATCTGAAATTAGTATTGTTAATGAAGCGTTAAATATACATAGCCCGACTGAAAAATATACGATGACTTTTGCAGTGACAAACAGGACAAGATTAGGAACGTGAAACATACGAACTTTATACTAAGCAAACTATAATAAACCGTTAAAGCAATGGACCGTTATCATATTGAAATCAAACTCGTACTTTTGATTATTCACAAGCGTATATGGGGGTGGCTGGGCAATGTTCTAAGATCCACAGAAAAACCCAGCAAGCTTGGCTATAGATTGGAACCACATAGACCGCCCTTCAACAACATGGCGTCAAAGCCTCTTCCTTGGGGTGAAATTTAGAAATAGGGAATATGCATGAAAATTTTTTTTCACATTTATTTTCAGAATATGAAAATACTGTTAATACTGTAATAATATTTAAAAACGAAATTAAAATCCGACAATATCAAGGAAGCTATAAGCTTTTAAAGATTATTATCTGCCTCTTTCTTGCAAAAATACTAAAAACGGAGTTTTACGTGTATTTTAAATGGTGAAAGTGTAATATGACGTCACATAACATATCAAGAGGGCTATCACCCTCTTTGTCTAATCGGGAATTTCAATCATTCATATCTCGCTTATTTTTAAAGTTATTTAAAAAGTAATTTTACCTTGATATTTGTCAAGTAAACATGCTTCAATTCAAGTGAAAAAAAATTTTCATGCATATTCCCTAATGTCGACCTTTTTACACTTTTACCAAATTTCGATAATTTCGTCGGCTACGTGGACCAATAAGTTTGAGTGGGCATGTGTAAGTGCGTATTACAAAAATACGAGAGTCACTAGAGATTTCATATAATTAATGTAAAGAAACTACATGATACTTGCGTTGATTTAGTACTCATTTAAAATAATTTGAATTAAGACATAATTGAAACAAATGTTAATGTCCTTGAATTGAAACCATTAGTTCATCTTATATAATTTTTGAAATATTTAATTATAATTCTGTACACGTATATGGTCTAATTATACATTAGACGAAATGTTTTTGATTAGAAAATTTGAATTTTCCAAATAATTTTCTTATTTAATTGAAGTATTTTTCCAATTAAAAAACAAATTATATAACATTATTGATAATGTGGTTTTTTATCTTGTAATATAAAAATATCAACACAAAAATAACACACCATTTATTTATTTATTTATTTAACAGTGATATCATAATCACTATTATTGTTGTTTAGTAATATCTATTATTTTTGAGTATATTGAGAGACGTAGAAAGTGGAACAACATTAAAATATTAATATAACATAACATAACAAGATAATAATATCATGTAACAAAGTATTGGTCTCCAGGATGCTAGCACCCCATCCATGGAATTTCGAAAAACCAATTATACCATCTAATTGGCCATAAATGGTCATATAGCCCCATTATTTGGTCAGCGATAGAAAAATTTTTATCGATGTTCTAAATTTTTTTTAAGGTCATGAAAAAATTTTAACATCCCATATTCCATACAGAGAAATAATAAAGCACTAATCGATTGAGAATAATCCACTGATAATTGGTTAAAATAAATAATTGGTCAGACCTATTTCCTGGGAAAAATCGATTTCCTGAGAGACCACCTAAATCTATTTCATGACCTTGAAAAAATTTAAAACATCGATAAAAAATTTTCTATCGCTGACCAATTAATGGGACTACCTGACCTTTTATGACCAATTAGTGACCTATTAGATTGGTATAATCGGTTTTTTGAAATTCCATATATTGGGGTGCTAAAAGTTTTCTATGACCTTGAAAAGATTAAAAGTTCGATAAAAAATTTTCTATCGCTGACCAATTAATGGGACTACCTGACCATTTATGACCAATTAGTGACCAATTAGATGGTATAATTGTTTTTTCGAAATTCCATGGATGGGGTGCTAGCTATCCTGGAGCCAAGTTTTGACTATATAACAAAATATAGTTCATTGAAATTAAATGAATTACATTCTTTCACATAATATATTAAATTCTCGAATTTATGAAATTCTAGAATTGAATAATGCTTTTACTACCCGTTAATATGGGTATAAGAGTATTTTTGTGCAATTTGCCGATTTTCATGCGAGATATTTGCAATCAAAGTTATGATTTTTAACATATACAGTATGTGTTAACAGTTCGCGCATTTTTTTTTCTATTCTTTCAAAAACAAATATCATATTTACAGTCTCAAGTAAAGCGTATGTATTTAGTTGCGTGGATATCTTTGAAACCGAAACATTGAAACTTTTTCTTTGAGGTTTAATAGGGTTGCAGATTTCCTAATGATTAAATTAGTAGGCTCTCTTGACAGTCGTATTACACCATAAATGAGTTATGATGAATTTACTCTAGCTATGCCAATTAAGCGTCATCAAGCGTTTACTTTTAGTGTTCAGCTTGACGCTGTGTATGTTGACAAAGCGCGCTAATGATTGAGCTCAACGATAGACTCCACTTTCACTGACGCTTTAATCATCGAGGTAGGGCAGCAAAAGCATGAGCGACAAAACGAATACTATATAAGCGTTTATTTATTAATCTTGTGAACCGGAACTTTTTTAATTGTATTCTATTGCATTTTTGAATTTTTCGAATGTTTTAAATCTTTTTTTTTTCTGAATAAACATAAAAACAATGGTGACAATTTAGGGTCTATTGCTTGAAAAACATTTAAAATGTTTTCATCCGCCATATTGGATACTGCTGCAACTGACGCATACACGTAATGATGCCTAAAACGAATGGCATTTTCAAGAGTAGAGTAATCGTTCATAAACCAACATGAACGCCAATAAATGGCGCTTATTAATTGTCACACAAATATCAATCATTTTTAAAATTATTTTAGTTGATTTGTACCTTATACATTCGGTTTTTTTGGAAATGTTCCAAATAAATCAATTATTAAATTTTGAAAAACGAGCGCTGTTTTTGTGGCCATATATGTATTACGCAAGCTGACTTACGCTATCAGTGTTTAGTCAGTATTCTGTCACAATAGCGAATTATCATCTATAAATATTGATCGATAACAAAAAACCATTTTAGGAATTTGTGTGTTTGTGTGTGTGTTAAATAATTTTTTTTTTTAAATTAATGTATAATCTAATCTTAAATATCATTTTTTAATCCCATCAAAGTGAAATGGAGCACTTGGTTATGTAATATATTTCATTTTAATGTTCTTTAAAACATGCAGATATATATATATATATATATATATAGTATAGATTCGGGATTCCGATATTCATCTGGAGTTCGTGAAGGAAACTGCAGAAAACCTTCACAAGCATAGCCGGTTACGTTCGTTCTTGTCCATACGCCGACAGTTTAGTCAATTTACCACTCCATTTTTGTTCTTAATAATTGACAAACTTCCGATGTTGGGATATATATATAGATCATGGTATCAGGGAATGGCATTTAACTTTGAGTATCTCAAAACGTAATTAAGTGGCGTCCTTTAAGACACATTATTTCGAAAACCAAATAAATTCGGCACAAATTGACTGCAAAAATTTAAAAAAAGTATGCCAAGAAACTTAACATGGAAGTGGACATCAAACATAATATAAAAAAAAATTTAATTGCTGACTCTGAAATGTCCTTAAAAAATTGGAAGAACACTGTTTACAAAGTATTAACAAAAAGTTAATGTTTACTCCGATTTTCGTGGTTGTACACTTAAACTGTCTATACTCTATACATACTACGTTGTAGTCTGTACTATGAGCCGCAAAAGTCAAGTCCCTTTTTTCTAAAAATATTATAGTCATTTTGTGCCTTATTCATTCGATGCTTGGAAAAATGTTTCGAATAAAAATTGTTCGTCATAAATATACGAACAACTTTTATTTGAAACATTTTCCCAAAAACCTAATGAATAAAGCACAAATGGACTATACAATTTTGAAAAAAGCACACGACTTCTGTGGCCTATAGTACAAATGGCGTCAAAAGTCGAGCCATCATTTTAAAATTGTATAATTGATCTGTGCTTGATTTTTAAGAATTCAGAAAAATGTTTCGAACAAAAGTTGTTAGTATAGTTATACTGAACAACTTTTATCCGAAGCATTTTTTCGAAAACCGAATAAATAAAGCACAAATCAATTATAAAATTTTAAAATGATTGCTCGATTTTTGACACCATTTGTACAATCCAAGGTAGAAATATGTGAAATACATTGTGGTATAAGTTTTATTATTTTAATAACTGTCTCAACTAAAAATACTATTTAATATTCAATAAATTGAAATAACTACACAATAAACGCTTGTTATCTTAAATATGCAAAAGTATTTACTTAAACTTTCTATTTAGACTTCTCGTATAATAAAACAAATTAATATCCATTGTCAGAAAATATAAACATACTGGTAAATAAAATATATAAATGCATATAGTTCAGAGGTGGGCGCAGACAGCTCGTCTGAGCCTTACGGGCTCTCCATAAGCTGGGTGAGAGTAAGTAAAGAAGGTATGTTTTGAAGCAAGACGGAACGATGTTTCAATACAGGTTGTCCCTACCGATTATTGCCCAATAATTTATTCAATAATTTATTACTTTTATTTTTTTTGAAAAACAAATTATGCGAAAAATAATTTCCACTACTACAAATAGTACTTTTCACTTTTTCAATTCAAAGTAGACTAACTCGAAGAACTCAAATTCCCACTTTATGTAAAATTTAACTTAATTCATCAAATTCCCATGACACTATACTGAGCATACTCCATACGAAGAAAAAATAATTAAATCAGGTAAATAATTCTTTATTAGTTCTCGGATATGAATAGTAAAATATTTAGACAAATTATTTGGAATTTCCAAAACTATAATTCTATTTAAATTATCCTTTGCAAAAATTTCCCTCTTTTATTACAATGGTCCAGCGGTAAACTTAAAGGTTCAAAAGATTTATATATATATTTTGTATATATTTTTATTTTATTCATACACAAATATGATATATACTAAAAAGGTACATTTTATGACCCAAATTACCAGCCCAAAATTCCAGAGTATGTATTGAATGATTGTATGTATTATTTACTTTATATAATAGTGACCATAAAAAAGATTTGGTATTATTATATATTTTCAAAAAATGTTTTAATTAAAAAAAGAAAATATTAATAATTGGTAGGTACCCTGTATTAACTCTATCTCTCTTCCCTACCTCTCACTCAGAGCTTGGCCGAGTCAACTCTTGCCCACCTCTGATATAGTTTGACCTTTTATTATTAGTATAAATGATTAAAAATTACAATAATTGTTATCATTAATCTTATTAAAAAGATTAATATAAATTATTATATATCAAATACATAGACAATGCTATCATATAAGACTTATACATTTATTTATTCTCAATTGCCTATTGTAAAAGCATTGTTATTATTTTGCTTCTGTAATTAATTTACAAGTAATACATTGTATAAAGCATCAATAATCAGCACTTTAGTTTAATTTTATCGTTATTTTTTCAGATTAATGCAATAATATTTTGGTTGCAACAATAATGGTTTCTGTTTGTTGTAAACAATGGTGCGTGTTTGGAACGGGTACATTTTTTGTATTAACTGCTGGTGTTTTATTAATAGTATGGCCTAGTATATTTCGTTCAATAATTAAAGATGTAAGTACTCAATTAATTATTATAATTTTAATTATTCTACAGAAAAAATTGATTTTTTCGGGAAAACTCAATTAAATAAGAATTATGTCAAGCTATCCCTTTTGTTAAAATTTTTCTGACCAAATTATAATGCGATAGTCACATTGACCTATCTTCCATTTTAATATTGTAGCAGCACACTTTGAAATATAGAATTCTGAAATACATGTCTTTGTTACGTCCCTTTATTGGACCGATATGGTTTTTTAAAGATAGAAGGGTTCAACTGATATTAGGTATGGTTATACACCGTGTAACGGAGAAATCGTGTTTTTATTTAAAGTAGGCGTTTACTTAAGCTCTATGTATTTTTTGTAAACTTATTGTAACATTATTGTATTCTTAAAATATATGATATTTATTCTTTTAATTTAAATAAAATGCTTTTTTATAGTTAAATAATAGATTTTTAATTTAGAATACTTTTTTCAATGCATTTTATTTAAATTAAAAGAATAAATATAATATAATTTAAAAATACAATAATGTTACAATAATATTTAATATTGTTAACATAATAATAATGTTACGTAATATTTCAAATGAATCATTTTAAAATTAAAAAAAATAGCATATTATTATTTAAAAAAATAATCTTACAAAGCGCCTCATTACGGGAGCTGTGCATCACTTGCATCATGACTTGAACCGGGCCTGATTACCAATGTTTTGTTTTTTCTTATTTTCAAAACTATTGTTAATCAGGGTGCCTTGCAACCAAGCTTCCGGGTTGAAAATTTCTTTTCCTATTTCGGAAAATCTGAATGGAAATTTATATGCAATCTGTTCTTTATGACGTTAAATGTGATATCTTATTGAATCTGAGCGGAATTTACTTTTGGGATAATAATTTTTGAAATTTTTAATATGGCAAATATAGGGAAAAGCGTTTTAAATGAGTTTTAATTAGGATTTCCTTCTGAAAAAATAATCACATGTGTAAATGTAAAACTTCTAAATATGAAAATTGTAAATGTGCTAAATTTTTACTCAGTAATATGAATGAAATTTTAACTGGGTAACCTCCTTAATCAAGATCATATTATTTACAAATAATATTATGCACGCAATACCGGCATAACATTTCTTATACCGATAGGAAATATTATTGCAGATGTCCGGGAATTTCTATGAAATGGTTGAGAAAATACAGTTTCCAAATATGGTAGTGCTAGACAATCTAAATCACTTAGATCAGTTTTAGGTTTAAAATTATTATTTTTTAGATCAAAATTTGCACTATTACCTATATACAAAATGAGCCGAAGTTGTATATTACCTATTATCTATAAACACAATGTTTCAGGGTGTGGAAAACGCCCCACACTTACCCTGGATACGTGCCTGAATTTCCTTATGCTGGAATTTTAATCGTTATTATTTTATAATCTATTCATAAAAAGTAACAGATAAAGATAAATTACCTTGAGTTTTATAAGCAATAAACCCTAATAAATATAGATAAATCTATACAGGTATTAAATAAAATTCCGTACTTAAAATATAATGATTGATGAACTTTCGACTTAAAAAATGATCATGTGTAAAGTTGTAGAAAATTCATTTTATGACAATTTGTCATCTCCATTTGTCCATATTTTCTGTAATAATCACATTTATCGAAATATATCAATTATAATGTTTTAATACTTATAATAATTGATATTTTACTAACGTCGCCATGGGGATTAGATTTCGTATTCTTCCTTTTTCATTGCGTAACGATTTTTTTTTAAATCGGTTAAAATATGAGGAGAATGGATATCAAATGAAGTTGTAATAGTTTTTAGTAACATTGATATGTTTTTAAATTATGTATAAAATATAGTGGAGGTCAGTAATAAAAATATAATTGCGTCAACTTAGCGAATTTCCTTAGAATACATAAATCACTCTCTAGCGGTCATAAATTTAGTGTGATCAAAATGAAATACAATATCTGATATGACTTTAGTATTTGTAAAAATTAAATTTATTAATAGCCAAAATAGAACGATAAATAACGATTATAGTTTATAGTTACTATGGAAACGACAATCAAAATTGACATTTTAAAATTAAAACAAAATTTTAATAAAATTTTATAGTTTATTTTAACTAACTCCAAAAAAAGAAGAAGGAGATTCTATGTTCGGCTGTGAAGTAATGTAACAACAAACTGACTTACATGTTTGAATACCCAGTATATACTGAGTTGTATATCAATGATTAAATTGTTAACAATTTTGCGTATTCGAAATGTTAACAATTCTTTCCGAGGAACATATAGTCACAAAGTATGAGAAAATTATTGAGTTTATGAAAATTTTTTTCAAACAAAACTTGTTTATTTTAAGAAGAAGATTTTTTGTTAACATTTTTTTTTCTATCTCTTACGATTTCAAAGATGTATATATACCCACACTGATATATATATACAAATTTTAGCGATAGTGATTTTTAACATGTAATAGGTAGGATTGATGGGCATTTGAAGAAATTTTTACGAAATTCCAACATTGGTACAAAAACAATAGATGCATACCCTTTGGAGGAAATTCGCTAAAACCGTGTAAAAAATTATTTTTAATGTTAATAATATCGAATAAGAAATTAACTTTTTAATTAGATATTCTTGAAGTATCATTATACTTATTTTAAATTTTTTTACAATCAGACTTTCTAATAATGAAATTAAAATGTGTTTTATAATAAATAATATTAATAATTTATTTAAAGTCAATATATACGTACTTCAGATTCATGCAAAAAGACATTTGTACGGCAACCTAAAGATATTGCGTGAACTTCTGGATAATTGGAGTTCTATTGTATATACAACAACTGTCATATGGATTAATTTTTTCCAAAAACGCTTCCTTCAAGATATATTCACGATATATATATATATATATATATAAATATATGTATATATATAGTCGAAACCGGTTATACCGACATCGTTTACAACGACGGATTCATTATTCACCATTAACTCTTTCTTAAAAACGTGAAAACTCTAAAATTTTGTGTTCTATAGGACACCATACAACTTTTTCCTGAAGCATTTTCGTGCAAACCTGTTTGTTTTAGAAATATTCAGGTGGTCGAGTTAAAATGGGACACTTCGTACACATTATTACTTAACGCGAAGCGTTACTTAATGCGACCGGTTTCCTAGTGTAAAGCGTTATTTAAACCAAAGCATTACTTAACGCGAACCCTAATTATTAGTTATCTTTATTTATTAATTAATTTTTGAATTTATTCATATAATAAACTTTTTTAAATCGAGGCCTGAAAAAATCTGCATTAAATACAAAATATTTCTTATAAAAAATACTTTCTGTTAAAATTTATTATGATTTTAAGCATAATAAATAATAAATTATTAAAATTATTAATTCGAAAACTTAAGAACCTGTTTAATTTAAGTGATATTATTGTTAATTTTTACTCCACACTTTATTTTGACGATGTAGATATTTTACCACCTACCGTTTAAAAAAATTTAAAAACTACATTTAAAACTATTTAAATTATATTTTACCTATAGTAAATATCTTTTATTACCACTAACTGCTCATTTTCCAAGTTTTTAATCTGCTCTTCTGTGTTAATAAATATAGTTAAAATCCTAATCGAAAAAACTACTATCAGGATATAATATAATACAACTTTTAATTTTTGTTTTATGTATAATTATCTATGTTTTTATTGCATTTTTTAGGAACTAGTGTTGACAAATAATTCACGTTCGTTCGATATGTGGAAAGAAACGCCAATACCAATGTACTTAGAAATATATTTGTATAATTTTTCAAATTATGATCAATTTAAAATGGACAGAAAAAATGTAAAACCATATTTTGATGAATGTGGACCATATACATTTAAAGAAAAACATTTTAAAATGAATTTAACTTGGAATGACAATAATGATACTATTACGTTCATGCAAAATCGATTATGGGAATTTGAACCAGAGATGTCGATTGGATCATTAGATAAAGATAAAATTACAAATGTTAATGTTATTACTGCTGTAAGTTGAACATTTTATTTTTACATTCGAAATTATTTTATTCTATAAAAAAAAATTCAATTTGAGATGAAGTAAACAGTAAGACTTGATTCCATAGTGCGTTCACAAATGTTTCTCACATACAAGTGGAATGTGCACATAGCTAGCGGAAAACGATACAGAAATTCTATAGTGACGTTCACAATTGATTTTCACATAGAGCCGTTCACAAGCGTAATGTGTATGTATTTAGCGCAAAACGATACAGAAATGTCAAACAAAGTTGGTCATAATTGGCTCTATTGAAAACTTTAACACTTGGATATGCTCTCTCCGTAACATACCATTCAGCCTAAAAATTTCGCAATTTGGTGAAAAATTTAGAAACAACTGCAAGTAGGTCGATATATTAAGCTCTGCCTGTGCCAGAGATTTCATATTGCAGTAGGGATAAAATAAAATATGGTGTAGGTATTTCAAACGTCACGTTAAGTTGGACTCCGGAACCCTATTCGTCAATATCTACTAAAGATAAGACCACGTTAATATTATTAAAATGTGTATAGAATATTGACGGTCACCCATTTACATCAAAAAATTAACAACTGATATATCCTGGCGTGGTCTCTCCCGATATATCATCTACATAGGGACAAGGTGTGTGGACGGTAGTTTCTCGACCGAGACTGAAGTTTCTGTCTATCATATTTTCGTTTAGGGAATGTATAATTGCTAAAATATTAATTGCTAAAATATTATGATACTCTCGATCATATGGCAAACGCCATCTACCGCTTTATTTGGCTGCTTGTTTAAAATTAAAAGTTTTGCAATGTGCTGTCTGTGGGTTGCGTCCCTTTCGTTAAAAAATCATAAGTTGATAAATACCAACAAAAAAGTTTTAAAAAAATTTCGTTTTTACTCTAAATGTTTATTCATGAATGATTGAAAAAAACATTTTTACATTATTGATAAAATTAAGATACATTTCACGTGTCATTGTGACAACGCTGTTTAGCTGTACACAGCATGTTCTCAGTTTTACCTTTCTTGTTTTAAAACATTTGGATAATTTGTGTCTGGTGTATCTATAATCAATCACAGAACAATGGCTACATGCAACAGTTGTGTATTTTATCTACTAGTATAAAATTCTTTAATAGTGTAATGCATAAGTTTCTCAAAATAAAATGCTTGATTTAATTTTTGTAGACAGTAGCGTATAATTTACGTTATAAACATATCCTGATACGGCATGCAGTTGATTTTTTGTTACGAGAAAAGAAAGAATTGTTAGTGACTACAAAAACGCCTAGAGAATTATTATTTGACGGCTATGATGATCCTTTAATTGACATGGTGAAAGAATTAAATATCACTAACTTTAATATACCTTATGATAAATTTGGATGGTTTTATCCGGTAAGTAAAATTTTTTAAATATTTGCAATTGAAAATAAATCACACCGCCAGAATGGACTTTTAGCTTATGATTTGGTTGTTATTAAAATGTTATTATTCCTATCTCATTTACTATCGAAGCTAGTTCTAAAACATGCTACTAGATAGAGTATATTTTATTTTCAGTTGCGAATAACAAATGAAAATCTAATCTTTATATGTTTGTAATTAGCGCAATAATAGTTATTCATACGATGGAGTGTATAATATGCATACCGGTGTGGATAAATTGAAAAATTTAGGAAAACTATATTCTTGGAATTATCAAAACGAGACCTCATTTTATCAAAAAAATTCAGCATGTAATATGATTAATGGAACGACTGGAGAAATTTGGCCACCTTTTGGAAAAGCTAATAAATTGACTTTGTTTATAAGTGATTTTTGCAGGTACGAGTGAAAATGTTTTGAAGAAAATATTAAAAAATAGTAGTCAAAAATTTCATTTTTTACAACAACCCTTGAATTATTACGTAGGAAAACTGAATTTGTTGTAGAATTTAAATTTTCAATATCTCAGTCATCACAAAATGTTGTAGACTTATAGTATATCTATAATAGTTCCTAAAATTACATAATCTTTTATTCTAGGTCAGTAACACTTGATTATGCTACAAATTATGATAAACATGGTTTAGTTGGCCGGAAGTATATAGGTACTGATCGTGTTTTTGACAACGGAACAGCTTATCCAGAAGCTAGCTGCTTTTCGAATGGTGAAATACTTCCAAGTGGAGTGTTGAATGTATCATTATGTCGTATGGGAGCACCAGCATTTGTGTCATATCCCCATTTTTATTTAGCTGATCCTATATATCGATCTAACATTGATGGAATGAAACCAAACAAAAGTTTACATGAAATGTTTATGGCATTAGAACCGAATACGGGATTGCCATTAGAAGTACGAGCTCAGTTACAAATTAATATAATGATACAAACATATGAAGGCATATCGTAAGTTTTTTTAAAATATGATTACAATTTTCTTTTCAATATCTGTGGTGTTAAATATCTAAAGGACGCATCACGAGACCCGTTTTTATAAATGTGCACCGAAGCGCAAACTATCATTACACAAAAATAGAAGAGTAACTAGTATAATAATGATGAGGATCGCGAGGAGGTGGACTCAAATAATGCATGAATTAAATCAAATAAATCGAACGTTACTTTTTACTGCCTATAAATTTCATCCTAATAAATTAATATATTAGATGATACAATGTATGCGTTACCAAGACCTAACATAATGACAACCATGATGTTTTTGATAATAAATTTTAGAATTTTGAAATTTTCTGACTTTTGTTAAGTCAAATTTTCAGTACGAAACTCTATGCGATGCCATAATTTGAAAGTCAACAAAAATCGGACGACAAAGTTTGTATTTGTAAACTTAGTTTTATGTGTCTCTCGACTATATAAAACTTTGAGGTTTTCAATAGTACCTAAGTATCAAGTATATAAATGACGTTATTTTTCGGGGAATTAGAAAACATAAATTTTAACTAATTATACTAATAAACAGGCAGTAAGTAATTATTAAATTTTATTACTTTAAATTTATTGATCAACTGATTATTTTGCAGTTTTATAGTACGTCATTCTCAGTAGTTACATGTAACTAGTTATTCAAGTACTAAAGTTAAGGCTGCATTGCAAGTTTTTGAATCTCTCGCTCTAGGGAATTCCTCACTCTATAGACCGTAGAAGTGGCTCTCTCTCGGTTTTAAATTTGAGATGAATGTTCACTTTATTTCGAAATCCGATTTTGAATGCTTTAGTGTTGAAAGGAGTAATTCATTAATTTGTTCTAGTCAAGTTTCTTCATTATAGGAACCCGGATAAAAACTTTTAACAATGTGAGAATCAATCAAATAATAAATACTTTTTTGTTGTAGATTATTTAAAGATCTTGAACGAACATTTGTGCCAATGATGTGGTTCCGAGAAACTGCTGAATTAACTGGTGAATTAGCAAATGAAGCAAAAACAGTTGTATTAATACCAATGATAGGTAACTACACATTTTATGGATTTGGTGCAATTGGGTTCTTGATTATTGCAATTGGATGTTATCTGTCACTGAGCGGAAGGTGGATGAAAAGAGATGAACTATTAATTAAACCAAATGATGACTCGACATCGTATCGTGAAGAATACATGCCTTACAATAGTAGTTAACATAAAAGTGTTATATTTTATATATTGACGATTTATAGAATCTTATAACAAAAATATGACGAAAAACTTTTTAGTTTATCGAGTACTGAAAGTTATATCAAAATTACGTATTAATATATTATATTTTTAAAGTTTGCTACTACAGTTGAATTTGGATGAGTACGAATAAGATCTGAATAAGCAAGAAAATTAGATTTCTAAATCTTTATTGAGACCATTTTTCCATAAAAAACATTTTTCGTACTGGGAATTCGTTTGTAGGTAATTGTGACATGTCATAGCAATAGATTCCTGTTTATAATTAACAAGAAAGGAAAAAATTACTATTTTAATTTTTTATAATTGTGAGCATCAATTTTTACAGTAAATTTTTTTTCTTTTTTGTATTGCATTACGAGAATGTAGACAAGTAAAAGTAGATATGAAATTGATTTATATGGAAAAATACAGAATCCGTTTTTCTTTCGGTAACCTCTAAGAAAGTGTAGAAATCTTGACGAAATGAAATGTATCTTTTTGTATTACTTAACCAACTTTGATTGTATTATAAAAAATTTAATATAATATAGTAAACAAGGAAACTAAAATATCTTTTCTATCTTAAGCTACAAATTTACATAATTTTTAATTATGTTTCTTGTTATTAAAGACTGACACTACTATCTTTGCAACTAAATGTATGTTTTAAAAATTATACGATGTAAGTTTACGTTGTGATTGGTGCTACTTAAATTTTCCTCTTGCCAAATAGTAAAGTTTGACAAATCTATTGATGCATAAATAATATTATTATTTCTTTGATATTATCAGTGAAAAGCGTCAGTCAATCATTTGGTGATATTATTTTAATCTACAAAGTTTAGAAGATAAAAATTATGTTTTGTGATATTGGATTCTCTAGTAAAAGATTAAACTAAGACGTAATTTAAAATCTTATTTGTTACAAACTATATTAGTTACTAGATACTAGTGTCGTATCGTTTACAAGGGAATTCATATTTGATTTAAGGATCATGCTGTACAACATTGTGAAATAAAAAATTAAATTTAAATTGTTTATAAGTCTGATTGATATATCCGTGATTATCAAAATTATATTTTACGAATTCTATCTTTATTTACAATAAGAGATATTTAAAGATGAGCTATGGTTAACATTCCGACTTTGGGATCGCTATTTAAAATTAAAGTCCTGAGTTGATGTATCTTTAAATTTCAATTTTAAATAGTAACTTTGAAGTCGGACATTTTACCATACAAGTTAAAATGTAAAGAATTTTTGTCAATGCAAGGGACATCCGATCGAAGTAAATACTCGCTGATAACACTAATTTATAATTTCAGTTTGATTTGATAATTTTTATAGCGCTTAAAAAGGTAAAGAGTTCTATATACCATGAAAGTGGCCCATAGCAGGGTGGCTACATATTTGGAAATTCTGGAAAACCGAGTCATGGAATTTATTTTAGGTCAGGTACTGACCTAAAATAAAGTGTGTGATAATAAACTTATTGTCATGTAGAATTTTCATGGTTTACTTAAAGAAAATTATGCAACCCCTTTTTTATACGATTTGTGTTTGTAAGCTAGTTGTTTGAATTTTTTTTAAATCTGCAATTGTTAGCACATGTTTTTTTTAAATGATCACCTTCACTGAGATATAATTAAATAACAGCGTTTATTTATTTTTATTTATGAAGATTAAAATTGTGTTTATGGTGATGAGAAATTAGAAACAAATGATTCATTGGGTATAAAAACATACATATTTACTGAGAGTTTAAAACTTCTTTTCGAATTCGTTTTTATTTGTTTATATCAATGGTACACATCTCATTGAATCGAGGTCATCGATTTTGAATTTCATCTAAGAAAAATGAGCGACTTTCTTGCTGATTGGTAATTACAATCAAATTCTGTGACTAAAATCCAAAATACTTACTAATTTATTTTCGATAATTCAACTCCGTTGTTTGATCAGCTAAAAATATTTGTAACGAATACTTAATGATGCTTTCACTTCTAAAAATAATTGATTGAAGGTATTAAAAAGATAATTTAATAAGATTTTAAAAACATAAATGTTTGCGTCATATCGCTAACCTAAGTAATCAGTACAAATAGTATAATTGTTAAATAGATACCAAATAATGTCCATTAGTTGGAATTATGCTCGGTCAACTATGGATTATGCTTGATCATGCATGACTTATGCATGATCAGGCATGAATCATGCATGATCAATCAAGCATGAATCAAGAATGAGAAATACGCGCTTAGCATTGTTTCGAAAGCATTTAAAGTTGCTTAAATTCATAAAATTTACATCAAAATTAAACAAATAAAATTTCTTTTATGAACAAATGGAATTGATATTTAATATTTTAAATTATTATGACAATATTCATTCAATTACACTTGTTCAATATACAAAACGAGTCATATTATGTAAAAATGAAAGTTTATCATCTTACCAAAACGATTGACTAGTTTTGACAATATCCGACTATTTTTAATGTAATCTATTGAGTTACTGCGCTTGTGTCCGACACTCAACTTCGACATACGATGTGTTGTAGGATAAAGAAAGCTCAAAGGTTTTAAAATACTGATTTTTGATCTAAATTAAAAATTAATTGTAATATATTGAAGTTAAACAAAATTTGTAATTTTTACTATTTGTGATAGATTACACAGATTTGACACCTATTAAATTAGAGACAAATAAAGATAACAATAAATTTTTCCAAAGTGAAAAAGCAATATACAAAAGTAATGTACCTTTAAATATGTTTATTCTAAGTTGTTTATCTTTTCTTTTTTTTGGAATAATGGTATTCCATTTTATCAATAATAATGTACCTTAATTAAAAAGAAATTACCAATTCATATTGAAAATTCAAGTGATAACATAATAAATTTTTAACTAATATTTTTATAAAGATTTTTATTTTGTGTGATAGAACCTTTGATGAAACAAAATCCTTATCTCGCTCATCAGATACATCGTTTTTATCAAAAATGTGTAAGAAAGTTATTTAGTGTCTGTGAGTGATTCTGGATTGCACTAAGTGAAGTTGTTTTGGAAATATACGGAAAGTATGTATTTTGATGTCCAGAAACACTTTCCAAAAATGCTACCTTAGCAATTTGATACCGGCGTTTCTGATAATCAAGAACGAACTAAACCGGATTGAAAATTTAATCCGATACAATACGGTTTTAAATCATTTTACATTATATTGGATTGAAAAAATTTCAAGTTTGAATTCGTTCAAAAGCATTGAAACGGATAACAAAAGATGGCAGCACAGGTCAGGATTGGACCGGATTCAGGATTGTTCAAAGGGATTGTATTGAAACAAATAAAAATGTATTGACGAATTAGATAGAATAGAATCGTATAAAGAAAATGAGGTTGAATCCGGAATCCTATAAAATTGGAATTCAAATCTCTGTTATTGATTATTTATTTATTATCGGCTTATTGGGCGCTTTCAAAATATATCGAAAGTTATGAGATTTATCGCAAGCATAAAGGTTTGAATAAAACTGGCCTCTTTATATTTATCTTAATGGTAAATTTCAATACCCCTAAATTTTATTTCGCAAAAGATGAGAGATAATGCAAAACTTGAAACTCATTATTTTATTTATAGAAACATGCACAACGCATTGAACAAACTACTGTAAGATTGTTAATGTATGTATGTGCTGTGTTTCACATATACATTAATTTGTAAGTAAAAAGGAAACCCTCATACTACCCTTTTTTTATAAATATTAATTATTATCATGAACTGAAACTGTGTGGTCTTCAATTCCGAAAACCCAATGAGTGAGTCGATAGTAAGGAGTGGAAATTTGTCAAATAATTGAAATGAAAATAGTTATAATTTTTGTTTCGAGTATTGTGGAATAAGTTTTATTATTTGAACAACATTAAAATAAGCGGTCACTTTATGCTGGACTTTTGACTGCCGATTGTGTACATATTATGATCAATTCGTTTAATAAGAGTACTTAAAACAATTGAATGTTATGATAAATTTAAGGATATTATAAGTTAGTTCCAAGTTTGTAACTATTCCATTTATAATTATAATTATTCCATTTTTGCATGTCCCTTTGTCTGTCAACAAGATTACTCAAAATCAAAAATAAAATTTTTTTTAATGTGCTTCAGGGCTTAAAAATAACTTGGTGAATGGGGAAATCGGCCAGTGGGTTCCAACCAGAGACTGTTACAACACATTAAAAATTTATCTCCTAAACTGTATGAGATGGAAAAAAAGTTTAAATGCAAAACACACTTTTTTTAAACAAATTTTTTGTTCGCTACTTTTGTTTCCAATATCAATTTTAGTTCAAAAATTTGTAATTTCTGTAGATTACAGGCGCATACCTTTTACATACACACCATATACATATAGTACCTTGGTATATACACCACATGTCATATTTTTACAGTTTGCTGATGTATGTAAACGAAAACTTCTTTCTATTTTGTATCCCAGTGTTACTCGTAGAATAACTTATAGTTTGGGTTGACTCGATTTGAGCCAAAACAGAGTTCGTAAGAAAATCGAAAAAAGGAAACTAGACACTATAAAACACACTCGAAATTTAGTTTAAAAAAGATCTTATTTACGATTAAAAATAGATTGACAGAACATTTAATACAAACAAAAAAGTTGGAATTTAGGATTACCAACTCAAAATTTTAGAAAATCCGGTAATTGATCTCATCAGTCCGTGCAGTCACATATCCTACCAATTCCTAGTCTACTTATCTATTATCTTTTTAATCTGGAGTCCGGAGAAAACTTAATTTTTCCGGTCTAAAATTGGAGATTTGATAACCCTATTGGAATTAGATAATAATTAAATGTACTAATAATGCCAGTGTATTAAGATCATCTTCAACCATGGTGTTTTCAAAACAATCTCAAAATTTCATGACGGGACTCCTCAAAACAACCAAAGGAAATTAATTTTATGGCTATGACATGGATCACAACTTGCGTGTCATTTTTCACTCTCCTAAGTTCCTAACCATCAAACCGAAGCTATCCATATACCAAATTTCATTAAAATTGGTTCAGCAGTTTAGCAATTTTTAGAGGAAAGGAGTTGAGGGGATGCGTTTCCAGGAGTTTTACTTGTCAGGTTTTGGACTTTTCTCCACTACTTTTTACTATTACGGTAAGCCATTTTTTCTGTTCATTTTTGCCAAAGTTTAGTATTTTTGCCCTTTTGATCTAAAAAACATGATGTATTCAATCATATCCTAAAATCATATCAAAAATACAAATTAAAAAAAAAATTAACAACTAAATTCTTAGAAACAAATGCCGTGCCACTCCAACTTTAAAATATTTTTAAAAGGTTCATCGGAAATATTTAAAATAATAATTAAAAAAAATTTCGAGGGATTGCAATGACGTGTACAGATTAGTTACCTATATCTTTTTATTAAACGTTAAAATTGGGGTAAAGTATAAATAAACTCAATATATGATATTTGATGGAAGAATGAACTATAGTGTTGTCAGTAGGTATGTTTATTTGTCTGATGTAATATAAGATAGAATTTCTAAGTGAAGCCATATGTATGTTTTGTGGTATTAATTTGTAAACAAACGTGTGTTAATAATATTTTTATATAATATTATGTATTATAATGTCATCATGAATATTTTTTCATCATAAAATATTATATGTAGTAATGAACGGATAATAGTTAATTCTTTAATTGTATTTCTACTATCACATTTTTGTTCACATTCTGTCGATGTTTATTTATTTTTTATTTAAATCAACATGTGGAAAATTATAGGGTGGAACTAAACATTGTATTATAGTGATTCCCTTGTTCATTTTGTCAATACTAAATTCTTTTATTTGTTGTCGTACAGTCTTTTCTGTCGGAAAACCTCATCATCAAGGCTCTTTCGAGTTATGTTGTTGGATTTAAATTCTATACTTATGATACACCAGTGCATTTAGTCCCGGCTTCATATATGCAAATGAGGACTAATATTACTAAAGTCTGTTTAGAGACGTCTGAGATCCTGAGAACCTGTATCAGATAGAATCATGACATCATAGATTCTAATTTATAGTGAGATCAATTACTGATATTCAATGCTCAAAGGTAACAGACGAGGAAGATAATGAATCTTTAAATGGCCTCTTTAATGTCACCCTGAAGAAAAGTTAATGGGTGATTTTAATGCCAATCTATAGGTAGCGATAACTTTGGAAGAAGGTTGATTATAGATAATCACGGGTTGGGGATTTGATCTGCTGTTCAAATATAATATGGAGAAACGGTGATTTCGCACAAAACTAGCCATGAATTTTATTGTATACCTTCTGGTGAATTGACCAATAAACCAACTCGATAATTTTCTCACACGAAGAATATGCCTTGAAGATTTCTGCATTCAACAAAGACACTTTCAATATGAAAGAATAGCGATGAATTTACTTTGAAACCTTTTATTTTAATTAGAATCATTTATTTATTATGAATGCAATAATATATTATGAATGCATTATTTATTATGAATGCAATATATGTGATTTAATATGTATTTTTATACCAGGTATTTATATAATTTACTAGCTGCGGGTATTTATACAATATGCTATTTAACACAAAAGGAATTTTCAAATCGGACTGGTAGGTTAATCTGAGAAGGTTAACTGTAACCTGAAGGACCTAATAAGTTCATTGGGACGTTTAAATAATAGAAGTAGGTAGAGATGGATAAGCCCCTTTCAGTATTAAAATGAAAACTGTTCCAGGTGTGTCATATCCTGGACAGACGCTGAAATCTAATCTAACCTAACTGGGAACCAAGTCATTGCAAGATATTACTTATGCCGGCAGTACACATTCGGCGAGACATTTGTAAGGCGAGGAGCCGCGAGTGGAGCTGTGTACCCTCTCGCCGAGTGTTCGACCGGCAATACAGGTCAGGAGTAGTAATTTTTGATTAAACTTTTAAAAATAATGATTATTCAAATGAGTAATGAAGGACACTAAAGGAATAAAAAAAGTATTCCTAAATTTATACAGTTTTTAGTTATTTTCGTGTTAGGTATACTAAGATTAATGCTCGTATTCAATCGTTTCCTTGGACTCGTGTCAAAAAACCGATTTTTGATGGAGCGTTGATGAGTCTACACGAGGCCGACCAAGCGTTGTGAGTACACTCTCGTGCTCGTTATGTCTAACCTTGCCTCGCTGTATGTGTACTGTCGGCATTAGTAGCTATTTAATAGTTAAGTTTAAATATAACATACTATGGTGTCACTGGTTGATTTTGTATCTACATATAGATGCCACTCTGATATTCATTATTCAATACAATTTCGATTCAACCAACAACACGCGTTCAGCTTTAGTGAGCGAGGCAGATTTTTGAAATTTTTATATACGACCGACTAGGTTTTCATTAGTATTAATTAATTGAACCTAAATATTTTATCTATGGTATTCATCATGTTACATGGTACAACAAGAGCGTTGTTAATTAATGGTGAATTATTATTACGAATTGCTTTCTTAAATACATATATATATATATATATATATATATATATATATATATATATATATATATATATATATATATATATATATATATATATATATATATATATATATATATAAGAAAGCAATTATTCATATATATTTGTTTGTGTATACTTAAGCGTCAACAATACGATGTTTGTCCACATTCCATTACGGTTACGTAAGACAAACTGTTGGAGACTAGCGTATACTATATAGACAAATGTCATTGAATTTTTAATTAAATACTGATATGAAAAAATTAACTCGTCGGAATAATAACTTTCGACAGAAATAATACTGTCAAAATAAAAAAATAAGAATGATATGAAAAAGTTGGCTATTACGTCACAATCGTCTTTGGTGTAGCGGAAGCACGCTGGACTAGATATCCAGAGGCCCGAGGTTCGATTCCTGGTTGACGAGTTATTTTTTTCATATCAGTATTTAAGAAAGCAATTCGTTATATATATATATATATATATATATATATATATATAGGGTGAATCGAACCAGCCGCATAATAGCACTAGCCTCCACTTCCTTCCATGATACTCCCATTTTCCAACAACATCCAATAGTGGTGTACTTTTTGTTAGGGAGACGATCTGTTCATAATACAAATGTTGTTTTGTATGTTGTGTGTTGACGTGGACGCACATGGTGTTCTTATGTTGATGTGTGCTTGTGGCTCCCACTCTAATTATACTTAAGTGATACACTTTGATGTGTAATACATCTAACTCCGTACATAATTACATTGGTAATGATTGATTATTCAGTTGAATTGCATTACTTAAGTATGTAGGTATAATTAGAGTGGGGGTTGCAGGCATGCATCAGTATAAGAGTGCCATGTCCGCCTGTGCTAGCATATAGCATATAGCATATAGCGTATTGGTGTTATGAACAGACTGTCTCCCTAACAGGAGGTGTTCTATTGTTGGCAAATGGGAGGATCATGGAAGGAAGTGGAGGCGTGTGCTCTCATGCGGCTGGTTCGATTCGCTCTGTATATATATATATACAACGCTTTGCCACATATACCTACTATGGCTTAAAACAAGACGATTGAGTTAACTTGCTCCAATAAAATTTGCAGTTTTTAAATCGTTTTTTGTTTGTTCTTAAATTAGAACAGATTGCGAGATTTTGACATAATTGAGTATGGTGATATTGTTTTATCATACAAAACAACCCATATGAAAATTTTGTTCATATCAATTGGCATCATTTAACGTGGTGATTTTGATAACTAAGCCCCCTTCAATTTGTACGATCATGGAAACAAACTATTTTAGGTACGAAATTTAGATGAAGTAGAGGTAGATTGTAAAGGCTGCCCTGGACGGGCTACACTTCGACCATAAGGTCCATTGTGATGCCTTAGGATGTGAGGATGTGAGTGGAGTGGAAGAAATTTGTGAGTAGACTAGGAATTGGTAGGATATGCGGCTGCAGCCGACTATGATAGGAACTATGCCGATATTCATCTGGAGTTCGTGAAGGAAACTGCAGAAAACCTTCATAAGCATAGCCGGTTACTTCGTTCTTGTCCATACGCCGACAGTTTTGTCAATTAACCTCCCCTTTTTTTTATTTTTATAATTGACAAACTGCCGATGTCGGGATTCGAACCCATAACCTCCCAGTTTGAAGTATATTGTTTACTACAAAAAAGATACTCTTTATAAAAGTCGATTACTCTTACGGTTTACTCAAAATTTGGAATTTCAATCATTGGCAGCAGCAATTTCGACACAAAGATTAAATTACGAAAAAATTATTTATAATATGTTCCAGGTATTTTTAAGATAATAATAGCACGGTTAGCTATATAGGATGGCTCTAGGATATAGGCTGGCTCTATTGATATATTGATTGCCTTAAATTGATTATGCCCAGATTCAGAATTGTTTGAAGTGTTTAGTTGTGACGCTAGAACATAGCTCGGTTTTTTTTTTTTAAATTACAACCTTCGAAACTAAACAATGTAGTTTTTGCCGCTTGATTTTTCTGTAAATGTGGTAAAAAATTAAAAATTGTACCATGTGCCTTAATTTGGCGCTCGAATAACGAGTGTCCAGCATCAGTCTTTACTGGTGTTTGATAACGGAGTTCATAAAAACGACTAAGATTTGATAACGAATGGATTGTTATTTAAATAGAAACGGTAATACGATGGTAGTACAGTAGTAAATTTGTAATAAAAGAACACCGCGAGAGAGCGACTGCGACCCCGAGGACAACTGGTGTAGCTGTTACTACGTCAATTATAATAATGATTTATTATAATTGAAACTGATTGCTGTGATATATAGCATTTATTTTTTTGATTTATTTGTGATTATGATGTTAATTAAAAACTTATTTTATAAAATTTTATTGAAAACATTATCTGTGTACAATAATTGTGTACAAAAGAGTATTGTATAATTGAAATCAAACAGTTGTACATGTTTTAGATTTATAGAATAATTTTTAAATTTGAAATTGGAAAACATATAGGTATACACACACATTTTGATATTTGTTAATTGTACAGTCCATGGAGACTATATAAAGGAGATCTAACTCAAACGGGAAAATTGACAAAATATGGCAACGAAATGGTAGAAGTTATATTTACTTTTTATGTCGCTAGTGTCGCTAGTTGTTGATAGGAACTCATCCGTACCGAAGTGAAATACCGTACGTTTAGTTTACATCTTCGCATAGCAGATCTCCCACGAGTATGAGAGAGTACATATGTATACATTAAGACCTCCTTTTCATACACATTGCTTAATGTATACATATGTACTCTCTCATACTCGTGGGAGATCTGCTATGCGAAGATGTAAACTAAACGTACGGTATAGTATAATAAATAGAAATGAAGTAGCCAGTAACTAGTTTTATTTCGAAGTGATTATTTTGAAGTATGAAATTTGTTTAAAAAAATTTATTAAATAAAAAACTGAAATGGAAATGGAAAAAAAGCAAAGTTTTTTCTTTTTTTATAAATTTTATTTTTTTTTCTAACAGCTTTTTTCATAAAATGTTAAGTTTTAGATTTATTCGTAAAAAAATGTTCAAAAACATGTGTTTTTTAACAAAAAATTCACGAATAAAATTTATTTTTGCTTATATTTAACGTCATAATTTTCACAACCTAGAAGGAGTGGCATCCATCCCAGGGTGAAAGCACATATTGGCGCTATAGAACTTTTGCTTTTTAGGTTATTTTGTAAGTTTTGACCAAGTTTCTTTCAAATCGGTCTTTTCCGTCAAAATTGGGAGGTGAAATGGTTCAAGGACTGTACTATAAAGAGAGTTGCGAAATTTGTGATGTTTGGAAGTTATAAAGTTGAAATTAAACTTACGTCAATCTATCCATTATTAGTATGGTTATCTTTCGGTTATATTATGCCAATGGAAGTGACTAGCATTTATTTAAAAAAAAAAAAAGGAAAAATATTACGAAAATATTCACGTTAATAAATTATTCTTCAGAACATATTCTACGAATTTGTGTCATACAACATTTTATAGAATTTTATATCCACCCCGCATTTTAATTTCTCGATTATTAGTCTATGTGGGAATTTTTGAGATGGGATGATAAAATCTTTTCTTTTTCAGCTACCTATAATTTACCTACATTTCAAGTTTCAGGTCAATTTTGTCCTGAAACCAAATATTTTTGGGGGTTGATTTCATGAACATTAATAAAGCGTGATCAATGAAACGTGTGTGCTTTTTTCGGTTGTCCATCTCGCTTATGTATGATTTTAGTTAAGTAGCAGTATTAGTGGCAGGGAATCAAAGGCTAAAATAGCTCCTAAGATTTGAAACTAGAGCTCTTTGTTTCCTGATCCAACCCCCGTGACATACCCTTCCGTCTACAGGTTTCGTGACATCACTTCTGGTGAACAAATTAGAAACTATTGCCGATAGGTTGAATTATTAAGCTCCGCCCCCGGTAGATATCCCAATAGTAACTAGGGAACTATTTTTAAATTCACACACGCAATCGATTTTAAATAATCTCAAAACGATTCAAATGCGCTAAAAATCTCTTAGGGAACTTTCAACCATAGCAACAAAGTTTGAAGATGCGTTTGTACTGGTGAAATGAACCATTCTTTCAACTGACAACTTACGGTTTCGTAAACTCAAAACCGACTATCGTTTACTTATTTAAATCAATTATAAATTTAATGAGAGCCATTTTTAAATTAATACATAAACTCTTAAAAATATTTAAAAAAACATCATTTAAAAATATGACTAATTAATTAGACAAAAAGATAATTGTTTTGCCCTGATTGACCCATAACCGAATAACAATAATCATTAGGTACGACAAAACAATAATGAATTTAATGATTAATTAAAATCATATTATGTTAACGTATACAAGGTGATTGATTCGCCATTAAGTTTCTATTAATTATTATTTATGATTTTATGATTTTATGATTTTATGATTTTATGATTTTATGATTTGTAAATTATGTTTTACACAAAGTAAAGAACATAAAAATTCAGTTAAAAAATATAAATCAACATTGCATTCACACCTGATGTAAGTACATTTAATTATCTAATAATGAATGTGGTATGATGTATAAATGACTACATACTTAGATATTACGCGTTTTTACATAAGCTATGTAAAAAGTATATACATAGCTTCTAACAAGCAATAAAAATATGTAGAATATTATCTATACATAAGGACATCCAGCACTATATAATCAGGACAAAAAACCGATTTGATTTTATTATAGAACAAATACATCAACACACATACGCAACACATAGACAAATTCCACTGTTCACATATACAAAATGATGTTATTTTGAAAAAATAAATTTTTAACTTCTATATTTCGAAAACAAAACGGTAAAATGCGATTTAAAAAAAAAATTTATTTAATAAATATTAATGTTTACTATTCCAGTTTTTTTTTAAATTCTGTCGAGTATTTTTTTAATACAACAGATAATAGTTGGGCGAGCATGAAGTTTTACATGCTTCTAATGAGAGAGAGTGATAGAGAATGATCATTTTTGCTATTAATTATCCCGCGTTCTAAACGGTCAAAAATTCCGAAACTTCGGGATTTATTAGAAAACGTTATTTTTAGTCTGTGAAAAAAAATGAGCAAAATCTATCGAAAAGTGGTATGGTGGTATGTATTAGGTTTTCCCCTTTAAACTGAACACCTTTTAAATCATAAAAATGCATATTTAAAAAAATATTTAGGTGGAAACTTTTTAAATGGACACACTGTATACATATTTATATAAATTTATATAATATACTAGCTGTATATATATATATATATATATATATATATATCGTATATATAAAATACGATAATTTAAAATACGATACGATTAACGGTTTTCAAGGTATGATACCCATACCTTCAAATGAACCTGATTTTCGTACTGTTTGGGTCCAAATTAGCCTAGAAAGTGATTATTACTAAAATGGAGAAGGACAATTTTTTTCATTTTTTTCACATTTTTTCCAAGGGGTACCCCTTAAAAAAATCGCGAAAATTGGAGGAAAATTTTATGTCCCCAATTTTGATACAAAGTTCGTTTTAAGCTAATTTGGACCTAGCGAAAATCATGGCGTTGGTTAAAATACGATACGATTAACGGTTTTCAAGGTATCATACCCATAGTGCTAAAATTCCAAACTGTATGAATTGAGAAGACAAAATTTTGAAATGTGTTGGTCGGACGTTAAAATGAACCTGATTTTCGTACTGTTTGGGTCAAAATTAGCCTAGAAAGTGATTATTATTAAAATGGAGAAGAAAAATTTTCTTCATTTTTTTCACATTTTTTCCAAGGGGTACCCCTTAAAAAAATCGCGAAAATTGGAGGAAAATTTTATGTCCCCAATTTTGATACAAAGTTCTTTTTAAGCTAATTTGGACCTAGCAAAAATCATGGCGTTGGTTAAAATACGATACGATTAACGGTTTTCAAGGTATCAGACCCATAGTGCTAAAATTCCAAACTGTATGAATTGAGAAGACAAAATTTTGAAATGTGTTGGTCGGACGTTAAAATGAACCTGATTTTCGTACTGTTTGGGTCAAAATTATAGTTTATAGTTACTCTATAGTTTATGTTCAGCTCCAGAACACACACTGTTTCAGTTTGTTATCTCTTTTCATTTTTGAGTTATCGTATATTTTAAAAATTAATTTTTTTTAAATAAATGTTTCGAAACTACAATAGATGGCAGATATGATCAAGATATAATTCAGTACAGTTCATTCTGTATTATTCTATGCAGAACGATCAAGCTATAATTCAGTTTGGATATCTTTGGTGCGGAGCCCTAATATATAGATTATAGATTGTAAAATTTTATAAAATTATAAAACGAATTTTATAAAACGAAGTCCAAAAACCGCATAAACTGGCCTGTCACACTTCCGTGCTCTAGATATCTGGTGATATATATTTTTTTAAATAAACTTGTTTTTTACAATTGTTTACCTACTTCATGTCCTTCATTATTATATATTTAAATTTATTATTATATTATGCGTCGATGTAAGTGATTGGCAAGGCAAAATAAACTTTTTTTTTTAATAAGAAATTGATTTTTGAATGACCGTAGTGATTGATTCATTTCTGAGATCTTGTTGCGTACAGCAGTATTTATAAATGCCTTTCACTTATGTTATACTAACCGAGGTTACTAGCGTTTACTGAATTTGGCATTTAAGTATAATATGTCTGAACAATAACGTCCGACGTCATAAACAAATTTAATGCTTTTGAGATGTGGTATTACAGAAAAATCTTGAATGTAAAATGGTCATCTTACACATCGAACGAGAAAGTCTTACGTAAAATTGGTACAAGGAAACAACTAGTGCAACTTATTAAAAGAAGAAAAGTCTCGTATTTCGTACACATCATGCGTTCGGATAAATATCGTGTCCAACAGCTTGTATTAATGGAGAAGTTAGAGTCACAGCGACAACAAGGTCGAAGGCGAACATCATGGCTCGACAACATTAAATTGTGGACTAACTTAAACTTAATGCAGGTGAAATCAATTATTCATGATAAAAAAAGATGGAAAAACGTGGTTGTCAACGTCTCCTAGGAGATATGGTACTTCATATGATGATGATGTATCATCATCATCATGTCTGAACATTTGTAACATTATTTTGACATCAAAGTTTTAAAATGAAAAATTTTACACATCTTGGCTGGGGATTGAACCCAAGACCTCTGGCATTCTAGACATATTACTTATATGTCAAATTAAGTAAACACTAGTTACCTCTTTAGTATAACAAAACCGAAATACAAAGGATATGTAGACATAAGTATTCAAAAACACTCAATTTTATTGTAAATAGTCAAATAAAACTTTTGCTAATTAAAAAATTTTTCCAATCTGGATAACAACAAACAAAACCCAATAATTTTTAAAATAAAAGTCTGGAATTTTTTTTACTTCTGGGAGCTATTTTTTGAAGAATTTAAAAAAGATCACCATTGGAAAATTAAAAAAATTTTGATTTTCAATTTATGTTATTAACAAATAAAGATATGGAAAAATTCAAAATCAAATTTTTAAAATTTTCCAACGGGGATCTTTTTTAAATACTTCAAAGAATAGCTCCCAGAAGTAAAATAAATTCCAGACTTTTATTAAAAAAATTTTTGGTTTTTTTTTGTTGTTGTTATCCAGATTGGAAAAATTTTTTAATTAACAAAAGCATAGTTAATGGAAAAATTAGGGTAAAAATTTTTGCGACGCATTAATGTTTGTTTAAGTATCCAGTAAGTACCTGAATTTTTTCTATCCTTAATATTCTATTTAATGGGTTAAAAACATTTTATTGTGCAAGTGTCGGAATCAAGCGGAGCCGAATCACCCGTTTTCAAGCCCTATATTCATCTCTCAATTAAAATTATAAATATTAGTGGTACAGTTCCGGGATATAGAAATTTTTTAAGAAAATTTCCTGCTCTTTAAGAATCTTTTTTTCGATTTCCGATATCTGCAATAGTTTCTGAGATATTAGCAAAAATCAAAACCAAATAGACAAAACCCAATAGACGGTATACATCGGTACAAAACCAAATAATGATTGATAAATAATGATTTTAAAATTGATTACATTTTCATGCTTGAGATAGGATGGCCCAGATTTAATACAGGTTTGAAATTTATAACACCTTTGCATTTGTAGTTAATTATAAAAAGATAAATACGAATATTTTTCCAGCTCTCCCCCGTAATGTAACAAACAACGATACATATACAATAAACATTGAAAGTTAGTATTTATGAAGCCGTTATTTGTAAATATAGATAGATACATACAAATGACTTTTTTTAAATTAATTTGATAATTATATTTTCATTAATAAAGTACTCGTACAATCAAATGTCATTACATAAAACTATTAATTTATTACATATATATCGTGTTTAAATTAAGTATGGCGCACACGATGCCAGTTTTCGTGCTAGTTCTCTTGCTGGATCATTCTGCAGGCTGCTGTGCATGGTATGTTGCATTCAGTTTGGTAGGGAGCGCTGCTAGTTTGGCTTCACACGAAGCTCGTTAGTTCGTCATTTAATATTTAAATCATTAAATTTTTAAATATGGAGGCGATTATGCAGGAAGTTATTGTTCGTAGACGAATTGCTGTTGTTACATTTTTAATGATTGATATATTGAGAAATAAAAGAAAAGAAAAGGCAAAACGTAAATTGTGGAGTCGGGATTGGTTGATGAGAAGGAACAGAAGTGACAGTGCTCTAACCATGCTGTTTAATGAACTAGGGTAATTGTGATAAAAAAATATTCTAAGCTTATTATTATTTTGTTACTTTCTCCTATCTAGACATTACTATTATTAGGCTTTTTAGCTTTATTACTTTAAATATTTAATTTTTTATGTTCACTATAAACTTTTTATGTTCACCTCAAAATGTGTCGCCATGTTTGACACAATTCTGCTTGATGATTGGCTCAACGCTTAAACTAGCAGACAGGGCTGCATGAAAAATAGCGCGGAAACTATCACCAAAATCAAGCAAGCTCGCACGCAGCAGAGCCATCAGTGACGTCACTATCCAGCAGCGTAGCATGCAAGACTGCCTCCAGGACTCCGATCAAACGAACTAGCACGAAAACTAGCATCGTGTGCACCATACTTTACTCATTTGACATACAGTTTTCGTAAAGATAAGCAACAATGTTAAGAAAAATAAATATGTTAATAAATTATATATGTTTATTGATCTTGTATATATAATATATATATATATGTATATATATATATATATATATATATATATATATATATATATATATATATATATAATATATATATATATATATTTTACGTAAATATCATCATACATGTTTTTTGATTTATGTTATGCGTTTTATTGATTTATATTACAAATTAGATGCCCTAATTATGACTATTATAATCAATTATTTTAATTTATATGATTATAATAAGACGTCAAAATTTAATCTATGTCCTCTGTCACATTGATCTCAGAAATAAGATCTAGGAAGTTTAAATTGTGTATTAGATATTCGATGTTTTATTCGGTAGATGTTATCCCAAAGGAGCGCATGATATATTTTTCATACGAGATCTCCTACATACGTATAACTAGCTAGATAGCTAGCCTAGCTATTCTTTGTTAAAAAATGAAGCTTGACTATGGTAGTTTATAGGGATGGTTTGAGTGGGGTTTGGTTTCCCCAAAACTTTATAATAGCGTCAACAAACTTATTTTTTTATAGTAATTTTAATGGTTCTTTAAGGATGTACGAGCTTTGATGTATGTAGTCCATTTATAAAATTCTTCAAAATCTTATATAGAACATTCATAAAAGTCCACAGTAATGTTTATTATTTTTTGTCGTAAGTTAAAATTAAAATTTAATTTAGACCCGACATACCGGGCCTAACAAAAAAGATATTTAAGAAAAAAAAACGTGAGATTTCGGGTAATTAAGCTACTGCCGACAGAAATGAAATTTACCCGAAATCTCACTTGTTTTCTTAAATATCTTTTTTTTCTTAGGCCTGTCATTCCAGAATTTTATTAGATCAATCTCTTTATTAATATTTCTATTTTCTATTGCGTAGTTTTTTTTTTAATCGTCTTATTTTATTCCAAGTGAAAATCATCAAAATATGTGTAAAAATATGGGTTTCTCCATATAAGAGCAATGCATTAAAACTCGAACTTTAACATTAAATAATTAATTAATTTTATAATTCATTTATATGCACTTCAACTACATGTAAACAAAAAAATCAAGCCTTAATCTTTTTGAAGCCTCAGTGTTCGTACATCCTTAAGATGTTCTTAAAATTGGTTCTGCGCGTATTCATTATCCGTATTTTCTCTTCGTTTTGGTTTTTTATACTGCTTAATTTATTTATCGTTTAATATTAACAAAAAATTTAATAAATTTTATTTTCAATACTCTCACGATTCTTGTAGGTCTATATGCAAACTAAGCCACTAAAAGTGATATTGTTTTGTTTTAAATGGCGGAAATTTAATATCGTAGATAAAAATTAAATATTAATATTATTAAATATAAGGCATGGTTTTTCGTAATTAATTTTAATGAGTAAATAAAATAATATTAAAAAAAAAAAAACTGGAAATATACAGAGTGCGTCGGGAAAAATGCATTAAATGCTAGTACATTTTTCTCATACAAATAAGCTTAAAAACCAAAAAGTTCCTATTTGTAATATAGATAGATAAATCTTGAAGTATGAAAATTGTTGCATTTCGACCTTATGGCCCATTGTTCTCCCTCTTCTACTTCAGTGTAACGAGATTCGCTTCTCCCATATTTTGTCTTTGGCCAGAAGCTTGCTTATCAGGTTTTTCTGAAAGTTCATTTATTCGGGGTGAGATATTGTATACAAATCATTATACAAATAATGGATAAGGGGAGTAAAATGAAAAATTCCAAAGTGTTGTTTGCCAGCGCATGGTGTTTCGCGTCCATAGGCCATAGTGCAATGCCGTTGTATTTTCTATACTTCACGATTAATCTTATGGAGGTAATTGAGATGTAGCTCTAGAACTATAAATATTACGGACTTCGATTGTCGTTCCAAAGTAATTATATAACATAAATCTTATCAGAAAGTGGGTTGACCAATTTATCTTCATGGCATCATCAGTATGAATTAGCCCATCAAAATTATTATGTGTGATACAGAATACTCATTAAAAAACCAATTCAACTCGACCCTATATCTTTTAGAATTAGATGGATATGAGAACATGAATCTAGCAAATTTGATAACATTCTTTGACATCAATTGCTTGATATGAAAAATCATATGTATTCTTTGGCTATACCAAAGAATACAGATATACATAGAAGCTTATAAGTCCACTTTTTCTGTCCCCACAAATATGTTAGTTAGTACCCTGAAAATAGACGGCGATAGCAGGTACTTAACTTAATTTTTCTCATAATTGAAATTATTCAATTAGCCCAATCGAATTAGGATTTGACCCAGAAAAAATTATAAGTAGCAATTTTCCTTCGGAATTTGTTGGACTCACACTTGCGGTAAAGGAAAAGAGGGGTGTAAATAATCAGTTTTTCGAACAGTATAATTTTTATAAAGAAAAAAATTAACTTTTATTTTATTTTCAGTACACTTTTGAAATTTTTCATGTAAAATTGAAAATAAACGAGTTGTTAATCAAACAAAAATTTCCCCCCTCTTTTGGGGTAAAAATCGGAAAATACCGATCCTAGAAAAAAATATATAAGAGCCAAAATTGTAGGAAATTTAATTCTAAACAACGTTTATAATTACCATTTTTCGTATGAAATTGAAAATAAATGGGTTATTCAATAAACAAAAGTTAACCCTTAAAATCAAGATGGCGGATGACGCAACGGATCGAGTACCACACAAAACAAAATGTAGACTGCTAGTGACCCACTCCAAAGAAGTCTGAAGGAAAATTGTTACTTATAAATTTTTACGAGTTTGCCCCTTTTTTGAGATAATTCGATTGGGCTAAATTTAATTTTAACCTAAAACATAATAAACAATCGCAGTTTTTTTATATGACTTTAGTTAGAATCTTGTCAACATTGTTTCTAGCTACGAACATTATGTTTTAAACTTTTAATTTTTCGGGACTGTTAGGGAATCATTGTGTAATCCTGTTAAATACCTGCTATCGCTGCCTATTTTCAAGCCTATTTGAGGGGACAGAAAAAGTGAAGCTTCTATGTATATCATCTGTATTCTTTGGCTATACTAATAAATATTCCGTGTATGTATATTTGTTCCGATTTAAATTAAAAACCATTTGAAACCATTTGACGGCTATTTAAAAAACTTGTTTTATCACAGTTTTAAAACTGTTTTTTATATTTTTTCTTTATTCAAGAAAAGCTAAAGGCTATTTTTTCAATTAATGTTTCAATTAATTAATTAATTAGGTTTATATTTATATTAATAATATGCAATAAATAATACGTTCTTTATGTAATCATTTGTGCATATCATTAAATCGATAAATTGGCCAATCCACTTTCTGATAAGATTTATGTTAGATAATCACTTTGGAACATGTCATTAATATCCTACTAGCTTTATCTCTTTTGATAACTAAATTGCAAGATGCTGTTGTCTGACTGAAATAAAGGCGTGTACTAACCCGAGCAGAAAATGCCAGATGTTTACCGGACACTATATCTGGTCCGCATCAGTTACGAGTATGGCATGCCAGATCGGGCATACCGGACTGGTACCCGATCAGTTCCTGAACAGGTATCCATATGGCAAGCCCAATGTTAAAGTGTTCATATTATATTGGGTTTGCCTGACATGGGCCAGACTAGGAACGGAGTAGGTTAACCTTAGCTCACAATTGTAGTTTTTTTTCAAACTTTGTAAAATGCAATTTTTTCAAATTTATTAATATTAAATAAATTTTAATTATTATATTTCTTTAACAAAATAGTAAAATTATTTCAAAAGATTTTAAATCATGCCGGACTGGTACCCGATCAGTTCCTGAACAGGTATCCATCCGGCAAGCCCAATTTTAAAGTGTTAATATTATATTGGGTTTGCCTGACATGGGCCAGACTAGGAACGGATTAGGTTAACCTTAGCTCACAATTGTAGGATATTTTAAAACTTTGTAAATTGAAATTTTTTCAACTTTATTAATATTAAATAAATTTTAATTATTATATTTCTTTAACAAAGTAGTAAAATTATTTCAAAAGTTTTTAAATCATGCCGGACTGGTAACCGATCAGTTCCTGAACAGGTATCCATCTGGCAAGCCCAATTTTGAAGTGTTCATATTATATTGGGTTTGCCTGACATGGGCCAGACTAGGAACAGATTAGGTTAACCTTAGCTCACAATTGTAGGATTTTTTAAACCTTGTAAAATGAAATTTTTTCAACTTTATTAATATTAAATAAATTTTAATTATTATATTTCTTTAACAAAGTAGTAAAATTATTTCAAAAGTTTTAAAATCATGCCGGACTGGTACCCGATCAGTTCCTGAACAGGTATCCACCTGGCAAGCCCAATGTTAAAGTATTCATATTATATAGGGTTTGCCTGACATGGACCAAACTAGGAACGGATTTGGATATTTCTTTTTTTTGGAGTTGGTTAAAATTTGTGTTGATTTTCTCACTTCCACGGAAACTCTACTTCAAGAAGATAACTATAAAATTATTTTATTTAAGTTTTGTTTTAATTTTGAAATGTCAATTTTGATTGTCGTTTCCATAGTCACGTCAGGACAACGTCTGTCGGGTCAGTAATATATTGAAACAAATATCGAATGTGATTATATCGATAATACCTCAAAAGGAAATTATTGTTCCAACGTCATGGATAGTTTGGAATGAAAAATTGAATCATATGTCTTAGACATATATGTCAGAGCCGTTTACAAATAAAATAAAGTGCCAAAAACGTCATGAAATGGTAAAAAATTGTCACAATATCATGTTGAAATTCATGGAAGCGCTTGTAAGTGATTTATTTTAGTTTTTTTAGAATTATATTTATGAATAAAGTATAGTATGATGACTTTACATTAAAATTATTAATTAATGCAAATTTTTATAGGTTCTTACGAGCAAGCTGAAATTCGTCTTAAAAAATAAAGGTATAACGTCAGCAATTAAAACGACGGAAATTGGGACGATCATCGATTATTACGCTTAGAAGAAAGTGAAAAAAATTTATATTGTAAACTAAATTTTGTAATTAATCAATAAAAGATTTAAATTTAATTGAATTAAACTTGTTTTATTTTTAAATCTGTAGAACAACTTATGATACAGATCCGTTTACAAGCTGGCATGCCAGACCTGGACCCTATAAGACATCCCTGATCTGGATCTTATCAGGCATGCCAGATCCGTTTCCAAGCTGGTATGCCTGATCTGGATCTTATCAGGCATGCCAGATCCGTTACCAAGCTGGCATGCCTGATCTGGATCTTTTCAGGCATGCCAGATCCGGTTCCAAGCTGGCATGCCTGATCTGGATCTTATCAGGCATGCCAGATCCGTTTCTAAGCTCGCAAGCCTGATTTGGAGCCTATTAGGCATGCCAGATCCGATTCGAGCCAAGCAGCCAGATATGTTCCAGATCGGGCATGCCAGATTGGGCCCAGATTAATCGTCTGCGTTACATGACGGATCAGGTACGGATCAGTTGACCAGATCCGGTCCTTGTCAGTTTCAGATAAAAATTTCTAGTCGGGAAGTTCAACAATTTTTGTTGTCAACACAAAGCGCATGGCAATAAGTGAAGAAAGTGGAGTGTCATGTATAATGATCTTAATACGTTTCGACAACGAAGTCATTATTCAATGATAATCCAGCATTCATATATTTTAATAACTTGTTTCCACACAGCTTGTGTCAAGGGATACGGGGTGTATGATTTTGGCAAAAAAGTTGTACCGTAGTTTACATAGAACCACTTAGTTTCATCAGTATACCGGCAATCAGTGCTCAGACATCGATGGAGACAGGAAGAAATCGTCTTAATCAGACTAATAAAGACTAATATACTGAATGAATTGGAGTAGGAGATGTTTATCTCGGATAATCCCGTACATTTTATTTATACCGTTTGCCGACCGAATTTGTTACGTAGTAAAAATTTTTCCAATTTACCAGGGCCACCCAAATTAGTTTATTTAAAAAAAAAGACATACTACCTTTTTCCAAAGTTTTATTTTAATGAATTTTTTTAATGATCTGATAAATTAATACATAATATATAAACATTAATCGGTTCATTATATTTAAGAAAACTAAAAAATTGTTACATTTACTAAAAACGCTATAATAGATGAAAAGACGGTGTTTATAATGAAGTGCCAGTTTTTAGAGTATCGTATAGATTCATACAGCGGAAATTTCAATTTTAAGAGTTCATTTGTCAAGCCAAATTACGTCGTTAAATGATGAAATGAATGCTTTAGTAATTCAAAACAAACAAAGAAGTTGTCTGCATGCAGGACAGTGTGTTTATATTATATTATTTTAACCGATAAAAAACTATATGTGAGAGTATTTTTCAGTTATCAAATCATAGATAAGTGAAATTAAATATTAACATTAGGTATGGTTCATATTTAATCTTAATATGTAAATAAATAATATTTTGGTACAACTTCCTCCAAAAAAATAGTACAACTGGAAATTATACAGAGTGTGTAGGGAAAAATTAAACGCTAGAGTCTATTCTACACATAAGAATAAGCTTAAAGAATCAAAATGTTCCTGTTCAATCTTATTATTAAACAAAAATATGGAACAAGTTTGTAATTTGAAGTTTTACTCTTTCTCATACCGTTTTCGAAGTATTTAGTGTTACACCCAAAAGTTTTGGATACGATATCTTACAACAACAGTTTACGAAGTATAAGCATCGAGTAATATATGATTTGTTTAATTAAAAAAAAAACAAACAAAAAAAACAGACGAATTGAGAACCATCCTCCTTTTTGAAGTCGGGTTAATAAGTGACCAAAGTAACAAAGTTGGTTGGATTTAAAAAAAACAAAAAATGATTTTGATATTATTACAAGTATTTTTTTTTGCAATTTTTGTACGATTTTATCTAACTTCCAGAAAAGTTGATCTGCACAAAAAAAAAATTTATAAACATTTTAGCTCATTATCCATGTAAACCTTGCTCAGCTATTTATTTGTCTTGAGAAAAATTATGGAATAACAAGTGAAAATAACAACTAACTATGAGTTAAATGCTTACATATCCGGTATATACTGAATTTTTGAAAAAAAGTTTCAAATAAAAGTTGTTTATATATTTATTATTTGTGTATACCTAAGCGTCACAATACAATATTTGTCAAATTCCAGTTCGGTTACGTAAGACTAAAAAAAATTAAAATTTAATGACTGTGACGCTTAGATATACACAAATAATAAATATATGAAAAATAAAGTTGATATTTGACAACAGTAGTAATACTGTCATTGGTATGAAAAAGTTGGCTCTTACGTCAGAATCGTCTTTGGTGTAGCGGTAAGCACGCTGGGCTAGATATCCAGAGGGTCGAGTTTCGATTCCTGGTTGATGAGTTAATTTTTTTTATCAATATTTAATTAAAAGTTGTTTATTTTAACAAATTTTTTGCCTTCAAATTTTTTTTATCTCTTACAGTTTCAAAGATAGACAGATTTGCTTATTTTGCCCAAACATGGTCCAATTTTGTCCATTAACTGGATCTTACTTTTTAGCTCTAGAACACACATACAAAATTTCAGCTCTTTATCTCTTTTCGTTTTTGAATTATCGTGTTGACTGACAAACAGCCGTTACAAAGTCGGAACTCAATATACCCGTTGTATTATAAATACCGGATATAAAAACACTTCAGGTATAGGGAATGAAAAATTATTTAATTTTAGCTTACAATAAGTTAAAACATAAAGGTTTAAAAAAATTAAATTTGACAGATAGCTTGAAGGTGGTCTTGCGTTGAGAACGCATGCCGATAACCTGCTTGTCCTATTGGTTAAATTCAGTCTACAATCGTCTCTATTCGTTTAAGGTTCGGTATTCGTAAGTATTCGTAAATAGGTAGTAAACTGTAAATCAAGAGCACGGTAGTGCGTGGCCGAGTTTTAAGGGAGACATTCGGACTCTTCACTACAGTGTTATTACTACACCTTAATTTAGGCTCATTTTTTGGGTGCTGTATCTTTTGAACGGAAAGAGCTACAGGGTTGATATTTCGAATATAGATACTTTACGGAATTATAAGAACCAATGTTTTCAATCAATGTTAACGAATTAACCGTTAAAAAGTTATTTCACTTCAAAAACGCAAAATTCGTGGGAACGCCTTAAAAACTTAAGTATTAGATATCAAAATTATGAGCTCCTTCCAGATATGCTGTAAAGTTGATATTGGGCATGTAGATAGCTGTAGTACCCAAACCGACGGGAAAATTGCGAAAACTCGAAATTTGTATCGGAAAAGTGGAAAATTTAACATTTTTTATTTTTAAGACTAGTTTAACGCAAACTACCATGTAGAGAACGATATATCATATATACCTATTAATTTTTATACCATATTGAAATAGACATTGCAATTTGAATACAGCAGTATGCGTTGATTTTAAAAGTTATGCAACGGAAGCCTCGGAAAATTGGAAAAACATCCTCCAAAATTATGTTTTTCTGTTCTATAAATGCTATAAAGTTTGAATTTTCACTAATCGACCCGAAATAACGTCAAAATTAACAGAATATTTTGAAAAATTTCATTACCTACATCGCAACCACACCGAAAATGGGAAAAACATCCCTAAAACTTACCTCTTTACTTCTATTCATGATAGAAAGATCGGTTTTTTTCCATCACAACCCTTCGAACTTGGTAAAAACACCCCCAAAACCAACCTTTTTGTTCTATACATACAACAAGATGCAGTTTTTTGCAATCGACGCTTAATAGCTACAAATTAGGAAGTTATTTCGAAAAACTTAATATTTTTTATTGCAAACTCCCGAAAAATTGAAAAAACACCCCCCAAAATTACGTTTTTCAGTTCTATATATGATGAAATGATGGAATTTTGACCAATCGACCCGAAATAAAGTCAAGTTAACAGAACACTTTGAAAAATTTTTTTACCTATAACGCAAACCTCCGAAAATGGGAAAAACACCCCTTAAACTGCCTTAAGGCATTTTGATCAGACTAAAAATATGACCGCTAGAGAGTGATTTATGTATTCTAAGGAAATTCGCTAAGTTGACGCAGCTCCTGCGTAACGAATTTTTTTTTGTGAAGTGGAGCCAACGGGTCAAGTCATTTCTTCAAAGACTATAACGTTGATAATCAATTATCTGTAATAAACGATTAGTTTAGAAGTCATAATCGAAACAAATCAAATAACATCTTATATATACTAAATTTTATATAGTTATTTTAATAAAAAATATATCACTCTTATTTCACATTAATTTGTGGCGGTTTAATAAAAGGCCTATGATATATGATCGATGAATATTATTATCAATAATCCAATGTATAAAATTTATGCTTTCTTTTCAGTTTTCTTTGGCAATAACACTGCTTGAATATTTGGTAATATACCGCCTTGAGCAATTCTTACAAATTATAACAATTTATTTAATTCTTTTCATCATTACGAATTGCTAATTGAAAATAAACTTGTTTACTTAAAAAAAGTTACATTGTAACAATACAATACAACAATCAATGTTTTCTATTTGGAGTATTAAAACATACTGATATATTAAATATAGATAGAATAGAATAAGTATATTTTTGCATCAATATTTTACATAACTTGTAGTACAACACATCTTAAAGTATAGTTCCTAGCCTATGCTTTACCTATAATATATCATCTTATTAAATTATATACATCGAGATTATAGAGTCGTTTTAACATCGTTTAGAAATGGGAAAAATTTAATACAAAAACCATTGACATGAAACTTAACCTAGGTTGGATGGATAAGCCATCCCTAAAACTAAACTTAAATAGAAATACGGAAAGAAAAGAAAATATGTACAATTTAGATAACAACAGAATTAGTTGTAATCGAGATCATGTGGCATGCGGAATCTTTTCCCGAAGAGCAGCGTATTCGGGTCAAATTGACCCAGTACGTTGATTTCCGGGAAAGGATTTTCGCGGGAAGATTGGAAAAAGGATTTGGAGGTAGTTTGGATAAATTTACGGATAGTAGGATGTCCAGTTTCAACGTGGAGAGCTTCAGACGGATATCTCAGGGGTTTTTTCGAAATCGTCCGAAGACAACGATTTTGAAATTTTTGCATTTTCGCAAGGTGCGAAGGAGCAACGTTTGACCATATTGGGGCTGCGTACGTGAGTACGGGCCGGATACATGACTTGTAAAGTCGATGTTTTAAACGTTCGTCCAGCTTGCTCTTGGTGTTGAGTAACGGGTATAGTCCTGTAAAGGATGCGTTTCCAAGGGCAAGACGCTTTTTGGCGGCTTGTGCCCAATTCAACTGCCTTTGAAGAGTTATTCCTAGATACTCGACACTTTGAGATTGCCGGATTTCAGTGTTAAACATCTTCAATTCAAGTGGGTAGGAGGAAAATTTATTCCTTCTAGTAAACAAAACGGACTGAGTCTTCGTGGGATTTATCTTGATTTTCCATAGCTTGAAATAGTTTTCAAGCCTGGATAGATGGGTTTGGAGGCAACTCGAAATAGCTTTCGGTTGCCAAGAAGAGCAATAGATTGCCGTATCGTCGGCGAAGAGGGCTGCTTCAGTAGCGGGATCCTTCGGGATATCGTTGATATAATATAAAAAGAGCCGGGGTCCAAGCAGGGAGCCTTGAGGGACACCAGCTTTGACACGGTATTGGTTCGATTTGCTTTGTTGGATATGAATTTGGGATTTTCTGTTTGATAAATATGAAATCAGGAATTTCAGGATATAGGTTGGTATATCGAGTTTGGATAGTTTATGGATAAGTCCATCGTGCCAAACCGTATCGAAGGCTTTTTCGATGTCCAAGAGGACCATGCCTGTGGATTTATTCCAGTTAAATCCGGTGGCAATGTGGTCAGTGAGTCGGTGAAGCTGACTCACTGTTGAATGGTTTGACCTGAAACCAAACTGTTGGGGGATAAGCTGTCTGTGGATATCTTCATGCGACTGCAGTCGGTTCAAAACTACTTTCTCCATGACCTTGCTGAGAGATGGCAGCAAGCTGATAGGTCGGTAGCTTGAAGGTGACTTAAGTTGCTTCCCCGGCTTCGGAAGCGCTAAAACTTTAGCAGATTTCCAGAGGTCAGGGAAATAACCAAGTCTCAGGCACGCAGTATAGATATAACTGAGCTGCACTACCGTCTTTCGAGGAAGATAGCGGAGCACAACATTAGTTACACCATCATCACCAGGGGCCTTCCTACACTTAAGTTTTCTTAAGATATTTGAAACCTCACGGGGTGACACGCATTCGACATCGATGGGGTTAATGACGGAAGAACGAACATTTTCCAAGGATTCGGACACCAGGCGGGCCGTTTCTTCGTCGTGATATTCGTCGCCATCAGTTAAGCTGTGCGCCTTAGAGAAGGTGTCAGCAAGAAGTTGGGCTTTGTCAGAATCTGAGTAAAGGTACCCATTTTCTGACGAGAGAGGGGGCAGTCTGTTGGAACGTTTACGCAAACATTTTGCAATTTTCCATACATTATTGTCACGAGTGGTCAGAGCCGAAATCCTCTCGTCCCACATTTCATCTCTGGTGCGCGTGACTTTTGCTCGAATATCAGCTGACATTCGCTTCATGGCGTCATGAAGCTCCGGCAGCCTAACTCTTTGCCAAAATTTGCGTAGTTTGTTCCGAGTCCGTATTAGTCGTAGTGTGTCATCATCTAAGTAAAGTCGATAGCCGAAGGTTCTGGCTTTCCTAGGAATAGATTTTTCGGTAGCAACTACGATGTTTCTCGTGAGTTTACTAACCTCCAAGTCTATTTGGTTAACGGATTTGATCTGTGGAGTGATCAAGGTTTCGACGTTGAGATACTCTTTGAAAAGTTTCCAGTCTGCCTTCTCAAAGCTCAACTGGGTTTGCAAAGTTGCAGCGCCCCTCATTTCACCCAAAGTGAAACTGATGGGGCGGTGGTCGCTTTGCAGATCCAAGTGAACATCTAGATCCGACATGAGGTCGCAATTCTTTAATAGTGCTAAGTCGATGGTTTGCGGCGGGCGCCGAGCAGCGTCTGGGTAGTAGGTGGGTTCCTCCGGATACGCAACAATGAAGTTACGTTTGAGAGAATGCGCAAAGAGGGCGCTTCCGTTGGAATTGTTAGACATACAGTTCCAAGATATGTGACGCGCATTAAAATCACCCATGATCATGACGCGATCATGAGTTCTCATAATACGATCAATATCCACTCCCTGTAAGAGTCTATTAGGAGGGTTATATAAAGACGTAACTTTATAATTACCACAATTGGCCGAGATAAGAATAGAGATGGCTTCAAGGCTGCCGTCTTCGGGAGGCAATAAAGAATGTTTGACGTCGTGTCGAACAAGAAGGGCGACTCCACCGCCATTTCTGGTGGCTCGATCGCGGCGGTAGGTATAGAATCCAGGGATTCTAAATTTCTTATCCGGCTTTAACCATGTTTCGCTGATGGCTGCAACATGGATCTGCTGCTGTTGGAGGAATGAGTGAAGCTCGGGATGTTTGTGCAGGAGACTTTGGGAGTTCCATTGCAAAAATCGGATTTGGGACCTAGAATTTGAAGGATGGAATGCCATTTTCGAATAAATGAGCAGTCATCTGGAAAAACTTGAGAAGTTTTTCGGAATTCGATGTGCAAGATTTCCATGCAACTTCCACGTCGATCCTGAGTTTCAGGAGTTCCATGAAGTCGAGTTCTGGTTTCGGACTTTCGCCCTTCTCCAATGGAGACGGACAGAGTGGAGAGTCTAAGATTGACTCAAAAAATGGGTTGGTTGGAGAAAGTGGGGCAGTGGACAGGATCTCAATTACCTCGTTTTCTGATGGCTTCCTGGTTGTCCACGGGTTCACTTTTGGAGGTGGTGCTGGAACAAACTTCATTCTTGGTGCTGGTGCTGGAGTCATCCGCTGCGCTGGGGGGCCTCTGCTAGGGGCGTTGCCGTCTTTTGCATGACGGAGGGCCGGGAAATCCCTGACCTGGAATGATGGTGGTGGACGGCGTTGCGCCTCGCCCTGAGCGGCCTTGCGCCTCGCTCCTGCTACTCGTGATGCCGTTGTTGCCACGTAATTCTTGAGTGCTGGACACTCCATGGAACTGGCCGGATGCGCAGCGCCACAATTGCAGCACTTCGCCGGCTCCGATCGCGGGACTGCGCATTCCCGTGAAGTGTGATTTCCACCGCACTTCACGCAACGCACGATTCCGCGACAGTTCCGTGAACCGTGGCCGTAGAGCTGGCATCGGTAGCACTGAACTGCACCTCGTTTATTTACGTACCTTTCGACGTTCACAGGTACCCCACCGATCCATTTAATCTTGAGGACGCTTTGCGCTTGCGTCCCCTTGGTGAATTGAACCAGACGCGAAACGCGAATGGTTTCCTCACCTGTTCGGCTGAACTTTACGACCTTATTGGGCTCAAGGCCGAAGTTCTTCAAAGCATCAGCCACCATATCGTCTGAATGGTGGCGCATGGTACCATGGATTACGAATTTTGGTTCGTAATCACCCTTGGAACCATAAAAATGGTGAGGCATCTGCAAGGATTCCAATCGTTCCTTGCACTTCGTGTAATCTTGGTCCGTTTCGCAGTGGACACTAATAGTTTTAGGTCCAAACGTGAACCGGACGCTACTTTTAGCTGCCGCTTTTATTGCTTCCTCAACTTTTATGAAGCTGGTGAGGCCCATATGTACAACTATGGGCGATGGTTTTTTAGGCTTCACTTGAGTTGCTGACGCAGCTTGATCGCAAATGTCGATCAAGGTATCAAACCTGTTCGATACGTATATCGCTGGTTTTTTCGAAGAGGTGCTATCCACCCTCCCTCGTCGTCGTTTCCTGTCATTCTTCACCTCCTGAAAGTTTGCATCCATTGGTTCTGTTGCTGTTGGTGCTGGCATCGATGTTGTTGATGTGGCTGGCGTCGATGGTGATGATGATGATGATGTTGTCGGGGCTGGAGCTGCTTGGCGCATCTTCGGCCTAGGGACCACCGCCTGCTTGGCGGTGGTAGGCATAGCTAAACTTTTCTCCAATCTATAAAACAGAAGAAAAACACATTAGTTGATTAAATATAAAATATATGATATGCCTGGGTTATAAAATAAAAGTATTCAATGACTGTTTGGTTGTACAATCAGGAAATATATTTTATTTTAAATAAAAGAAAAATTTGTTTTAAATCCTCCTACAAAATCCCCAGCAATAAAATCTATTATAAACAGATTCTATTGTCAAAGGTTATTCTATAGAGAACAAAGGACAAAAATTTCTTCCTCCCTACGTTATTTATGAATTCTTAGAACTCAGCATGCATCCAAGATAATAAAGTATTATCAATAGATACAATGAAGTGTAAAAACCCAGAAAAAACGAAAATTTTTAGTTTCCGACAATAGATAAAAATATTGTAAGAATAAAGCAGGTATGTAATCTCAGTTAAAATTTGAGAAAAATTGTTTCGATAGAGCGATGTTCACAGTGTCAACATCTAACATCGAATGCTGATATATTAAACTAGAAAATTTTTATTTAAATACTAAATGTCTATCTAATCAAAAAGGAGGCGGTAACCTTGTCAACAAATCAGATCGATATATGCTTCATATGTTATTTTAATTACAATTAAAGTTGTTAAATTTTCCGTTTGTAAGAAAGGTAAGTTTTCGAGATAATCTTAATAAAATATTTGCTTCTTAATAAGTGATGATATGGGATAAAGGACCGAGCTATTTACAAAGTAAATAGATCCAGACTTCATATAATAGTTGCTCCTTAAAAAGTGATGATATACGAGAAAGGACCGAGCTATTAACAAAGTAAATAGCTCTAGACTTCAAATAATAGCTGTTCCTTAAAAAGTGATGATATCCCATAAAGTTTCGAGCTATTTACAAGCTAAACAGCTCGGTAAACTATTTATTAAAAAAATAAATGAGGGGTAAATTAATTAAGTGTAAGAAAAAATTTGGTTGAAATTTATGTCGTAAGTTTTCCCTTAGTATGTTTTTATTAGCGAATTTCCTGAAAGGAAATAGAGCTATTGGTCCCATACCGAAGTCAAAATTTCGCAAAAATTTCTTCAAATGTCCATCGATCCTACCTTGTAGATGTCAAAAATCACCATCTGTAAAATTTATATATATATATCTATGGACATATATATATATATATATATATATATATATATATATATATATATATATATATATATATATATATATGTGTCTGTAATCACTCTAGCGGTCACAGTTTTCATTTTATCGGAATGAGATTTGGTATTTAAAGCGCTTTTGGTATTCAAAAGGTCAAGTTCGTTAATGGGTAAAATCGGACCAGAGGAAAGGGGGTTTTAGAGGGAGGGGGAAACTCAAAATTTGACATATCTCCCTTAATATTCGAAAAATCGAAAATTTTATAAGAAGTAAAGTTGTAGGTATTAAGTTTTACTGTAATTTTGTTTCTTATCATTTTTTCTGTAACCCTAATATTTACAAAAATATTGACGGTTTAAGATTGAAAATTAAATTCCTCAATATCTCTGTACGCATTAGAGTTTGAGCAAAAATGATAAGGTGATGAAATGTAGAAAACATGATTTTCTACAACTTTGTTTCTTACGCATTTTTCGATTGTTCAAATATTAAGAGAGATATTTTAGATTTTGTGTTTTCTTCTATCTTTATGCACCCCTTTTCTATTGACGTATGTCATTTATTAAAAAATTCGTAACGCAGGCGCTGCTTCAACTTAGCGAATTTCCTAAGAATACATAAATGACTCTCTAGCGGTAACAATTTTAGTCAGATCAAAATGAAATGTCGTATATGATTTCAGTATTTGCAAGTCCAATTTTATTAATAAAAAAAAGTCGTTACGCAGGAGCTGCTTCAACTTAGCGAATTTCCTTAAAATACATAAATCACTTTCTAGCGGTCACAATTTTAGTCTGATCAAAATGAAATGTTGTATATGATGTTTTAGTATTTGCAAAGGCCAATTTTATTAATAAATGGCATACGTCAAGGGAAAAGGGGGGCATAAAGAAAGAAGAAAACACAAAATACAAAATATCTCTCTTAATATTAGAACAATCAAAAAATGCGTAAGGAATAAAGTTGTAGAAAATCATGTTTGCTACAATTCATCATCTTATCATTTTTGCTCAAACTCTAATATGTACAGAGATAGTGAGGAATTTAGTTTTCAATCTTAAACCGTCAATATTTCTGTAAATATTAGGGTAACAGAAAAAATGATTAGAAACAAAACTACAGTAAAATTTAATACCTAAAACTTTACTTCTTATAAATTTTTCGATTTTTCGAATATTAAGGGAGATATGTCAAATTTTGTGTTTCCCCCTCCCTCTAAACCCCCCTTTCCTCTCGTCCGATTTTACCCATTAACGAACTTGAGCTTTTGAATACCAAAAGCGCCTCAAATACCAAATTTCATTCCGATAAAATGAAAACTGTGACCACTAGAGTGATTACAGACACATATATATATATATATGTCCATAGATATATATATATAAATTTTGCAGATGGTGATTTTTGACATCTACTAGGTAGGATCGATGGACATTTGAAGAAATTTTTGCGAAATTTTGACTTCGGTACGGGACCAATAGCTCTATTTCCTTTCAGGAAATTCGCTAAAATTCGTTACGCAGGAGCTGCTTCAACCTAGCGAATTTCCTTAGAATAAATCACTCTCTAGTGGTCACAATTTTAGTCTGATCAAAATGAAATGTCATATATGATTTTAGCATTTGCAAGTCCAATTTTCTTAATAAATGACATACGTCGAGGCGAAATGGGGGAGGTATAAAAAAAGAAGAAAACACAAAATATAAAATATCTCTCTTAATATTAGAACAATCGAAAAATGCGTAAGGAATAAAGTTGTATAAAATCAAATTTGCTACAATTCATCACCTTATCATTTTTGCTCAAACTCTAATGTGTACAGAGATATTAAGGAATTTAATTTTCAATATTAAACCGTCAATATTTCTGTAAATATTATTGTTACAGAAAAAATGATAAGAAACAAAATTACAGTTAAACTTAGTACCTACAACTTTACCTCTTATAAATTTTTCGATTTTTCAAATTTTAAGGGAGATATCTCAAATTTTATGTTTCCCCCTCCCTTTAAACCCCCCTTTCCCCTGGTCCGATTTTACCCATTAACGAACTTGACCTTTTGAATATCAAAAGCGCCTCAAATACCAAATCTCATCCCGATAAAATGAAAACTGTGACCGCGAGAGTGATGACAGACACATATATATATATATATATATATATGTATATATATATATATATATATATATGTCCATAGATATATATATATAAATTTTTCAGATGGTGATTTTTGACATCTACTAGGTAGGATCGATGGACATTTGAAGAAATTTTTGCGAAATTTTGACTTCGGTACGGGACCAATAGCTCTATTTCCTTTCAGGAAATTCGCTAAAAATTCGTTACGCAGGAGCTGCTTCAACTTAGCGAATTTCCTTAGAATACATAAATCACTTTCTAGCGGTCACAATTTTAGTCTGATAAAAATCAAATGTATATGATTTTAGTATTTGCAAGGCCTTTATTAATAAATCGCATACGTCAAAGGGAATGGGGGGCATAAAGAGAGAAGAAAACACAAAATATAAAATATCCCTCTTAATATTAGAACAATCGAAAAATACGTAAGGAATAAAGTTGTTGAACATCAAATTTGCTACAATTTATTACCTTATCATTTTTGCTCAAACACTAATGTGTACAGAGATATTAAGGAATTTAATTTTCAATATTAAACCGTCAATATTTCTGTAAATATTAGTGTAACAGAAAAATGATAAGAAACTAAATTACAGTAAAACTTAGTGCCTATAACTTTACTTCTTATAAATTTTTCGATTTTTCAAATATTAAGGAAGATATGTCAAATTTTGTGTTTCCCCCTCCCTTTAAACCCCCCTTTCCCCGGGTCCGATTTTACCCATTAACGAACTTGACCTTTCGAATACCGAAAGTGTCTCAAATACCAAATCTCATTCCGATAAAATGAAAACTGTGACCGCTAGAGTGATTACAGACACATATATATATATATATGTATATATATATATATATATGTATATATATATATATATGTATATATATATATATATATATATATATGTCCATAGATATATATATATAAATTTTACAGATGGTGATTTTTGACATCTACTAGGTAGGATCGATGGACATTTGAAGAAATTTTTGCGAAATTTTGACTTCGGTACGGGACCAATAGCTCTATTTCCTTTCAGGAAATTCGCTAATAAAATTGGCCATGCAAATACTAAAATCAGATACGACATTTCATTTTGATCAGACTAACATTGTGACCGCTAGAGAGTAATTTATTTATTCCAAGGAAATTCGCTAAGTTGAAGCAGCTCCTGCGTAACGAATTTTTAAAATTTTATAACGCGGCATGTTTAAAAATATTTGAAATCATCAGAAAAATTAACTTGCCGCGTTATAAAATTTTAATAAAAACATACTGTACAGAATATTGTACAGAATCTCATATATGTAAGGTATACAAGTGTTACACATACAAGTGTTACACATTTAATTGTTTTATTAATAAAAATTCGTTACGCAGGAGCTGCTTCAACTTAGCGAATTTCCTTAGAATAAATCACTCTCTAGTGATCACAATTTTAGTCTGATCAAAATGAAATGTCATATATGATTTTAGCATTTGCAAGTCCAATTTTCTCAATAAATGACATACGTCGAGGCGAATGGGGGGAGGTATCAAAAAAGAAGAAAACACAAAATATAAAATATCTCTCTTAATATTAGAACAATCGAAAAATGCGTAAGGAATAAAGTTGTATAAAATCAAATTTGCTACAATTCATCACCTTATCATTTTTGCTCAAACTCTAATGTGTACAGAGATATTAAGGAATTTAATTTTCAATATTAAACCGTCAATATTTCTGTAAATATTATTGTTACAGAAAAAATGATAAGAAACAAAATTACAGTAAAACTTAGTACCTACAACTTTACTTCTTAAAAAATTTTTCGATTTTTCAAATTTTAAGGGAGATATCTCAAATTTTATGTTTCCCCCTCCCTCTAAACCCCCCTTTCCCCTGGTCCGATTTTACCCATTAACGAACTTGACCTTTTGAATATCAAAAGCGCCTCAAATACCAAATCTCATCCCGATAAAATGAAAACTGTGACCGCTAGAGTGATGACAGACACATATATATATATATATGTATATATATATATATATATATGTCCATAGATATATATATATATATATAAATTTTTCAGATGGTGATTTTTGACATCTACTAGGTAGGATCGATGGACATTTGAAGAAATTTTTGCGAAATTTTGACTTCGGTACGGGACCAATAGCTCTATTTCCTTTCAGGAAATTCGCTAAAACACAAAAATTGCAGGACAATTTTTAATGCGTGTTACCTCAGAACTCCGTCATTTATGAATCGATTTTGATATTTTTGTTTTAAAGGGTTTGATTTCCCATTGTCCCCAATATTATGCTACAACCATACTATATTGATGTTTTAGCCCTTCAAAAAGCGACCAGAGCCAGTTGACGTAATATAACGCGAAGCGGTCTCCTTTGTAAATGTGAATCTAAAAAGAGTAAAGTATCGCGAAGCGAAAGGAACGCATAGCATACGCGAAGCATATGCGAAGAGTAACAAAACGCTACGCGTTTTGTGCGAAGCCTTTGGCTTCGTATATTTAAGCCTTTCAAAAATTATTGATATCCGACCAAAAACATAAATGTAAGAAAGGGCCAAGTTTTCGGGAAAATCCTTAATGTAATAGTTCCTTCTTAAAAAGTGATGATATGAGAGTAATGACCGAGCTATTTACAAAGTAAATAGCTCTAGACTTCATATAATAGTTGCTTCTTAAAAAGTGATGATATGGAAGAAAGGACCGAGCTATTTACAAAGTAAATAGCTCTAGACTTTATATAATAGTTGCTTGTTAAAAAGTGATGATATGGAAGAAAGGACCGAGCTATTTATAAAGTACATTTAATCAATTTACCCCTCATTATTTTTTTTAGTTAATAGTTTACCGAGCTATTTACTTTGTAAATAGCTCGGCTCTTTAATGGGATATCATCACTTTTCAAAGAGCAACTATTATCTGAAGTCTAGAGCTATTTACTTTGTAAATAGCTCGGTCATTACTCTCATATCATCACTTTTTAAGAAGGAACTATTACATTAAGGATTTTCCCGAAAACTCGGCCCTTTCTTACATTTATGTTTTTGGTCGGATAGGTAAATAAACTAAAGATGTAAATAAAGAGTAAACTAATAGTCTTTTAAACTGATAAGTTTATGATAGTTTCAAAATATTGAAACTTCAATCAATGACCTCCCCCCCCGCGCCCCACAATATCCGAACCTGTACAAAATCTAAAAAATTTTGAAAAAGACGACTATTTTTGTGACTGGCTCATAGTATAGGTACAGCCGATATTCAATTATTTGAATGACTAGACTTAACGTTGGTGATTTTATAACGTATTTTTAACAATACTTACACATACTTTTGCACAACGATACACATCGTTCCTATTTATAGATCATTTAAACCTCGTGGGGAATGCTTGTTAGTGATATTATAAGTAGATAATAGAAATAGTTTTTGTCTAATAAAGTATTTAATTTAATTTAATAATAATAATTATCGTATTATGTTAGATATAAAATGTGAATAAAAAATGGATAATATGGAATTTAAAGAATTGTTTTTAAACGTAAATAAATTGACAAGTTATGCTATAATAGTAAGACTACATTCACTTTTTTCTATCGGTTTTTTTATAATTCAAAAAAAAAAAATATTCGCATTTGTATTATGGTAATTAAATGGATTTTTTATTACATATGTCAACACTGGTCTTTCTGGTTAACTACACTCTGCATTATTAATCTAATTCTAGTCCATTTCATTTTTCAATCCAAAAATTAATATAGAACTATGATAATTTACCATTTCCAAAAAATTAATATACCATCGAAACAAAACTCGAGTTCAATTTGAGTACACTGACAATGCTCGGTTTTTAGTTTTCATGTGTTTTTATGTGTGAGTTGCACGGATTTTATTCAAAACAAGTTATATTCGAAAACAAAACTGATAGTCCGCAGTACAGCACAGTAGCAGTGCCGGATTAAGGCAGCGCGGGGCCCCTAGCAAATTCCATTAAGGAGCTCTTGCTTTACCTTAGGTTTTTAAATTTAGGGTGATTAATAAAACAAGATGTTAGAAATGAACTTTTCTGGATTTAATGTGGGCAAATTTAGAGATTACACGATTGATATCGATTTCTCTGAGCAAATCAGTTTTTCTATATTCATCAAGCTGAGGTGATGTAGACGTTCTTGGCCCATCGTGTTTCTTAACTCATTTTTTATACGCTTTAACGTTGAAAAAACAACGTTTATCACTGCAGTTGGTGATCATGAGAGACAAGTAAATGCGCAAGACAATTTCTATATTTGGGAAACACGATTCTAAATAATTATTCATTAAAAGATTTTAGAATCGCAGTTTCAGAGCCTCGTCCTTCTTCCGGTCAATAGCAATAGCCACATCTGTTTTGAGCAGTTCGGCGAACTGCACTAATTCGTCGCCTAGGCAGTCTTCCAAATCATGTGCGTAAGCACTGACGATAATTGAAGATTTTTTCAAAATCTCCTCTGTTGTAAGAGATTTTAACTGACGAAATACTTCAAAAACACTAGTTACTTTATGATATGCTTTCATACGTTTAGCCAAAGCAGGCAGTACGTTATCAATAATGACTCAAAAAATATATAACATCAGTGATTTGTAATTTCAAGTCAGCTCAAACAGGCGTGGGTGCGCGGGGCCCCAAAGGCGCGGGGCCCGTAGCATTTGCTACTCTTGCTACATAGCTAATCCGGTACTGCACAGTAGCTTCCTTTCGACGAGACGCCCAACTCTTCTCTCGCGAAAATTCTCGATGATAGTGACTAACAAAGCGCGTCAGAGAGTAACTTGGTTGTTTGACGATAGCAAATATTTTATCAGTAACAGTTAATTTGTTGGTTAAATTGAGAAATAATGTAATAAAGACTTCAAAAAAACTTTAGTCCTACAAAATGTTCAAATAACGGGGTATACATAGTTATTACTTGGCGCTACTTAAATAACCGTTACTTGGCGCGATTGAGTGTATTCACGATAAAAACAATATTAGTAATCTTTTATGAACTAAAGGTTGAAGAAATGAGACCTACAATATGTATAAACGTTGTGTGTCATTGAAATAAGAAAACATTTTTCTAATTTATAAATGAAAATTTTACATTGACATGTTCAGAGCGTAGGACTGGGAAATTGAACTACTGAATTAGTAGGACAAGGTGGCCATCAAATTATACATACCATTATTAATTAACAGCATAAAAATCAGCATGTTACTAATAACTATGTATACCCCGTTATTTGAATATGTTTGGGGTGGAGGACCTGCCTGTCACACCACCCATTTTGTAGGACACAAGTTTTTTTGAATTCTTTATTACATTATCTCTCAATTTAACTAACAAATAAACTGTTACTGATAAAATTTTTGCTATCGTCAAACAAACAAAATATACTCTCTTGCGCGCATCGTTAGTCACTATCATCTACAATAGTTTAAAATTTATCAAAGACTTTCTTGTATTGAGTATGGATGTGGTTGATATTCGGTTACCTATCTGGTATACCGCCTATCTGGCTACTTGTTCACTATCCGCCCGGGTAGCCGTATAGTACCAACATTCGGTAGCATAATCGGGTAGTTAAAAGCGTGAAATTTAATGATATCAAATTGGTAATAAATGTTATATTTAATATTGTTTTTAAATAGATTACTTCTTCGTTATCTGGCAGTAATCTATTTCTATCTTCGATATAAAAAACTGATACAGTAAAAAATCTTTTCGTAGGAACAAGAAAGGTTTATATCCAAATTAGTACTAAAAGTCAGCGATTATAGCTTGCATAAATCCTACTACAAATTGTGTAGAAATAAAACAGAATAATTCATAATATGTAGCCTACATGCTATACATATTATTCGCTAATTTTTATAAAAGAATAAAAAAATGGATTTATTCATTTAATAGTTTTTTACATTTTATATTACATTACATACCATTTATGTATTTATTTAAATAATCAAAGAGAACCTCGTTGGTGAGTTTTGGTGAGACACACACCAAATTAGCAACGAGTAACCTATCTTCGATTCCATATCCCGGAGATAGTAACGATTAGTTAATTCATACTTATAAAGACTACTTCGTAGTCGAAATACTTATTTATAAAAAAAAAACAAATAATTGATCTAGGAATTGGTGCAAAATTTTGAAATTGAAAACATTTAAAATTTTGTGTGTGAATTTACCGAACTTATTTTTAGCAAATTCCCTTTCTAAAATTGTAGCCGACGAAAAAATGTCACAATTCCTTGAAATGTCTATTATCCTACTTAGGGAATACGGTCACAGGCTACGGAAGTAGTCTGATTGGAATGAAATTTGGTATGTGACGTACTTACTGTATTTGAAAGACTAAGTTCGTTAACGACCAAAACCGGTCAAGGGTAAAGCAGGGCAGGGCATTGAAGAAGGGGGAAACATGAAATGGGAAATTTTGAATTTTTCTCTTAATCGTAGTCTAATGAAAAAAATTTATATAGCATATTATAATTAAGAATCATTTTATAAAATAATCACGAATTTAGCTCGAATGCTATAGATAATAACTATTATTATTTTTACTTTTGACAGGTACCCGTCAGCTAATAAAATATATATAAAATGTAGTTTATATTTATTAAAATATCTCTTACTTACTTTTGTTAACACAATACGTAATATTTCTTAAGCCCTTTCAGATGTGGTATTGCTCTTATATTTTTTAGCGATTAGAAATTTGAATTTTTTTATTTATAAAATTTTCATCTCTTCAACGAAAACGAATGCCGTTTTCGTCACGCACTCTGCCAAAAGTTAGGATAATTATAACAATATTACAATTGTCATTAAAGTGACCAGATTTTATTAAACGTTTCTACGATGTTTTATTACCAAAGTTTTAGGAATATAGTTTTCCGGTTTCTCGAAGAAAATACGCTTGGTCTACGTGACTATGTGACGAGTTTTTACAGTACACGTTCCATAAACCATTTCATTTTCCATTATTATAAATCAGTCTAATATACAAATCAGGAGTTATTCTCACATAACCTCTATATAGACTAATAAGCTGTATTGACAGTGCCGGACTAAGGCAGCGCGGGGCCCGTAGCAAATTCCATTAAGGGGCCCTTGCTTTACAAAATGTTACAAATCAACTTTTCTGGATTTAATGCGGGCAAATTTAGAGATTACATTATTGATACCGATTTCTCTGAGCAAATCAGTTTCTATATTCATCAAGCTGAAGTGATTTAGACGTTCTTAGCCTATCGTGTTTCTTAACTCATTTTTTATACGCTTTAACGTTGAAAAAGAACGTTCGCCACTGCAGTTGGTGATCATGTGAGACAAGTAAATGCTCAAGGCAATTTCTACATTTGGGAAACACGATTCTAATGGATTATTCATTAAAAGATTATAGAATCGCAATTCCAGAGTCTCGTTCTCCTTGCGGTCAATAGCAGTAGCTACATCTATTTTGAGCAGCTCAGCGAACTGCACGTCGCCTAGGCTGTCCTCCAAAACAAGTGCGTAAGCACTGACGATAATTGAAGACAATTTGTGGTGTGGCCAGCGCTCACTTTTAGAAATGTGTTAATTTAATTTTTGTAATTTACTTAAATAATTTTTTTTACTCTCAGGCAGGTGTGGGTGCACGGAGCCTCCCAAAGCGCGGGGTCCGTAGCATTTGCTACTCTTGCTACGTAGCTAATCCGGCACTGTGTATTGACTATATGCCTGTATGCCTGTCTGTAGAGGTTCTAGAAATAAATATTTAATTTCATGAAATTTAATGTTTGCTTTCAAATATAAAGCAAACATTTACACTCTATAAATATGTTCAATTTTTCTGACACCTGCATGGATCTATATCAGGGATGTTGCGGATATTTAAATTTTTATCATATGCGGATGCGACTACTTAAAAGCTCGCGGATTTATATGTACATTTTTTTTAAAGAGATACTTAATTTAGATACATGAATAAAGGAAAAAGATGGTAATAATTTTTGTATAATCTTTATATTATAATCAAATTTCGAGTATGCAAGTTTAAAATTCGGTGCATTATATTCGATGCTCTGTATGATGTCCCGGCCTTTCAGGTTCCATCCTGTTTTGCAGAGGTTCATAGATTAATCCCGTGAGCCCTTGTGAGAGTATGTTTGATTGCATATTTTACACTGAGATTTATCTCGGACATGCTCATCTAGTTTAAAATAAAACATAATCATGCTTTGCGTTGGTGGTGGCATTGTTGATTCACTTGTCAAAAAGATTATTCAATAATAACACGTCTAAACACGTTGTGATTTATTTACAGCCAGAAGTGCAAAGCAAAACAAGCAATTTGCGCATCCGCATAAGATCCGCAAAAAGCATTGATTATTGCGAATGCGGATACTAAAATTAATGCGGAAGTTCCGCGATTGCGGATACGAATATTGGTTAAACTGTTTTCGAAAAAAACCAGCAGTACGTATCGAATAAAAGCGAGCCGCATGCAATGAAGATGCTATTTCTTTTATTTTTTTCAAGGTCTAGTAATACAATAATTATTATCCTAATCAGTACAGTAATTAGTAATCCTAATAATGAAATTTTATTGTTCTGGCTCGCTGTATTCTCTGCAATTGCATTCCCGAGATATCGTGTTCATAGACACACACATACTCACATGAATGCTATCGACCAAAATGATATTCAATATCGATTTTCGAGGTCGACCATTAAATACGCACACTACGTTCTAAACTCTATACTACGTAGGAGTGTGTATGTAGAGTTAAAATTTTATCCAAAATTTCAATGATTATTATTCATTGGAGGCGTATTTAATATTTTGTATTGTGTTATTAGACCGGGTCCATTCATGTATTCGGCGGGAGAAAATGTTCGAGTTAAATTTTTGCGTCATTTTGTTAATAATATACATTTTTCTAACCGAGCATGTGATTGGAGATATTGTTTAAATAATATTGTTTAAAAACAAATTTTTTAATTTTTGAAAAATTTTCAATGCAGTTTTCCTAAAGTTGATAGTTTGGTGTGAAAAATTTTCGAAAATTTTAATGTATACCAGGGTATATTCAGTTAAGTTCCGTTTTTGTAACGGTTCAAAATATTGATCGTAGAAAAAATTGTTTGATATAGGTGATCATAAAATGACGAAATTAGTCCATTTCCGCAAATATGTCTATCCGTCCGACTGCCCACCCGCCCGTTAACGCGATCACTCAAAAACGAAAAGAGATAACGAGCTGTGTGTTCTAGAGCTAATTTTGTATGTGTTCTAGAGCAAAAAAATTGTCGTGAATGGGCAAAATCGGACCATGTTTGGGCTAAATGGGCAAAACTTTGAAACCGTAAGAGATAAAACAAAAATTTAACGACAAAAATTGTTCCTTTTTTTTAAATAAACAACTTTTGCAAGAATCTTTTTTCATAAATTCAGTATATACTGGGTATTTAAGCAATTAACTCAGTTAGTTGTTATTTTCACTTGATTTTTTTAATAATTAAGAAGTCATCCTAACAGTTAAAAAACAAGCACTGACTCGTAAATGATTAAATAAGGAAACATATCCCCGAAACATTATTAGTCGGGGGTCGTAAAAATAAAAGAGTCAATAGACAATGTCATAACAGAGAACAATGAACGTTATATTTATTTGTTTCAAGCCATCCTTGTACGCCGGGAATTCCCCAAATTGAACAAAGGTATATTTAAAAAAACTCTATACCTAGTATTGTGGAGTAAAGACAATTCTCGGAAAACTCATTTATTTCTTTATAGTCAGAAATATGAACAGAAACTCGGTATACCATAATAAAATAATAAAAATAGTATTATTAATAAATATTGTTTTAAAAATATTTTAATTGTTTTATAATTTTTTTATCTGACGTTAGATTTATTTTGTCTCCCCTCTCCTTTTGTCAGCAAAAGTAAGAAATAATCGCACCCCCCGGCCCCTAAACCTGTTTACGTAATACTTGAACGCCTCCTTACTACATAATTTTAAGTATAAAAGTTATGAATTTTATTCACGTAAATACATTAATATTCTTATGTAGTTTTCGAGTGATGAATTTAATTTTCTTAATTTGTTTAAAAAAAAATTGTTTAAACAATATCCTACCATATTCTCGACTGGCAAACTGCTCTTTTATGTTCAGTGACCTCGAAATTTTCTCCCGCCGAATTCATAATATATAGTTTTTCATTAATTGAAAAAAGAAAGAAAACGGTTACTCTTTTCCAAGTATTAGTATTACAAAAATTTGAATAAACAAATATTATTATTAGTCATAATAATTTTGCATTGAACATAAATGATGAATTAAACAAACATAAAATTTCTGAAGTATATTAAATTGTTTGCTTAACAACAAAACTATTTATTTAATTCTTTTATTTATTTACTTATTTATTTGTTAAATCATTGTTTATTTAAATTTAATATAAAAAAAAAATCTAAAATTCCTTTGATCTGTTTTTTATTAACAAACAACAAATCCAATAAAAGAATTAGTGAGAAAACAATTGTTCGATTATATTATTGTGATTTTGGTGGTGCGCGTTGCTGTCAGTCATGCAATCAGGATGATGTCAACTAATATACTGATTATATCAACTAAAGGTTATTAAATGAATACCTTAAAATAGTCATTACAATAGTTGACTGCATACAGTTGTGTACACTTGTATCTTTGCGCTTGTACAACAATCGCCGTTAAATTTGAATATAGTATAAACACATACTTGTTCAATCCCACGTGTTTGTTCAATCATTGTTGTTGATATGAGAGTATGATTTCTTAATTATTTGATTACATTGATTGAGTGTATTTATTTGTTTTTGTTTTTGAATTTATTCAAAGGTTTGTATGAGTTATTTTTTCAATCTTAAACTACTTGTTACATTGAATATGAGTTCATTACTTGACGAAAAACGATTGTAAATATTTTACAATGAAACAATTGTTTTACTATTTTATGGCATTTAATTTGTTTTTAAAATGTAATAAATTTTTTTTCAAAAGAAATTATATTTATAACTATTTTCCGATTTGATGATTGATTTGATTTGATTTTAGCCAATACGGGTGATTGTGTTTTGAAATAATAACAATTGTTTCAGGAGGTCAAACTGCTCATGTTCCTAAATGTTGAAATTATTTGTTAACAATTATTTGTTTTTGATTATTGTAAATTACTTCAATTTATATTATTAATTATTAACATTGATGATAGAGCTCCTAATTTTATTTGATAGAGAAGCTGTGTTTCTGAAACTATGATGACAATTAATGAAAATTTTAAATATTTGTTGGCTTCATTTCAAGATTTAAATTACTTTGGTAAACAAAAAATCGTAAACATTTTTATCATGTTTAATGTAAAGTAGATTAGAATTAGTTTGTGATTATTTTTAAAACATATTTATATTACATAAGCATTTTTTAGAATCAATATTTTACATTTTTTATACAATTTTTTAAGCATCTGTTTATGTTTCTATTATATCAATATGCAATTAATGATTCTGGTGGGGGTTTTAAACCCGGTATATATAATATAAACAAGGGTATATTAAGTTTAGTCCAGCCTTGTAACGGTTGATTATCTAAATATTGACATGAAAAAATTAACCCATCCATCAGGTATCAAACCCTGGACCTGTGGATTTCTCTCTAGCCTAGTGTGCTAACTGATACACCACGGATAATTTTGGTGTATGAATAAATTTCTTCATATCGACAGTATTACTTTGTAGTCAACATTAACCTATTATTCCATATATTATTTGTGTGTACTTTAGCGTCACAATACAATACTAATATCAATTTCCATTCAGGTTACGTAAGATATCGTATGAAAGAACTGGCGGATACTATATAGACAAATATGTCATTGGATTTTTAATTAAATATTCATTTGAATTAAAAAAAATCCGCCTGGCGGTGGACCCTGATACTCTAGATATCTAACCCCTGGGTGCTAACCGTTACACCACGGATGATTCTGATGAATGAAGTAATGGTTAGCATACTGAGCTATAAATAACCTGATAGGAACTGGTACGTCCACTTCGTTGTTACTAGGTTAAGCTAAATTTAAAAGTAAGGTATTTTTTTTTGTAAAGTTTACATGCGTGATTTCATTTTGCATAATATCCGTACAATTTGTTTATTGCGACTACAGCGCTTTATATCGCGAATCGAAAATAATGATTTGCATAAAATTAACTCATTTTTGTATGGAGAATCTACCTCCGCCATACCACAGGGTGTAAGGGTGAGGGCCAACTTTGGTATCATTACATAGCTTCTTAAAAAGTATTGAACACGTATTTCTTCGTTTTTCATTTCAAAGTGTTTTTCTCGAATTATGCGTCCATTTTCAGACTTTTTGGAAAATCTGTATACACATATATTAGTAGTGGACCGGATGAAAAACTTTGTAAGGTCGTATCCGAACCGCGAGTCGTAGTTTTGTGGCCGCTGGTTTAATATTATATAATTTATTATTTAATAAATAAATTATTGTAAATAAGATATGATTAATACCAAGAAATAATTATATGTTTAAAATATAAAAAATTTGTTGGTTTTTCAAAGTCATTATATTATATAACATATTTTATTCCGTAGTTAAAAACATTATTTTAATTAATGTATTAATAACACTGACCTCCATCATGTATGGACTGTTCTTCCTCAGGGCATAGAACAAAAAACAAGTGGTTAAGTCACGAAGTATACAGAGTGTTCTGACATTCATTTAGGAAAACTATACCACGGTGTAAAGCTGCAAAAAACAAACAAAAAAGTTTAATAAAGTGTTTCGATTCGACGCTTAATTTTTGAGATATAATTAATTAAACATTAATAAATTCAACCAATCACATTTGCATTTGGGTGTCGCTACACTTATTGAGAACTCGGATTGTTGTAACTCTAGCTATGGCCGCTCTACTCCACCAATCACAGAGCGCCTAGTGTAAGCAGGTGGGGCCACAGTAGTGGAGTAGGGCGGCCACAGTAGAGATAGCGCCAATCAGAGTTCTCAATAAGTGCAGCGACACCCAAATGCAAATGTGATTGGTTGTATTTATTAATGTTTAATTAATTATTATATCTCAAAAACTAACATATAAAGACAAATTCAATATATTTGAAACCGTACGTCACATTCTAAACGTAAATATTACTAAATATATGTATAATATTACATACAGTAACACTTAGAATGAGAGTTTTGATGGTATACCTCTTATTCTTTCGTAAAAGAAAAAAAATTCACCTTATTTATCTCTTTCGGCTTTTTATGTATAGTTCTCATACTCTCTTCAGTTAGGACCATTTCTAAAATTTAGGTTTAGAATAGGTAGTTCTTATATGATGGAGGTCACTGATAAATAAACAAACGAAAAAGTTATTATTATTTATTTTATATAAACTTTTATTTTGTAACAATTAATGAAATATAATTATTCGGCCTTGTTATTGAATTTGAAAATCAAATTTATAAAAAAAATTAATATATTAAACCATAATATATATATATATATATATATATATATATATATATATATATATATATATATATATATATATATATATATATATATATATATATATATATTATGGTTTAATATATTAATTTTTTTTATAAATTTGATTTTCAAATTCAATAACAAGGCCGAATAATTATATTTCATTAATTGTTACAAAATAAAAGTTATTATAATTATTCGGCCTTGTTATTGAATTTGAAAATCAAATTTATAAAAAAAATTAATATATTAAACCATAATATATATATATATATATATATATATATATATATATATATATATATATATATATATAATCACGTTTATGCTACTACTATGGCATAAACAAAAAAACTTCCGTTCAATATTTTTTACGCTGCTGGGTTTTTTAAATTTTATATTATTCTTCTTGTTTTAATTTAAATTAATTTAAAATACAGTTCTTATTAGTTTTAATAATAAAGTTAGTGAGTATTAAACCAAGGTTAGACCATTCGTTCTTTTTTAATGAGTTTTAATACAATGTACCAATGTAACCTATGCACGCGGTTGCTGTGTATAGGTTACATAAAAAATCTGGTATAAACAAATTAAACAAAAAATTTAATATTTAAGTATAAATAAACTAAAAGATCTACACAAACTACTATTAAATTAGTTGAGTTTTAAATATGATTGTCAAAATTGCAATAACAAGTCCAAATAACTATATTTTATTAATTAATTGTACAAAATGAGCTGCATATGAACTGATTAAAAAAACGAATACTCTAACCATGGAGAGAAGTCTAGCTCTAGTCTCCATGACTCTAACCTTGGTTTAACACCCTCTAATCTTGTTATCAAAATAATGAGAACTGTATCTAGAGCACGGTGGGCGACAGGCTGAGTTTAAGGGGGTTTTTGCCTTCGCGCTTTTTAAAAGTTTAAAAAATAAGATCAACAAAAGTTTATTATTAAATAAATAATCAGTTGACTTTTAAATTTGATTGTCAAAAGACAATTCAAGGCCAAACAATTATATTTCATTACCTATTGGGGTTTCATGTTAATATCGCTCCGCCGCGATGGCAAAATTAGAAATCGCTTACACTTGTAAACACTATTATTTTAACGTGCTGTGTAATAAAGTTTACGATGTTTTTAGACTTTTTTGTTTTCCAGAAGTTATTAATATTTTTTTTATTTAATATTTATTATTTTTGGTTTAATATTTATTATTAGTTAAAATATTTTACTAAAATATTATATAATCTATACATATAAAATGCTTTGTCCTGAATGACTGACTGACGGATCAACGCACAGCCTAAACCGCTGATCGTAGAGACCTGAAACTTGGAAATTCTAGCCCAAACAACAACGTGATTCTTTGGTCCAATCTACTTCAAATTTTGCATAAACATTCAGTATATTTACTTAAATACTAAGTAATATAAGGTCTGTAAATTTACAATTTTCGTGGGTGAAGTTGTGACGGGCAGTGCTAGTAAATAATATAAGTCCACCAAAATATGTTTTTAATTTTAATTTTTCTGAACATTTTATATGTTTTTGGAAACTAATATCATAATTTATTCTTTTTGAAGATGTACATTACAGTTCGGTATAGTTCGTTTTTGGAAAAAATGATTATAAACTTGATCAAAAAAATAGATATACATGATGTTTTCTTTGTTTAGCTATATATAAGCTATATGATATATCTTATTTGTGAGTGTATTATTAAATTTAATAACTTTTGTTTATTATTATATCAGTCACTGCAGTCCTTTGGTATACTATACACATACTAAAGCAATGCATAAAATTATGTCCATTAAGCCAGCAGAGCAACCTGAACAGTACAAAATGATAATAGTATCATAATTAGAAGCTAATTAAATGCTAATTAAATGCCCTAATTAAAAATTAAATGCTCTTCGTTGTAGTTGGTTACCGCATGCTCTGCTAGCTTAACCAGCAGAGCCATATTTAAAAAATCAATTAATTATATTGTATTTAATATCAAATTATTAAGCTAATTAAATGCCTTTATTAAAAATTAGATGTCTTCGTTGTAGTCGGTTACCGCATGCTCTGCTAGCTTAACCAACAGAGCCATATTTAAAAAATAAATTATATTGTATTTAATATCAAATTATTAAGCTAATTAAATGCCCCAATTAAATACTAACTGCTCTTTGTTGTACTGTCTAACCGCATGCTCTGCTAGGTTGATCCCAAAAAAGGAATATTAGCCAATATAGACCTAATTACCCAGTTTTAATCAGCTATCCCATTTACAGTTTATTTACAATTTCTGTATATTATTTATTGAGCTACCTGATTATTATAAAAGTTAAGTCCCTGAAACGAAGGAACCAATTCATCAAGTTCACAATATATATATATATATATATATATATATATATATATATATATATATATATATAATATTCACAATATATATATATATATATATATATATATATATATATATAATATATATTCACTATATATATATATATATATATATATATATATATATATATATAAAACTAAAAAAATAATTAATTTTACATTTATATAACTATTTATTTCACAATTCATTATTTTGTTGTCAATAAATTTTTATTTCATGTTATTAAGTACATATATATATATATATATATATATATATATATATATATATATATATATATATATATTGAGAATGGGAAGTCATGGCATCCCTTTTCATAACTATAGGTACCATATATACCAAATTTTCGAAAACATTTCGTTCTAATTATAGACTAATTATATATTTTATATAGGGACCGTATAAGATTATGTTCATTATAACAACGTTTATCATTCATTCGTCTTATCATTTGTAATATTTAAATGACTTGATTTATGAACAATATACATACATTATTATATAATTCAATTAAAATTTTAATCCTTCAACAAGGTTGAAATCATTATTTTAATTTATGTATATCATCATCATCGTTAAATAAGGATCTCATTGGCAGTAAAAACATTTTTACTTCACGTAAATAGTGAATAATTGATAAATCAATTCTTAATTAAAACAAACATTATTAATATTGAAATAATTAATATAACTGTAAATGGAATGTTCTACGGTTCAGACAAAAATTATATCTGCGTACATTACATATTATGATAAATTACAATGCGATCATAGTTTCTCGTATTCGCTGGGTGTGAAGCCATGGTAAGGAGAGCGAAGTCGATGCAAGCGTTCACTGCGGATAATTAAAGTACTTAAGGGCGATATTTTGTACATTTGTTATTATATCAAATACACATGTTAGTTCCAATTATTAAAAGAAACAATTAAAAGTAATCAAATGAGCAACCGGGTTTTAATAAATTTTAAACATTTTTAACATTACATGACTTATCAACTAAATTAATCACAGGTTTTTTTTCACATAAAATATTTCACATAATAATTTAAATTCTACCAATTTTGAAATACATTTAGATTCTGTGATAATACCATCAAGACTAGCACAAAGCCAAGGTTGAAATTTACAAACAATTATACCGACAATGCAATTATAATGCAATTATAAAGTAATTCATAAATATCTTTGGCATAAGGTTCATTCATTACCATATTTGGTGGAAGTACAACTAATTTTTTTTGGATTTAAAATATCTGCTACCAGACTATCGATGGATTTTCTTGACCATACCTTGACGCTATGCAGATTTGTACTGGCAAAAAATCTTAAGCGTCTAGCTTTATACCATTCGTTGCAAGAAAATTGTTTTAAAGTTTTACAGCTTACATTTTTCAATATCTTCTTCGGACAATACAATATTTTTGCCAAAAAATCTTTGATACTCATATCCAGTTCATAATCACATTTATAAATTAAATGTTCTTTACAGAAAATTAAATATTATAAACGCATGCAGCACAGTCTTCTTTCTTTAAATAAATCTCTACTTGATCCAGTAACAAATTCACAACTTTTTTTACTGTGTGAATATTTGTTTTTTCCACTTTAGCTATTAAAATCTGTTTTAATGGCGAATCTGAGTTTAATTCAGAGATATGTGTATCTTGAGGCTTATGGGGTATTGAGGTATTTATGTGGTGCCATATTTTCAAAATATTCTCCATTAGAATATTTCATTTTGGAAAATTACCGTACTCAGCTTGCCCCATTGTTGCTCATTACTAATTTTTGCAGTACTTTTTTCATTATTAATAAAATAAATTAATGCAGGCAATGTGTTTGCATTTCTTACTGAGATTGTAAAATTTGTAAAGTATATTATATTAATATTACTATTTGACAAGAAGTAAATAATGAAATTTTTAATTACATTTAATGATAAAGTGTAAGGCGTTGCATGGACTGAACATCCCTCACGTGTTCAGCAAGGACAAAATTTTTACCTTTTATTATGGTCTGCTGTTGAAATGCAATTTCGTAACTTCCATACTTAAAAAACTATTTAAAAAAAATTAATTTTACATTTATATAACTATTTATTTCACAAATCATTATTTTGTTGTCAATAAATTTTTATTTCATGTTATTAAGTATTCGTATTTTTTTTTCTATTTTTACATTATAGTGTTAAGCATACTTAACCTAATATTCATTGAGTTTTTAATCATTTTTTATTAGTTATACTTACTTTTTCGACTGAATGTATAAAAAAATATATTTAAAATAAATTAAACTTTTTACTCCTTTCATAAATCTCTAAAATTGTTCATAAATTGTTTTGGGTTAAGGACGAAAAGGTGGTCTTTCCCATAAATTTCCACCCATTTTCAACCATTTTTACTGGGGGGGGGGGGATAAAACGAAGAAGATCCATAATAATTATAGAAAGACTATTTGATTAATTTATGAAAAAAAAGTTTCAAATAAAAGTTGTTTGTTTTTAAAAAAGGGATATTTTTTGTCTTTAAATTTTTGTTCAATCTATTATGGTTTCAAAGATAGGCAGTTTTGCTCATTTTGCCCAAACATGCAAAATTTCAGCTCGCTATCTCTTTTCGTTTTTGAATGATCGTGTTCATAGACGGACAGCCGTTACAATGTCGGAACTAAACTTTATATACCCTGGTATATATTATATACCGGGTATAAAAAGTTTGAGATAAGAGTTAACATTTAATTATTATTACTTTCAAATAGTTCCGATGGCTTTTAGACATTATATTTTATTTTACTTATGTAATCGAAACAGTTCAGCGAGAAAAATGCCCCCTATTGACGAAAAAGATAACAAACAACAAATTGCAATTAAGCGACGAAATTCGAATGTAACTGCAATTTCTATATCAATCCCTAGATATTTGATATTTTATTTATTTTTTAATTTAAACTCATCTTTCAATTTTTAAATTATTATGACCTTTTAGACATCAGATTCAATGTCACCTATGCAATCAAACAAGTTCACAAGCAAGATAATTTAAAAATTAAAGTGTTTTTTAATGTCAAGTTATTGTATATAATCTTGTCAAAAACTAGTAATTTATCGAATATGCACTCGGCAGAGGCGGTTTAAATTTCCACAGCGCCCTAGGCTAGCACCTCATCAGCGCCCCTCTAGTTGCCATCTTACTAATATTATAAACGCGAAAGTTTGTGAGGATGAATGGATGAATGTTTGTTACTCATTCACGCAAAAACTGCTTAACGGATTTTGCAGAAATTTGTATGAAGGTAGCTTATACCCTGAATTAACACATAGGATACTTTTATCCCGGGAAAGTCACATGTCACGCGGCGAAGCCGCTGGTAAAGTCTAGTATATTATAAATTTTAACTATGTGATGAGAGTGAAGAAAGCAAGAAGGATAGATTTTGGAAATTCGTGGTCTCTGTGCCTTTTCTTCCAGGAAATAGATGTGACTATGTATGTTTAGTTATTGTGAATACCAACAATTGTTAACCGATTGTTTTTAATCATTAATTAAGTACAAATTTATGATTTAATATTTTACATATAAAAACAATAAGACTATGAATAAAATTGTTTATTGTTTAAAGTTGTTAGATTGTTACAAAAAAATTATTTATCCAATCACTTATGTTAAAAATTTCTTCGTTTACATTTTTGTCTTGCGAAATTGTCAATAACATCATCATAGTTTAAAGGTAGCAATAAGTTTGATTCAATGTTAAGTATCGCTAGCAAATTTAATCGGTCATGGTTGAGCGGAGATAACTTTTCACTCTCTTTAGACAAGAAGCATGGTTGTTCGTCGCAGTTCTCCGCCTCGAGCTATCGTTTTTAAATAAGAACGTAGGTGGATACATTCTTCCATAAAGCACTCTTCTAAATCACCAGAATACATACATCGTTACTAACTTACTCGCTTTATTTTGTTCAAATTGATTAAATCGCTTCAAAAAGAAAATTTGTTGTAAAAGCTGCTGTACGCTTCTCGTCTCTTTTGAAGTTCTGCCACAAGTCTGTCTATAATTACTAGATACACCATCACTCTGAATGTTTCCCGACCAGTTAATGAAGAAATAATATCTTCGCCAGATTCATCTGCTGAGCGTGCCACTCGGCAAGTTTTTTGATCGGGTCATCATAAGCTACAAAATAATCCATCAAGAACATCATTACTGAATGTTAATGATGCCATTTTGATTAAGATTTAACGTAAGAATCCGAATCGAAATTTAACGCTTCAATATATAGAGCATTCAATTATCCAAGCCATCATTTTGTTATTTCTTGTATGTAACCTTTCAAAGTTGTCAAACGAATATATAACATTGCAAAACTAATGGTCTGCTTAGAATACAGCGCATCAATAGCACTTCAAAAAACGTAACGTATTGTCATTTTACAAGAATGAAATAAAATAGACCTTCAATAGGGCATCAATGTAATTAAGTTCGTACATGAAATGTGAATTAGTCCACGTTTTAATTACAACCAATTTTCCCAACTCTTAGATTAATTTTTACGAGGACAGAGTAGTTCCTCACTAGTATAAATTAGTATATATAATTAATAAATTTGTTACATGTTGCTAGTTTCATGATAGTTGCACTTTAGTGGAAAGGTGTATTTATATAATACATCAGACAAAAATAAAAATAATTAGAAAATTAACTAGATTAAAATATACTAGATTTAAAATATAATAAATTTTAAATTATATTGAAATTGCTCTTGTTAAAATTCCCTTCATTCACATTTATTCCTGTTAATTTTACTCTTATTAAAATTACTCTTATATTGTCGCAGGATATGTTACTTGTTACTAATTTGGTGACAGTTTCACCAAACTGTCACCAAACTGCGCGTTTCACCAAACTGCGTGAAACTGTCACCAAATTAGTAACAAGTAACATATCCTGCGACAATATAAGAGTAATTTTAATAAGAGTAAAATTAACAGGAATAAATGTGAATGAAGGAAATTTTAACAAGAGCAATTTCAATATAATTTAAAATTTATTATATTTTAAATCTAGTATATTTTAATCTAGTTAATTTTCTAATTATTTTTATTTTTGTCTATTAATCTCGACTTTATATCTATTCCTAATTGTCAAAGAGTAAAGTACGACTAGCTAATTTATACTGATGATGACTACATTGTAGTCGAAATACGTATTTATAATACAAAAAACTGATCTAGGTAAAGGGGGCGAATTTGAAATTTTATTTCAAAAACCTAGAGTTCTCACTAATTATCATTCGATAATATAATGTTGTCATGGATTGTTTTTAATAATCAATTCAAATACAAATTAATGTGTCAACCAAAATCTATTGTAAAAAAATCATACCTAATTCATACGTTCCTATCCACGCACACTGTATTGTTGAATAAAATATATATGTTTTCCATACTATGTTGAATTTTTCCTTGAAGATTATACCTTGATAGGATGTTGATGTTTAATTATTTTATAAAATTTGATTAATGAATATTACGTATTACATATTCTTATTTTTTATATGTTATCGTAAAATGTTTTTCTAAATAATTTTTTGTTTAAAACTATTTGCTTGAACTGAAATATTTGTTAATTTTTTTAACTAGTTCTTTTGTATCATCTTGATTTTATATTATCTCGGGGAACCATGCATGCTCTCTGTGTTGGTGGTACAATTTTCAATTGTATGGTTTCATATAGTTTATTCCAATTGTAAGGAAAAAGATGCATCCGTTTTATTTTTCCAAATATCAACGGTAATGGATTAACCTCTTTAAAGTATTGCTTGACTAGCTCAAATCAGTGTGCATATGGAAACAAGTAAGGTCACTCAGCTTTTTTTAAGTCATTGCACATAACCTAAATAAAGTATAGAATGTGTTTCAATATAAATAAAATAAATGTTCATAAATTTTGAAATCAAATAAATATAATTGTATCAAACTTGTATAAAATAATTCCAATACAAATACATTGTAAAAATTGGTATTTACATTTACCAATTCCTGCCATCTATCGGTCAATATTTTAAAACACAATTTACATTTTAAGTTTGACTTTTGATGAAGAAAATCTAAGGTTAGATTCAAATTTGTTCTACATATACAGGGAAATATCATTGCCGGATTTCAATTTTAACACAGTTTTTTCTTTTATGGGCTATCTGTGGACCAAAAAGTGCAGGTCATAAATTTTTATTTTTGAAGGTCGCATCTATTACCATTTTTGGAGAGATTTTGTCTTAGAATGAGTTGGATTGGCGGAGCTGAAGAAGACATAAAGCAACTCTGCTTTATAAACTATCGCCAAAAGGCTAACACCCGTGGTGACTGGTGCAAAATTATTAAAAAGGTCAAAACTCACGGACGGATCTACGCGCTTAATTGATTACTTCGTAAAACAATCTGAATCTACCACACAACTTCTACCTCTACGTCTGTGTATAGAGATTGTCTGTTCAAATCAGACTGGTTTTCTTAAAAATAGTTCAGTTCATAAACATTTAAACTTGAATATTGATGTCAATAATTTAGTTTCTCATTAATTGAGGTGGTTAAGTTTATAACATTCATTGAATACTTTGATTCCCACGCATTAATTTAAAATATGAAGAATTATAAAAATAGGTCCTTAACATTGTGTATTGATTAATTACTTAATATTACTTAATTGATGTTATTATTATTTGCAAAGACATTTTGAACTTTTATTTATTAATTAAATTTAGTGCATAAATCATTAAAGGCAATTAAGTATACATTTAAATTAATTATTACAGTTTTAATTTTTATAAAATTAGTGCATTTTGTTTTGTTCATATTATACTCAAATTAAAAACCTTTGCTGGAAACAAAATGACTAACTAAGTTTCAAGGTTTGGGATTTTTTGTTTTAGAATACGTAGAATCCGAACTTAATAAGTCAAAGTGCTTTTTAATGCGTTATAACATACAGGAGTAGAGATATTCCATATTGAACCTTTGGCGAGCTTCTAATAGGCTTCAATACTCTGAGTAGCAGTATACGCTTCAATACCACCACTCGTAACGTTTAGTATTTATGTTAATATATATCATATTTTACTCTTAACCTGAACCTTTTTCGAATGGGTCATACCTGAGGATGGTGAAATACATCTAATTTGGATTAAATGTATTATTTTTAAGGAAGATTTAAGGATTAGTCTCCATTAATTGTTTTTATTTTTAAATTAATTTAATTGACAAACCGACGTCGTTGGGAATCAAACCAGCAACCTCCTAGTTCCGAGCTTAGTGCTTTAACTAACTGGACCGCTCGGAGTGGCCTGGAAACTGTTTTATACCAAATTTTTTGCCCGAGTAAAACTCGAAACGATTCGAGTAATTTTTAAAGATATTTTTCTTTTAATAAATAAATAATTTGGAATCCATTATATTTATTATATTTGGTGGTCATATTGTTGTAGTAATATACAAATGCGTGTTTCTTTTACATATTAATATTTATTTTGATAGGGTATTCTTTCTTATTCAATTACTAAAATTAAAATAGTGAAAATTTCAAGGGATTACTTAAAGAATTATGTAATTTTATATATGGAAATAAAAATTTCATATATGTTGGGGTATATTGTATCTGCATTAAAACATTAAAATTATTTATAGTATGGTTCAAAGGTTTAGTGTGATATATAAGTATTAATCGATTTAAGTTAATTAAAAAAAAAAGTATTTATAAAGATTGGAAACTATCATACAAAAACTGATTAAAATTATTGGTAATTATTTTGTTATTATAAAATTTTTATAGATTTATAAGTTTGTAAATTAAAAAAAAAAGAAGAATTTAAAGTAAATTTTAAATTAAAGATAAATGTATTTAATATAAAACATATGTTGGAGGCTCTACTTTGGGTTTTACTTTTAATGAATTTTCTAAGAAAATGTAGTTAATTGTTTTGTACCGAAGAAACGATTTCGAAAAATTTCTAGACTATTAAGGATGTACGAGCGCTGATGTATAGTCCATTTATAAAATTCTTCAAAATCTTATATAGTACATTCATAAAAGTCTACAATAATGTTTGTTATTTTTTGTCGTAAGTTAAAATTAAAATTTAATTTAGGCCCGTCATACTGGGCCTAACAAAAAAGATATTAAAAAAACCTAAGAAATAATATTTACCCGAATCTCAGTTGTTTTCTTAAATATCTTTTTTTTGGGCCCGTCATACCGGAATTTTATTGGATCAATCTCTTTATTAATATTTCTATTTTCTATTACGTAGTTTTTTTTATACGTCTTATTTTATTCCTAGTGAAAATTATCAAAATCTGTAAAAATATGGGTTTCTCCATAAGCGTAATGCATTAAAACTCGAACTTTAACATAAAATAATTAATTCAAGACTCCCGTAACCCCTACCCCCTGAAACTTTTATAATTGATTTATATGCACTTCAATTACATGTAAACAAAAAATCATGTTTTAATCTTATTAAAGCTTCAGTGCTCGTACATCCTTAACATAAACACACAAAAAAAGTGAAAATAACAACTAAGTGAGTTGCTTCAATTCTCGGTAAGAGTAATTATAGATGTTTTAACTGAAATTGTGGCGACAGTAATCAGTTTTAGAAAAAAAGCTTCAAAAAAAAGAAGGTTTAGAGAAAAAATTGTTTATTTAAAAAATTTTTTGTCATACATATATTTTTCTATCTCTTACCGTTTCAAAGACCGTCCGTGCTTTTATATCTCTTACCCGAAAATCCATTTTACCATTTCGAACTTAGCTCTAGAATACATACGCGATCTTTGCTAGTTATCTCATTTCGTTTACAATTATCGAGTCTACGGGCAGACGGGCGATATGCGGAAATGGACTAATTACGTCATTTTATCAACATCTATACCTACCAATAATTTTTTTCTACGATCTATATTTTCCGCTCTAAATTCGGACTAAACTTAACATAGCCTTGTATACTTGTATATTATACTTATATACCGAGTATAATAATGTAAAATATGATATGTGTAACTTAATTAAATAACAAAAGTCTAGATCAATAAATAAAATTAATGAATTTATTGGGTTTGAGGTCAAAGGTTTGTGTAATGCAATATGAATGAATATTGATGTTATTAACTGAACCTTAGATAGACAGATAGATTGTAGAGGCTGCCCTGGACGGGCTACACTTCGACCATAAGGTTCATTGTGATGCCTAAGGATGTGAGGATGTGAATGGAGTGGAAGGAATTTTTGTGTATAGACTAGGAATTGGTAGAATATGCGGCTGCAGGCGACTATGATAGGAACTATGCCGATATTCATCTGGAGTTCGTGAAGGAAACTGCAGAAAACCTTCTCAAGCATAGCCGGCTACTTCGTTCTTGTGCCTACGGCGACAGTTTAGTCAATTAACCACCCCTCCTTTTTTATTTTACTTATTAATTGACAAACTGCCGATGTCGGGATTCGAATCCATAACCTCCCAGTTTCCGAGTAGGTATACTGCGCAGACATAACACCTTAGACCGCTCGGCCGCTTGAACTGGTGACCTTAAATTATTTTACGTTATTTTACAGACTTAAAAGTTCATTGCTTTTTCAGAAGTTTATCTACATACTTATATTCAGTGGCTTATTTAGAGCGAGTTTTTCAAACGGAGATTATTATTAAAACCGAATTGAAGTCATCATAAAAATGTAACTAATGATAGTGCTAACCTAAATTAAAAGTATTTAATAATAGATGGAACAATTTTAATAATTAATTTTTACCAAAAATCGTTTTTAAAACATTAACTGCTCAACTTTTTAGATAAAACGTTTTTTAATTTTTGGTTGGGCATTTTTGGACGCCACCAAAATTCTGTCGCCCTGGGCTATGACCCAATTAGGCCTTTCGTAAATACACTTTTGCTTATATTTCATTAAACAGTATAACCATATTTTTACGTATTAGATTTCAGTAATTGTCTAGTTTAAATAATATCAAAGAGAAATCTAGGATTTTTCGGATTAAATTTCGATTTTTGCCCCAATATCCTAGATCAAAAAATTTTTGTATTTTATAAATACGTATTTCGACTACAAAGTAGTCATCATCAGTATGAATTAGTTAATTGTAATTATTCTCCGAGGATTGTAATTTTTCTGGTGCAGACCGTCACAAAATTAGCAACAATTATTATAAAATATAAACATTTTTTGATCTAGGAAATTGGGGCAAAAATCGAAATTTAATTGTCTAGTATACATTTTATACAGGATGTCTCGTTTTTAGCAATACATCTGTAAATTTATTTTCATCGTGACCTTGATTTTCTCCATGGTGACCTTGACTTTCAAGTACATATGTATATTCTTTTTTCTATGATGAAAATATTATATTTAGTTTTGCATAATCTTTTGTATAATCTTATATTTAGTTTAGCATTTGGTATAATCGGATATTTGAGGGAAAACAAATTTTAAAAGAAAAACATAACATATATTACATAAATTGAATTATCGTTTATTTTGATGATGTAAAGAATATAACTAGTTTTGTGGTTTTATTTGTTTTCAGATTAATACCTAAACACACCATGACATGCGTGGATCATAATTCAAAGATGAAAATGTATGTTACAAGCATATTTTTCTTAATTATTGGAATTACATTTACAATAATTGGTTTAATATTAATATTTACATGGCCATCATTATTTGATTACGTGTTACATACGCAACTATCGTTAACACCAGGTTCAAGAACATTCAAAATGTGGCAAAAAAATCCAATACCATTATATTTAGATTTTTATTTTTACAATTGGACGAATGCACATGAACTTAAAAATCCCGATGTTAAACCTATTTTTGAACAGGTATAAATAAATTGTATTTATTAATTAATTATTTAATTTTAATGTTTTTTATCATCAATTTAATAAAATCTTGGGTCATTTTATATTTTCTATGAACATTTTACAATTTAGTTGTACTTTCGATTTGGATCGTCGAGTTCTATAATATACCGTAATCAAATCGTGGCATCCCAATTTTGGTATTTGGGGTCTGAGATATAAGAATCTGAGTGAGCATGGTTGTCGGTCCTCATATTTTGCATACTCAAGTTACTTTGGAAATCACATACATTTTCGTAACATAGTTCATTATACATATACTAACAACTTTTATTCGAAACATTTCCCTAAATACTGAATGAATAAGACACATATTAAGTAAAAATATGTGAAAAATGACCGCTACTTTTATGGTCCATAGTACTAATTTTAATATAAAAATGTACTCTTAACACAATATAAAAATGTATTGTTTTTTATACGTTTTTTATTAGTTTCACCTGTATGTATGTATGTATGTATGTAACCGACCCTTTTGGGCTCGATTTTCTCCTACTTTGAACGATCAGATTTAATTCAAATTTTGCACACCTGTCAAAGACCGATGACAATGCAATAATTCGATTAAAATATCCGATTATCCTGATTAGATTCGCTAGGATTCATCAAGTTTTTTCCGCATCCTTTGCATGAGAGTAAGAGAGATACAGCTAGTGCGCGAACTTCAACTAAAAAATGAAAAATAAATAATAGTTTAAAAAAACTAAAAAAACACGCTTTTATAGAAAATCCAACTAAAAAAATAGAAAATAAAATTTAATAAATTTGGATTAAGAAAAGTGTAAATAAGAAACAAATGTATATTAATGGAATAACTATTGACTATGCACCCCACGCGTTTTTCCATTAATATACATTTGTTTCTTATTTACACTTTTCTTAATCCAAATTTATTAAATTTTATTTTCTATTTTTTAGTTGGATTTTCTATAAAAGTGTGTTTTTTTAGTTTTTATAAACTATTATTTATTAACTAAGTGTTTTCTAAAGTGTTCATTACATCCAACAGTTGTAATACAATTTTACGAATTACAAACCAATTATAAAATTTAAGAAAAATAACATCAACTTTTGCAGCCAATTATACCTACTATATGAATTAGTACTCCTGACCTCTACCTTCCATAGTGTCAACATACTAGAAGTATTAAAACTATGTACATTTTAACAATGTAATAAATTAAATATTTATTATTAATAGGCTTATTAGACAATATTAATTATCGGAAAAGTAACTAACATTGTATTTATAACTATTAATTTTTCAACACAAATAATGTAAAACAAATTGATATAACCATTTATTTGTTTAAAGGTTGGTCCTTATAGATTTAGAGAGGAAAAATATAAAGTGAATATAACATGGAATTCAAACAATACTGTTACTTTTAAACAACAAAGATACTGGTATTTTATTGCTGAAGAAAGTAATGGTGCATTAGAGGATACAATTACAACAGTTAATGTGGTGGCAGTTGTAAGTTTTTAAATGTACCTAACCAGGCGCGGATCCAGCCCTCAAAAAAGGTTGTGGTCACAGCCACCCGAAAATCGACCAAGTGCGAGTCGGAGTATGAACTCGCTCATGATCGATATAGTGCATTCCTACAAAGGAGATGTTTTCAAAATATATGACGCCCTGACCAAGATTTTGTACAGTGTATAGTTCCACGTGGGCAAAGCCGTGGGGCGAACACTAGTAAGTTAATAAACCTGTAAAATGCCAGTTTGTTCGCTCACAAAAATTACAAAAGTAAATCTGTGTTTGTTTGCACATCACAGTGTCACATTTAGACTCTAAACTACTGAACCGATTTTGATGAAATTTTTATAACTTCAAAGGATATCAAATTAAATTAAACGCTAGTATACATTTTATATTAAATAATTTTATTTAGGTGTTTACTTAAATTACAAATTCAAGCTAACGTTTCTTTTTCGCGAAGACGTTGATAATTTCATCGATATCCAGGTTCACATCTTCGTGTATATTTAGGAGAGCTAGCCCGGATAATCTTTCCTATGCCATTGTATATGTGCATACAACACACGCTTATTTTTAAATTAGTAGACGACTATGTACTTTTAAATTAGTAGATGACTATGCGCACCTAGCGAATAGTCATCTCTTTTACTTAGCCAATACAAGTATTGGCTAAATAGATGTCCCAAAAAGAAACAGATAATATGTTGTCAAAAATGTGACATAACGTGTCAGCATATCGTCTATGATGACTAAGTACTTCATTGCGTTCCGAATCACGCACGATTAATTGTTTTTTTTTTAATTTTATTTATTTATTTATTTTATTAAGGCATTGGATATAATATAATCAGCCTATCGACCTCAATAGACCGTGAAAGTGTGATGTCACAAGTCTATTAGGGTTGTGGGCATGCTCATCGTGCCCATAATGGTGGATCCGCGCTTGTACCTAACATTAATTTTTGGATTGAATTCTAAACGAAATTATTTTATTTTTTTCAGACAGCAGCGTTTCAAACACGGTATGAAGGATACTTTACTCAACAAGGATTGTCACTAACATTATCTGCAATAGCAGATGTTACTGTTGACCGTACAATTAGTCAACTATTGTTTGAAGGGTACGAAGATCCGCTAATTGATATGGCGAAGAGTGTAGAAAATTTACAACATCTGGAAATTCCACCATATGATAGATTTGGTTGGTTTTATGAGGTAATTGAATTTAGGTATTACCAATGATTTATATAATCTCACTGATTACGTACACGATTTACGCATTAGTCAATTATTTAAGAGATTAAGTTCCGAATTATGTACAATAATTGTTTTTAGCAAACTATTAAATATCTGAAAAGGGTCAAGCTTTAAAGATCTAAAATTTTCACAAAACAATCGTTATGTGTGGTAATATGTGTTTAAATATTTCATCGTTTAAAATTTGTTTCAATCATTGAGACTTTCCTAGTTTTCGAGTTCAAATTCTATAATTTTGACTGTATATCTCATTATCTAAGTATTGTTAAGTTTTTAGGCCTTGTACAATTTCATATTTTGATTTTTCGAATTCTCAATGTTTCATTAAAATTGAGTTATATCTTTCACTTCCAATTGTTTTAGAGAAACGGCACACGTGATTTTGATGGTGTATTTAATATGGGAACTGGCGTAGAAGATCCAACAACCTTTGGTGTATTAAAAAATTGGAATTTTAATAGTCGTACTAAATTTTATAAAGACCAGTGTGGATTAGTTAATGGTTCTGCTGGAGAATTTTGGCCAACAAATCCCGAGCCTACAGAGATAACATTATTTTCAAATGATTTATGTCGAAGTATTACCTATGAATATGAAAAAAATGTATCTGTTGAGGGTATAAATGGATTTAAATTCACTGCTGGTGACAAGTTTATGGATAATGGTACTATGTATCCAGAAAATGAATGTTTTTGTAATGGAGAATGTGTCCCTTCTGGTTCACTAAATGCGTCGGCATGTCGTTATGGAGCACCCGCATTTGTGTCTTTTCCACATTTTTACCATGCAGATTCGTCTTATAGAGATAAAATTGAAGGAATGCACCCAAACAAAAGATTACATAGTTTTTACATCACTTTAGAACCGGTAAGATTCTTTTGATTTTATTTTTTTTTAGAAATAATAAAAATATTAAGACTACATTCCTACCTTAATTATTGATGCTACAAAAATAAACTTTTTCAATAAACTGAACGGTTGGGAAGATATCAAATAAACAAAGATTCTAAAAAAAATGCATTGGGAAGCGGTAGCCCCAAAATAGTTTTCACAGTTGAGAATTTACCCCTCTAACTATCCCACAAGGTCCAATCGACGTTAAATTATCTTAAAGCTAAACCCTAACTGTCCTGAAGTAATAATAAAACCCTTTAACAATTTTTTAACTGACATTTTAATTTTAGAAAACTGGTATTCCATTAGATGTAGCCGCAAGATTGCAACTAAATATTTTATTACAACCATTCGAGCATGTAGCGTAAGTTAATTCATTTTGAATTTATTAAAATTAGTATTAACTGTAAATAAATTTATCGTACAGGCTATTTAGAAATGTACCAAAACTGTTTATACCTGTACTGTGGTTTGAACAAAAAGCAAGGATTTCACCAGAAATGGCAAATGATTTAAAACAACTATTATCAGTACCTGAAATTGGATGTTATGTAAATTGGGGAATGTTTGCATTCGGATTACTTATTTTACTGATAATCATATTAAACTTTTATATTAACTATAAATCAGAACATAAAGCAGAGAAAATGATTTCACGTTGGGGCCAAAATGGTACGCATAGGCAGATGATAAAAACCGGTGAATTAACAATGATGAATGGTGAGAAATCTGCAAGTATTTTCACAGAATGATTTTTATATAAGTATACAAATGTTGTTGGTATATATAATATAGCTAGATGAGATGACAATTCGGAACCAAATAAATTTTAAAAAGTGATTTCACGTTGGGGTTAAAATGGTATATATAGGCACATGATAAAACCGGTGAATTAATAATGGTGAATGGAGCAAAATCTACAAGTATTTTCTCCGAATGATTTTTATATAAGTATACAAATGCTGTTGGTGTATAATATAATCTAGCTAGATGAAATCACAATTCTGAACCAGATTTGAAGTTTTGATAAAAGACTTAAGGTAGTTGCCATGATGTGGTGCGAATACGTATAGTAAGAGTAAAGGAACTTATAGCATAATCATCCATAATTTTAGTCCAAAACTGTACCGGTAGACACGTTACACATACGATACTTGTCTATATGAATACACAAAAACTACCTAATATTTTATAAGTTGCAATCCGGCTACGTCGCTGATATTCCGCCAGTTGATATACCGTTTGTTTACATACAACGTACGGTGACGTATAGTGTTCAGCATGCGGACACGTATATTTATTCTAAATTTTTCACCTTGCGTTGTTATAACTAAACAATGAGACGATCAAAAATTATCATTGTCATTTAAATACGCAGTACAAATCCAATAATTAATAGCTATTTTTTAAAAACATTCTTAAGTGTCGTTCTCTCCATTGCTCCCCATGTTACTTATTCGAAATTCAATTAAGTTTTTCTCGAGCTTGAGACGGTAAATCGATTTCAAATTTTAAGTGTGAATGTATGATAATACCCTTAATAAGTGTGCAAAAATTTGTAACATTCTATAATTATGCCCATTAGCATGACAAATACCTTAAGTGAATAAGATATGTTTAGAATAAATTTTTTATGATTCATATTTTTTTTTATGAAAACAATTTTTGTTACTATTATGCTGATACATATTCTATTATTCATTCTATTATCTAATTAACAAAGATAACATTAATTAATTAATTAAAAATTTGCTTCTTTCAAATTAAGTATAGATATTACTTGAAAATATGGCTCTGTTTAATCAAAAGCTATAAAGCTATGAAACAGAAAAAAACGGTACCTATTTTTGTTTGTTATTCACTTAAAATTAAACTAGAAAACAACTAATTAACTAGATTTAATATTTAAATTTAAAAATTGTATTTTTCAACATGTTATAATATTTAAGCACCATGTTATAATGCAACGTAGTTAACATATCCAAAAAGAAATTTGTAGTAGAAGTTGTAGTAGTATAGCAGAGAGAATGCCAAAGCCAAAAAAGTGAGTGAGAGTTCTCATATCGCAATTTACTCATTAATGAATTTATCTGTCATTTTATTGTAGGTGAATTCTGCCTTTCTTACATTACAAAACTAAATCTTACCATAAAGAGCCATCCGTAAATTACGTAACGCTATTTTCTATCATTTTTAACATCTCCTCTCCGCCTCTATGTAACACTAGATAACAATTTCTGGCCCTCCCCCCCCATATTATAACATAACACAATAAAAATCTGGATAACGCTGGGCGATTTTGACAATGGGTACGGGTGTAAATAGGGCTTCAGTATACTTGGATTGTACCTTGTCCCTTGTTATCTAGATAGATCTTAGGGATACAAGTGCCATCTGTACTTCATACAAGATGCGCAAAATTTGAAAATAAAAATAATAATTTTCTACAATGAGTTAAAATTTATTTGTGTTACGTGACATTTTTCTGAGACCAATACCTTCCCCCCTGTAACGAGTCGCCTCAAATAATACTCTCCTCTTTCCCTAGTGGCCGTTACATAATTTATGGATGGTTCCTAAAGGTTATTTTTCTAAATATTAAAATTATTTACAATGTATGGTTAGTTTAAGGCATATGAGCTCATGTTTTACGTGAATTAAAATATTTGCATTTTTATGTATTATTTTAGTCTAGGTAGTAATTTATTTTAGGCGGTTACTAGGAATGATAGATAAAACAGTAGAAACAACTGCAAAGGAGATTCGCTAGTTTCCGCGTTCTCAAAAATTATAAGAGATCTTAGTTATTATTTTGACCACTAGCGACAGTATGAATCATAACGTATCCAGTTCTAGGGATGATCAAGTAGATGGATTAGACAAACTAAATTTATGAAAAATTAAATTGCTACATTTGATAAAAATAAGTTTTTAAAAGGCCCAACTTTAGACAAAATCAATGTATTGAGAAAATATGTTTGAAACCAATAGAAACCCATACACACAAAAAAGTTTTGAGCCCGGTACTCAGGCATGATGTGAAAACATATCCTATGTATGTACAATAATATGTACTTATAAGTATAAGTATATATTATTGCCTATATACAATAATCATTTACAATGTTAAATTCCCGTTTAAAACACGAATGCCGATGATTGCCGACTGTTACATAGCCGAAAAAAAAACTTGACAGTCTAACTGAAATTTTATTCCAACCAGCCCCTATAAAATAATACTTCCAATGCCTCGCTATAAATTTTTTCACATCAATAACTTTATTTTATTGATGATTTTGGTAAAAACGCTTATCAAAACAAGATTCCATTTTTGTCGTATTTCCGTAGATAGATTATGAGATAGAGAGAGTCCTTCGTGTGGTCGTCATTTATGGTCCAAAATGACATGAAAAGACCTTCCTATACCCAATAGACCTATCTACGTACCTTGGCTGTACATAGCATATATGCATTCTATTTGTTAAATTAAATGCTTTATTTGTTAAAGACCATTAAACTATACCTGTGGAAATTTGAACCGACAATTTTCAAAAGAATTATATCCGTGGATTTTTTTCCTGATTGAAAAGTATTTAACAGTTAACAGTATTTTCAAATATATTTTCTTATAGAAACAGGTATTTTTTCTAAAAATTAATTTTAAGCTAATTTTTGATAAAACTAGTTAGAAATTATTACGACTTATTATATTCATTAACAATGATAACTTTGTGCACCTGCGTCTAAATCGAGTAATTTGTTCGTCTACTCCATGCTCGAATCCGTGATACATTGAATGTAGCTTAGCTAGTTATAAAAATCATCAGGGACCATCCGACTTTTCTCAAATGTATAAAGCCTAAATACCATTTTCCACGTTTCTAACTTTAAAAATGATGTTCTTCCCATGTAAATTTCGTCCCTGATTAAACCCCCTTAGGGGATGAATTTTCAATAGCGCTGATACAACTGGCTTTTATATATAAACAGAAACCTGAACACTAACTTTCACGTTTCTAACTTCAAAAATGACGCACTTTCCATACTAACTTTCGTCCCTTATTTTACCCTCTTAGGATGAATTTTCAAAAATCCTTTTGTGCTCACCTACGTTATATAAGGAACAAATAGTTTAGAACAAACGCCTATACGAACATAGTCTAAAACAGATATATATGGGCCCAGGAGCGGAATAAAGATTTTTAGTCTTAAGGTTAAATTACTAGGAAAGACCCAGTAATAAAATATTTTTTATTTAGTTTGATTACTTCTACAAAAATTTTAGTCAATTAAATTTTGACATCGTACTAACGTAACGATTTAAAGGCATAAGTCTTAGTTACTAACTATCGCAGTTTTAATATTTTTTAATAGAATCTCGAGATATTATTGAAAATTATTTTTTACAATTAGGGCCGAATTTTGAAGGCCCTATAAGGCGTCTTTCTAGCCTTATGGTAAGGCGCCCAGAACTAATTTTAAGGTATATTTTGATAAAAACTCATTGATAAAAATATATTCTGTCAATTTTAAATTTTCAGAAGCTTTAAAACATACTGAAGCACTTGTAAGTTGTCGGAATCTCAAATAATATGATAAAATTTTTATTATTTATTTATTATTTTATCAAAAGTTTCCTTAAAATTGATAGGATAGTAATTTATTTTGATTCTGTATTTATGTACAGAGACCTAAAAATTGAGATATGAATATTTATTAAAATATATTACAAATTTTTTACCATACATCACTAGTCATAGTTAAACGGTTTGCACGCAAATCGTAATTTTTATAGCTTTCGTATTATTTTCAAAGTAATTTTGTGAATTTGTGTTATATGATAGAAAATATTGTTGTTGATTATATTTTTTTATTGTCCCTTTTTTTATATTACAAAATGTTGTAACATTTACTCGAATATCAAAACGAAAATAAATTGTTTCATAAATCGATTTTGCATTTTTAATTTTTATAATATTAGTGGAGCCAATAAGAGTTTTTACTTAGGAATCCTCAGAAACAGCACCGATTTTAATGATTTTTTTTAAAAATGTTTGTTTTTATATGTTATTTGAAATCAGAAATATATTGGCGGGCGGACTTACACTGAGAGTGGGTTCCACCTCATTTCGCTGATGAAAATATATACATAAATTGATAGAGTAATTAATTTTAAGCAGAAAACGTGCTATACAGTTTTTCTGCAAAGTTTATAGCTTCTGAGTTATTTACAGTTGAGTTCGCCGAAAAACGCATATTTAGTAACAGTTTTTCGCAAATAATTCGAAGCATTAAACAAACAAATTAGTATTTTTATATTTCCGTTCCAGTAATAATAACCGAGTTATAGCTAATGAAAGGTTGCTCTTTATTAACCGAAAATCGATGTGCAAGCTTTCATCCTGAATAACGGAAAAATTGAAACTTATTCAGGAAAACTCATAGAACATTATTTAAAGTATGTTAATAAAACTTCAAAATGTATTATTGTTCGGCTCTCTAGCGTAAAAGTTGGCGAAGTTACAAAAAAAACAAAAAAATTACTCGCACGTTTGAAGCAAATATAATTGAATTTTCAATCGTATCTTATTTTGCAAATATCAAGCCGCTTAAAAATTTATTTTGTTCGAAATTTTAAGAACTACAAGTCTTTTCCTGAAGTTGAACCCGCTAAAAACAATAGTTTTTGTGATTTACAAATCTATTTAAGAAGTTGGAAATTTGTAAAAGTTGAGGTTAGGGTCTAGCGGGCAAGAATTTATTAATGGGATGGGGCAAATGGGATCATAAGGACGTTATTATATCTTAGCACTGCGCAAATTTGCAGTTAATTCGGGCTCATGGTTCTGAGAAAATAGGTGTACACACTATTGATTCAAATTAAAGTTGGTAGGTAGCTTAAGGTTAGAGCTTAGATGGTAAACATTTTTTTGAAGGCAATCATTAGTTCAATTCTTCCTTGCGATATTTTATTGATAAAAAAATTTTATACATACCTTGATTTTCAATGTTTTAAACTGACATTAAAGGGTGTAAACAGAAATCGTGTGGTATTGCTTTTTATAATGAGATTATGAGATACTTTTTTAAATTAGTTCTGTATGTGTTTTATAGAGTGCATAGTATGACACAATCATTGTGATCACTCTCAAATGTGAACATACCCATATATTTATTACTATATATATTTATAAATGAAATATATAAACCAGGGAGCGTGTATGCATTATGAACGATTTGGTTTTTATTTATTTTATAGAGATGTCACTGTGTTGAACGTTTACCATACATGCAGGCAACAACGTATTCTATACAATGTTTTCGCTTTTGAAAATCTCATTGAGTTTGAATGTGTAATGTGTGTGTGTGTGTGTGTGTGTTTGTGAGTGATTGTGAGGTCACAATTAATGTCCGATTGGTCTTTACCCTAATGCACTATACCAGTTGTAAAAATAATACGACTCACCCATGTCGAAAAAGTATTTTTCTCAAAACCTACACATCGAAAACGAAAACAAACAAAGAAGACACTACACCTAATACACAAATCAAGACATTATGGCCAAACACAATGAATACGTACAGCTATACAACTTAAGATTTGTACACATGCATACACACACTTGCCGGTGGGCAAGACTTCGCCCAAATGCAAAAAATGAATAAAAATATATATTCATATATATATATCTGATATGCTATACGTTAAGTAGTAAAATTTAAATTTTTTTAGCTTAATATAATTACCCCAAAATTAATTAGCGAAATTCACTGATAACTATTAACAAAAATTTTATAATTGTTAATTTTTTAGACTTATTTTAAATTGCTGTTAGTCGTTTCAATTTATAACTATTTTTCTCGCTTAACATAATGAAGCTATTTATATAAAAACTCATTTATGAAGTCTGCAATCCTTGATGGAAGAACGAGTTAAAGTCTTTCAAAGACGAAAATTTAAAATTTTCATTTTATTGGCCTTAAACATAAAACATAATCAAAATTCAGAACTACCCGATGTTTTACAAGGTGGACGACACCAAGACTGTATTATATAATATTTATATAAAAAAATACATAATACAAAACAAAGTCCGATGACCTCTGTTTGTTTAAGTCGATTAATTGAAACTAATTTCATCTTCAATATCATAAATATGGTCCGTTCGTAAATAGAATTGCAATTATACCACATCAAATATATAGTGTAATACAAAATGGATTAAATTCTAATCTAAAACAATACTAGAGAACTAAATCGTAATATAATTGCACTTTATGAATAATTTCAATTGATCTCAGAATAGAATATAGAATATATTTACTATGAAGATAGAATGAAACTAAACTTGGGTGCACTGGTGTGGTATTCCTTACCTTCTTACTCCAATCATAACTTGTAAATAACAGACTTTACAGAGATGAGAATGACTTGTGTGTAACTCTTACACAAATGTTAGGAAACAACTGCTTTAAATAGAGAGGATTACAACACTACTAAATAAGAGTAATCGTCCAACCGCACATTTATCAAGTTGATTTCTGAGATGGTACGTTTATACATATAATAGTTGATGTTTGAAGTCGAATGATTCCTGTATCTTTTGAAAATGGTTTGAATGGTATTAAGAAATCGTCTAAGTATAAAAGATTCATGTCTATATATCCATTACATAAATAAAATACAGATTTAGACAATTAGTAGGTTATATATTCATAAACTTTTAATTCTACTAGGGATTTATTTGTTGCAAACTATGTCGTTCATTGACCAACAATTTATGGTGCAAACAATCAGATAATTAGTTTTACAAAGTTTTTGTTGTCTTTATTGTTATTGTTGATAGTGATGATTTGCCGTATCCTCTACAGGATATTGGCAACCACTGGTTTCGTATTTTCTTTATCGACAGCTGCATTTTTCATTAATCCAAAAGATGTTCAGTTATTGAGATTCGATACCCATGTCGTTCTTTCTTTTCCTGCCTCTAGAAATCCCAGCCTTTCATTTTACCATATATAATAATCTTTACAAAGTCATAATTGTCACCTCTAATAATGTGTCCGTAATACCCAAGTATTGCTCTTTAAACTAAACTGTTTGTTAACTTGTGTGCGTATAATTTGTATTTTCTCTTCGGTTGTAGCTATCAGAATCGTGTTATCCGCATAACTCAGAAAAAGCGTGTATAGCTGCGCACGATATTGAGAACAACCACAATTGAACATTTTTCAAAAAATCTAATACCTGAATATCAAGGTTAGCTTCGATCAACACCCTCACTTTAGTGACAAAAACAACGTCGCATAGTCACAAAAGGATACCGTCAATAAATGGGTGGGGTTCTTCACAAACCTAATCTTTTAGTCAGTCTACTTAAATAATCCTTCAGGTCAGATTATATGCTCAGACAAATCATATAAAAGAAAAAACTTTTTTAATATCATTATGAGACACGCACCAAATTAGCACCAAGCAACATATCTCTGAATCCATATCCCAGAGACAGTTACGATTAGCTAATTCATACTGATGATGACAACATTGTAGTCGAAATACGTATTTATAAAATACAAATAAATATTCTAGGAATTGGGGCAAAAATTAAAATGTAATTTCAAAAAACCTAGAGTTCTCTTTGATTATTTTAATAATCTTTAAATTCTAATCCAATGTTCAAATTCATTAGAATTTCCTCTATTATATTTCTGGAATAAATGTTAAATAGAATTGTCATTATCACGGCTGTTAAATTGGTTAGTATGCGTTTCAGGTTCGTTGTTAGCAATACTGGTTTAATGACAATCGTAACGCTCGAATGCCACTTGAACGAGATTGGCATAACAGTAAAGTAAATCACACAGATTTTGTGATATTGATATGATGGTAAAGAAAGTTTTAGATCCCTACATAAACATAAAACATTACAGGACTTGGAAGTAAATGAACGTGATTACACACTACGTTAATTGAAAAGAAATTAATTGAAAAGAAATAGACATAGTCGCGTGAAAATATACATAAAAAGGGCCCGAACCAAACAACTCAGTTATACCGAAGGGATTTGGTTGAATTTTATTCTGGTGCATTAAGGAGACCATATATTTAAAAGCTATCTTTTTAAAAATTGCTTGTCTGATTGTGTGCCCGTCTATAGACACGATAACTGAAAAATGAAAAGAGAGATAGAGAGTGAATGGGCAAATGTCCATCTTTTAAACGGTAAGAGATAGAAAACATATTTAAAGACAAAAAATTTCCCTTTTTTAAAAATAAACAAATTTTGTTGGAAATTTTTTTCATAAATTCAGTATGTTCCGGGTATTTAAGCAATTAACTCATATATAGTTATATTTACATTATTTTTTGTTCACCTTGGTATAAACATTCAAGCAATTTTCTTCTATTTCAACACCACATAGCATACTATATAGTGGAATTTAATTAATGAAAGATATTTATTTATTATTCATTAATGCTCAATAATCATTAATCATTGAGGTATAACAATTATTTAACATTATAACCCTGAAAAAATTAAGCAAAAATGGTGACTAAGATTTTATTTTTGTCAGGGTTAAGATAAATTCAAATTCCATTATAAAAACCATACCATATTTAATTACCATTATTATTGTGTGTATTCTCAGCTACTCAAAATCGGTTCTGGATTTTTATTATGATGATCTACCTTCTTTGGATTTGATCTAAAAGTTGTCGCAATCTATAATTTATGTTTAACATAATAGAACAGATAGATAGATAGATCTCTTTACTCTTTATATTATCATCATGATTCATTTGATTTTCAAACATTTCACTGTATGTAAGTAATATCCCAGTGGCGTTGCCAGCTGTAGTGGGAATACTTTAATTTGAACATGTTTTTATTAGAAACCAGCAAATATTTAAAATTTATTATAATTATTATTTTTTCATTTTTTTTTAAATCGGTGTGCAATCCGCGCTTGAGTGTGTGTGTAAGTGTGTATGAATGTGTGAGTGCATGCGTTCGTGTGTGCGTACGTTTGTGTGTATGTGTGTGTGCTACCTTCACCACCCAAAACCCAATCACTACCGTATTACCAGGATATTCATTATAATAATATTTGTCTTCTCCTTTCGTCGAACTTCTTCCTGACTTAACTATCTTCGTTCCTCAACCATTCTCATTTTTTTCATAATACTATTTTGCTAGTTTTTCTATTGTTTAAACGTTTTTAGGTACGGTTATCTTCTGCTGGTTTTGTTGGCCCTTCTTTTGTTCCAATAAATTCGCCAATAGTTTTGTGTAAAACTTCTTCTTTAGTATTGATCTTAATTCCAAGTCTTTCTGTGGCCCTATTTTCCTGTAGCCACAGCTGCTTCAATTGTTATTTCAACCTGCTTGCTTTCATGTAATCGGTTCGTTTTCCGTTGTTGTGGTATAATCGGATAATTGAATACGTGGGGCTGCTGGGACTACTTGTCATAACAGGGTGATATTCTGGACTGGTTGCGGTATCTACCTGAGATAATTTTGTTTGGTTACTAGAATCTTTTTCCATATAGGGTGGTTTTCTGTCAGGGAGGCATTCTTATAGTTTGGTCATCTCTTGTCCGTCAACTATGGACGCGCCACATAATGTGTGTTTCGCAATAATAATTTTGAATCTAATGTCAAACAAATTCATTTAACTTTCTTATCGAACGCCACTGCTCATATCAATTTGAGTCTATTTTCTATATAATATCATTACATTGAGTACATTGAGAAGAAAGGAAGGCATGTAGTGAGTAAGTAATATGAATAGAAGGCACACCTTTTTCATTCGTACCGTACGTACAGCACCTTCACTAATAATGTATTATACAAAGTGTGATGATTTTGACTAGAGCTTTGTATAATTTATGACGTGGTTGGTAAAGTTTACACCAAGTATATATATATATATATATATATATATATATATATATATATATATATATATATATATAATATATATATATATATATATATATATATATATATATATATATATATATATATATATATATATATATATATATATACTAAATAAAAGTCACTCATTTCTAAAGATATACCGTATTATTACTAACAATTTCTATTGGGATCAAATCAGATGTTATATGTGGTAAGCACCGTACCACCACTGTAAACTAAGGTGAGCGATTCGAAATGCTTCCTGTTTATCTGTGGTGTTTTGCTTCTCTAGTTTATTTAAGATATATGGACAAAAGAAGAAAATGCATTCATTCATTCATTACCCTAACATTTAACAAACAGACGCTTTAAAAAGTGTTTACATATAAATAATATAAACAGTAAAAGTTAGTTCGCTATTTTTTCGAAAGAGTTTAAGATATTTACTTTTCAACAGTCTACCAATTGCAACATAAACATTTACAATTTCGTGTTCACCTCGTTCTCCATTCTAAATGCAAAAAATCACCCACCAGATTAGCAAGGTAAGATTGTTTAACCTGAGAGAACTAAATCACATCGCGTCATAATAAAGTAAATTCATACAAAGATTATCAAAGAGTTCTCTTTGTTAATATTGAGTTCATATAACCTGTACTAATCGTCGCGTGTTGGTAGTTTTCAATATTTTTAATTTTATGGACATACGATTGTTTACATCTCGACTACAGAATACTACAGTTTTGTTCACTAGTAAAGGACGTATTGATGACTGCTGTAAGATGAACTAATATTTAATATTTCAAATAGGTATTAGCATTAGTTTCTAAGTTGTTCACCAGAGTGCAAGCCTGACTCTTGTAGGTGGAAGAGTACGTCGCGGGAATTGGGGTAAGAAATAAAAACATACTAACTCTAGTTTATAATTTATCCACTAGAGAGTATATCCAAGTACTAGTGTTCCCAATATAACAACACTTGAGAGTAGCTGTAGCTATGGAACAAGCGTGTGAATCTTTTCAACATTACATAACCTGTACCCGTTAGAGCATATTATACAGACTGTGTTGGACAGCTTTTCCTATAGTAAATCAATGTTAAATTTTATTTATTACTAGCTGTCCGTCTTGTACTGTATGAAGTCAGTCAGTACACATGTGACGAAAGTCCACTTTTGTATGTGCATTGTGCATCAAAAAATCCCCACTTTTTAATGACAAACAAACAACCATACGCATATAGTATAGCTGTGAGATAACTGACTGACTTTATTTATATGTGTACTAACTGACTTCATACAGTACCAGACGGACAGTTAGTAATAAATAATATTTAACATTGATTTACTAAAAGTAATTGGAAAAGCTGTCCAATACAGTCTGTATATATTACGTATTTTATTTCAAAATCACATAACGTGTAGCTGCTCTATTGGATTTTAGTCTGGTATTTTTCTCTTTACTATATATTCACTCGATATCGTGAGGACAGATTTTAACAATTTTACAGCATCCGAATGTAGAAGATATTTCTGACCAGTTCTAACTTTTATGATTTTTAAATGTTTGTTTGTTTGTTTGTTTGAACGCGCTAATCTCTAGAACTGCCAGTCCGATTTGAAAAATTCTTTGTGTGTATGATTCTGTTTGATTCATGAGGAAGGCTATAGGCTATCTAGCATTACGCTACAATTCTTAGTTAGCCTTAAATATTGATATTTGTTAAGTAAGTAAGTCGGAAGAAAATATATATTCAATAGATTTAGATATCCAGTAGTCTACTTCGTATTTATTTTTGTTTAAATTTCCAATTTTTTCCAAATACTTGACTCGTGTTAAATTTCCAATTTTTAATATCCATAAATATTTTTAATTTTTATTATGTAAGTAATACCTGAATTATTCAACATTTTTAATGTAAAATTGAATTAACCGTACTGAAAAAGCTTCTAAGTATGACATGGGAAAAAATTTTAATGAACAGTATGTCAGCTTATTTTATTTTTTCATTGATAGACATTTTAAATTCGATATAAATTGCATAAAAATAATTCATAATAATTTACGTTATAAAAAATTAGTCAAATGAAGATTTTTAATGATAGATAGATAGATACATCTTGGGATCTAAAAAGTATTGCACTTCGACCTTATGGTCCATTGTGTTCCCCCTTCTACTTCAGTCCGACGAGATTTGCTTCTCCCATATGTTGGCAGTAGCCAGGAGTTTGCTTATATATTCGGGGTAAGATGCACCGAATATCCTGTATCTGCTGTTACCCACAGGTTTGCGGTCAAAGATAATGTGGCTGGACGTTTCCTCATCATCGCCACACAATCTGCACACAAGGGACCCGTTATGGAGCCCCATTGTTGCAGATGCTTCCGCAGGGGATAATACCCGGTAATGAATCCGGTAACCTTCCGTAGTTGCATCCTGTTCAGCTTCAGTGCATCGAGAGACAGCACTCCGATGTAGTATTTTCCCGAGCTCCTGCCGCGGTAAATTTTCCCAGTGATCACAGTGTTTAACATTTGACCTCTCGTTGATCACCGTTTACATGCAGTCCTTGGAATTCCTAAAATAGGTTCTGGGCCTATGAAGGTCATTCCGTCTCCCTTCTTTGCTAAGGTATCTGCTTTTTCGTTTCCTTCGAAACCACTGTGACCCGGCACCCAGATCAATTTAACATTGTTCCGTTTTGCCAGCTTTAGCAGTTCCTCCAGACAATCCTTGGCTACCTCTGAGGTGACCTCAGTTCCAGGAAAGGCTTTTAGAGCAGCTTGACTGTCCGAGAGAATACACACGTTTTAGTTTATGTAGCCTCTACGTAGGTTCTCACGGACGCAAGCTAGTATGGCGTAGACTTCTGCTTGAAAGATCGTGGCATATTTCCCCAAGTTGAGGCTTATATTTGCTTTAGGTCTCTCACCGAAGATTCCCGCCACGGTCCCTTCTTCATTTTTGAATCCGTCTATATACTAGACGATTCCTTTCTTGAGATAGGGTGGTTCTCCTTCCGTCCACATGTCCCTATCACAGACTACTGTGAATGATTTTGAGAAGGAGAAAAAAGGGCAATTTTCTTTCGAATTTCTTCTTTGAGCTCCTAAATTCTACTGGTTCATTCATGTACATTTTATCCTTTAACCTTATTTTATCCTTACCCTAAAAACCCCAATGAAAAAAGCTCCACGGGGACATCATGTGACTTGACTACAAACAATTGAAGCTGGACGAGAAGGCCTGAGCCGGCATTACTCAGCAATTATGTAAACAAGTTTTGACAAAAGAATGAACATATGCAACCACGATAGACCGCTCGTTTGTAGGATATTTTGTATAATAACAATCCTCCATTTAACTATATAATTTCCAATAAATCAATAATATAATCGATTATCAAATAAAAAATGACAGCTCATTTTGGTACAATCTTATAATTAACATGCTATTTATCTATATACTAATATGGAATATGAAATTAATAAATATGCACATTCGACTATAATTACATTATAGTATACATGTATATGTGGATCAGACACAAATATAAATGAATTTGCTTCATTGGTTGGCACATCTTTATATACTAAATGTAATATAGAATAGTACCCAAACGACTATCCACAGACCGACATTCTAGATCAAACACAAAGTGGTAATTACAGTAACAAGGCTTGTCGAATCAAAATCTAAAAGGAATTTTCAATAGATGTAAGAAAATGGATTATATTGAAAGAAGAATTGAATTTTATTTATTTCTATTCTTTTCAAATACCTATAGATTTTCTTTTTTTGAACTAAAAATAGGTAATAAAGTGCTTCGCCAATATATATATATATATATATGTATATATATATATATATATATATACATATATATATATATATATATATATATATATATATATATATATATATATATATATATATATATATATATATATATATATATATATATATATAATGTTTACCTCTATATTTATGTATAAGAATATTTATTCCAATGTTGTTTTCACCGAAAATTTGATAAAAACTATCATTACTTCTTAAATTGCGCGGATGGTTATTGGAGGTTTTAGAAATCTTTACACCAGATATGTACAGTTGAATATTCCAAAAGCTGAAAATGTTTATTTGAATGTATTGTTTTTAGTTTTTTCCAAGTTTAAGGGACCTAAAATTTGTATGAGATTCATTTTATGAATAAAGAAAAAATTATTTTCTAAAAAAAGACGAAATTGCACAAAATTATTGGAATATTATTGGAGAATTATTGGAGAATAAGGGATCAAGATTGGATAATTTGGAAAAAATGAAGATATACAAACAAAAAATAAAAGATCCACAAAATTTCCTGAATGACCAATTAGAATTTGATAACCCCCAATTGTTTAAACTTTTCCCTTCCACCTAAACTAATTCTATAAAACACCCTATTCTAAACAAATAAAACATTTTTTACTGTAAAAATTTTTATATTAATTCATTTATTTATTTATATCTTATTTATTTGACAACAAAACCATCTGATATGAAAATAGTAGTATTTTATTATAAGTAGTATTTATATAATAGTAGTAATATTTATTTTAGTATGATTAGACGGTCAATATTTTTGTTTTTTTAAAACTTATTTATTAATTTTTTGTTTTAAATGTATTACTTATTGAACGTCTTCGACAACGAATGTTTTTTAATATCCTATGAATTTTAGACACAATTTTAAGTTTTATTATGTTATTTTCTTCTTTTTTATTTATTTATTACATAATTCTTGAAAAAAAAACTGTATATAAAGGTTGAATTCTGTGATGCATCTCACAGTTTGAGAATGCGTGAATAACCCGAAACATGTCATTTTTGTTTAATTTAAAATTAAAACTATAACAGTAGAAAAAAGCAAAAAAGAATTTAAAAAAGAAATTTTATTTCACAATCTTTAACAATGAAATCCTACAAATTGAGACTTGATACGATACATAATTATTGGAATATATTGAAACTGCATTGAAATTTTGATGGGGGTGAATGATGCAACAATAATATATTATGGTAGAAATCATTAAATAATTGATTTGACTTATATGGAGGCACGTGAGTCCTTCTAACCATACTTTCATTATATTTCCCACATTTTTGTTCAATACTCAGATTATTATTCAGAGCAGTTATATGTATAGTCATATGAATGTACGAACTATTATGTATGGCTGTAACGTATATTTTATAATAAAAATATATTATTTTGAAAAGGTATTGTTGACTAAAATCATAAAACTCGTGGTATGCTATTATTCGGGTCGTCAAAGACAGTGAGAGGGTGTGTATGAGTGGACTTGTCAACACTTTAATAAGTAAAAAGGAGCAAAAAGGCCATAAAAGTGAATGGAAAAAAGTCAAATAAAAACAAATATTTTAGGCTAAAAAAACTCAGAAATAACTAGAATTTTATATATTATTTGTTGTAATCATTTTTATAATTAGTTTAAAATATCCTGAACGGTCATTCAATAAACCAAAAACATTTATGGGAGACTATTACCAAGAGAGATATAATTGCTACAAACTGTATAAACTATATATTTTCTAAACTCAAAAAGTGGTCTCAAAATCGTGAATGGGCAAAATGGGACCGATCCTCCCCCAGGCCAGGAGCGAAAATATATATCTTTGAAACCGTAAGAGATAAACAAGTTTTGTTTAAAACTTTTTTTCATAAATCTATTAGTTTTGCCGCAATTTCAGTTGATACATGCGTAACTATTCTTACCGAGTATTTAAATAGTTAACTTAGTAGTTGTTATTTTCACTTGTTTTTTAATTTGACCATCTGATCATAAAATGCTGAATGGTCATCACTCAATGAAGCTGGAATTTAAATAAACTATTAAATATCTATTTTTGGCGTATTTGAATTAAGCTTCTAGGGCACCAATTTCTTCGAAAGTGGAATCTCAAATTTTCGTATTCCAACCAATCACAAATCATTTCAGAATTTTTCTAAGGATGATTAATTTTTACTGTCGGTTTATTCTGAATTGTGGTGAAATTTTGGCTACATTGAATAAATTTTTATTTAATTAATCATTCTTTTAGATCATGTTTTGGGTCAGAATGCAGTGAGGAAAATGTACACTATTCCTTTCTCCTAAATACGCCACTGAGTACGTAATATCTTTATATTAGTACATGATATCCAGTCGTTTGCTGCACAAGTACAGTCTAGACATTTTATTCAAATTTGTTTGTGATAGTTTAATGAACTTTTATGCAAATTAAATTTTGATTGTTTTCACAAATACATAAATGTGGTAAGAGAAGTTATAAAACATTCATCTCAACCTTCAAAAAAAAGCAAACCAAGTAAGAGTATCTTTGAATTTCTAGAAAGGTAGCTAGAACAGTTTTTATGTTAGGCAACCATCAAGTAGATGCATACAGCACTATATACATACAAAGTTTATATGGTAGAAGTACTTATTTCATACTTACATTCAAAAACAGTAGCCATGCAAATGTGAATGAATATGAGATTGGGTTGTATAATGAATGTATCGCAATCTAAGTATTTGATGTTGAATGCACAGTTTCATATTTTTCGCTTTTTAGACATGTAAACTTGTACTTACATATATGTAAAGCTTGTTTGGTAAAATAGTAGATATGAAGTCCGTTGAGTACAGTAACTTGCAAAAAAATCTCTAATAGGTCATAAGATGTATTTTCGTTTATTAAACTTGGTTTATCCTCTTGGTTTAAAAACTCTGTTTAAAAATATTGGTAAATTATATGGTGCTGGATGTTTTAAATACTACAAACCTGTTAGATTTTACTGTGGAATAATAAATAAATAATACTAAAATTGTTGAAGAGTTTTTTGAAAGAGTGGATAGGGGATGGAATTCTAAGATAAAAAGTCATTGGGCATTTTTGCATCTGACCCACCATTATTTAGATATTAATTAAATAAAGTAACCAGTTAGAGAAGCACGATCGATCGGTACATTAGTGTAAAAGAATTTTTTTGAAAATTTCATTTTTGGGATTATCATAAAGATAGTTAGGATGGTTTTAGGACTTCAAAAATTCAAGAACTTATAAAAACTCAGTTTTCGATATTTGAAAGCCTTCAATTTACTTAACGAAAAGTTGAAAATTAGTCTAAATTGCAATTGATTTGATCAGTGCAGAAAACATTAATAAATTCTTAAGTATAATTTTTATTCAATATTTTAGTGAGCTAAATTATGGGTGATTCATTGCTTAAATTTTTTAACGAAAAATGTAGTTTTCAGGTATAATGAATCATTCAATTTTCATTGAATTGAGAGCTCACTCCTCTCACGTATTTCATCCCCTATCCACCCTTTCAAGAAACTCCATGACTTTTGACTCATCCTGTATATGTCTGTACGTGCTCATGAGGTTGCTAATTTAGTCCGAACGGGATTAAATTTGGTAGGCATGTGACGTGATTTTTACTCGAAAGTGTATAGAATTCTGATTTTCGATTATTATTCGAGAGACAGACTCTATCACTTTCTATATATTTTTAATATGTAAAAATGAACTAATCACAAAACAGCGAATCATTTTGTATTGTTCAAGAAAACCTGTAAAAACGAGACGAGACGATAGAAAACGTCCACAAGCCAATATAATTCAAGGGACATGCTATTCTCGTGTCGCCTCGTCTCGTGGCATCACTTATAGTATAGATATTCAAAATCCCATAACAACCCTAATCAATAGTTGTAATTGAAGACAAAATTCATGTCAGGGAAGCTACGGCATACAGACATGGTATTAAATATATCGTTAATTTATGCTCGTAAATTTCATTTTTAAGTTTTTACAATGATACTTTTGTAAGCGATAGATAGAGTCAATTTTCGTTTTCTTTTTATAAATGACTGTACATTTATTTTCTCATTAACTTGGAATAAATGACAAAATATTTCAAGCATTATGAATAATAATTACAAAAAGTATTTCATTTCACTACTGTACGTTTGTATATTCTCGAAACCAAACACACTCTCTTGTGTCTTTTGTTTTATGCACAGTGAAGTCATGTTTACTGTGATTATAATCAATTTTATTTACTTCTATTCCAGTGAAGTAATTTAATTCTAGTTTAGGTAACTATTGATTTCATAAGTTCAACAGAAGATAACATATTTGAGTACATTATTAAAGAAACTTAATGGAAATCACGTAATGTAGTTTGATGGATATACGTATTAATCAAAACTTGAAAGGTTATACGTTTGCTGGATTTTGTTTTATCGCCAAAAGCTGGATTTTATACAGAAACTAAATTTTTATAAAATCTATCTTTTAGCCATATGACATTAACTGTAGTTGAACTAGTAGTAGTAGTAGTTTTTTTTTTTTAATCGAGGTTGAAAAATCTTTTAAAAGACACCAGCTAGGTGGAGTTGCTGCTAGTGTCAGATTCTTACTGACTAAAAACAATCCTCTTATCTCCCTTCTAATGAGAAGGGGGCCAGACCGGGAACCGCTTTCGCATTACTGCAGTCTGACCCTCACTGTGCTATTATGCGCTCCCCGCTGATGGTTCTTCAGCTTTTTTGGCCTTCAGGACGTCTTCCGCAAATCGCATCCCGGCCTTCCAGTTGGTTTCAGATCTGGCCATGAGCGCTATGATGTTTTCAGCGTTTGGCACGGTACCAATAATTTTCAAGGCGTCGTTTCTCTCCATTATCCATCGCTTGCAATGGAAGAATGTATGACAGGCATCATCAACTTCTTCAGCACAGTAGGAACAGTACGGCCTTCCTCTGAGTCTCATCCGGTGTAGGTAGTGATTGAAGAGCCCATGTCATGTGAGCAATTGCGTCAGGTAGTAGTTAGTCTCCGTATGTTGGCACTCGGTCCAGGTTGTTATGTCTGGTATTAGCTCTGCTGTCCATCTTCCTGTTGTACAGTCTTGCTATCGTTGTTGCCACTCGGTAACAGTGTGGTCTCTTTCAGTTTTCTGCGTGTGATCGTTCAGCGTTCCTGCCAACCGGTGGTGGTGAAGTTTCCAACGTTCGTAGGCCATGAAATCAATTGGCATAGCCTTCGAGATGACTACCACTGCAGCTTTTGACACAGTCCGATGCGCGCAGGCCACTCGTAGGACCGCTCTTCTTTGTATCGACGCCAGTTTTTTCCTGTAGCTTTCATGCCGTTGTTGATCTGCTCAGATTTCTGCACCATAAAGCATGATGAAGTGCACCGTGCTTAATAATAGGCGTTGTTTGCATTTATTTAAGCATTATTCTGGAAAGGTTAGCTACAACTCGGACTGCCTTCTCTGCCGTCTTGTCCAGATGTTCTTGAAACGTCAGCTTTTCATCTAGTTGTAGCTCTAAGTACCGCAGGTAGTGTTTTGCTTGGATGTTCACGTCTCCGACGATTACCGAAAAGTTTTTGGCGAACCAGCGCTGCCGTGTCAACACCACCATTTCAGTCTTGTTAGCTGCTAGTTTCATCCTGTGGTTCCTCAGCCACAGTCACAGAGTCTCTTTGTGAGATGATCTGCCTTCCGACGGGCATCCTCAGTGCTGTCTGCCAGAATGAGTCCAGCAACGTTATCGGCGTGCTTTTCAAATACCTTGCTTAAATGGTTTTGCGTGTGTGCCCGAAAATGAATCTGTATACAACTGTTTCGTGTTATATAATTTTTGCGAGCTGGGTTCCCGATGGGATTTCCTAATCATTATACCATCTTTCATGTTTCTTACTTAAAAAATGACGCACTTTCCATGCAAAATTTTGTCCCTTATTTTACTCCTTTAGGGGATGAATTTCCTGAATCGGTGATACAACTGACTTTTATTTTTAAATAGAAACCTAAACATCAATTTCCATACTTCTAACTTCAAAAATGACGAACTTCCAAACAAACTCTCATTCCCTATTTTACCCTCTTAGAGAATGAATGTTCATCTACGTCATATAAGACACTTCTGTGTAGAATTTCATGTTTCTAAACCCGCCGGTTTAGGCTGTGCGTTGGCGGTCAGTGAGTTTGTAGATTTTACTAAGTAGATTTCCTTTAAATTTGGAGGGTGTACACTGAAAAATTGATTGAAATAGGTAGTACTATCGGTATGAGAATAAATATTGCATTTAGTGAGACAGGAAAAGTCTCATTATCTCTTTTGCTCATTACTCTCTATATGGAATAAAAAGCTTATGTTGCCTCTGAAGTTTTAGTCGTTTTGTTCAGTTTCAACGATGAAAGAGGAATTCTGTCTTCCCACCTTTTGTGATATTTGGAGCTCTACCACCAAATTTCTATTTCGTGGCATATTTCCCATTACCTTCATGAGCTCCTGTCGATAATTCCATAATATATGTTTTATCGAATTGCATACAAATAAAATGTTTCAAATAGATATGATATTATTATTAGAAGTGGTCAAAATTGATGACAGATAGGTTAAGTTAAAAAGTTAAATAAAAGTTAAACAAGTAAAGTGAAGTTAAACAAGTAATTTGTAGAATACTGGTCGAACAATGAAATAAAATTCAACATTTCAACAAAATTTCTGGTATTATTTGAAATAATTAAGTGTGATGTGTGATAAATGTTCACATAATATATTATTTTGCTGTCTGACTAGCAGGACCAACCAAAATGCATGTAGAGATGATATTGTTGTTGTATAGATATAATATGTAGAATAGGGAATGACTTGAATAATGTGTTAAGTGGTTTGGTTTGTTGCTTTATGGAGTTTCCGTGTCATGATAGATACTATTATTATGTTGACATTTAGTTAAACATAAATGGGAATAATTGGTTTCTTGACACATACTTTGAGTGGATGATGTACTTTTAATAATATATAGTACCAACATAAATATATTTTGTCATAATGTTCATTGTCTAAGATGAACGAATGTTTGAGAATTTTTGAGGTTAATAATATAGTACTAATATTTATTATTAATAAATGTTCATTGAACACTTGAAAAATAATTAAAAATTAAATTCACTTAACATAACAATAGAACATTGGAAATAAATGTAAAAAACATTTGTTTGTGAAATTTATTTCTCTTAAAATTGAAAATTTAATTATATACTGCTATTTTTCAAATGATAAGAATTAGATTTTAGATGTATTTGTTATACCAGGTATATATAATCAGGGCCATGCGTGCGTATATGGTCGGTTCCAAGATAACATCATATTTAAGAAAAAACGACATTTTTAATTAGAATATTCATAGATGTGTAGTTAATGGGAATCACGTAATCGATAATTTTTAGAAAACTACATAACGCCACTTCCAGAACCTGTAGCTCAAAAGCTGAGTATTTCTGGGACTTTTAATCGTGAGGTTTTGTACTACAACATACTTGAATTTCAGCCAATTTGACCAAGAGCTGATTCTCATAAGGATTTTGCGGGTTACTTTAAATTCACTACTCGTTTTTTCTTCATCTTTCTTTGTTAATTTTTAAACCCGGCACATGTAAATTTTTGGATATATAAAATTTATTCCCGATTTTGTAACGCTTGAAAATATTGATCGCAAACATAAATGTTTGGAATAGGTGTTCATAAAATGGCCTAATTAGTCCATTTCCACATGAGAAATGAGATAACGAGCTGAAATTTTGTGTGTGTGTTCAGAGGTGAAAAGTAGGGTCAAGTTCTTGAATGGTCAAAATCGGACCATGTATGGGAAAAATGTGCAAAGCTGCCTATCTTTGAAACCGTAAGAGCTTTATTTAGAAACATACTATCTGGATTCTGAAGTCCGTTTAATTCCTTAGTGTTCTACAGGTTATTTCAATTTAAACAAGACGCCAGAATATTTTTGTAAGGAAGCGTTTTTTAAATAAAAAAAACCAAATAAACGTGGCTATGTTTACTAGGGAAAATCTGAGGATTGTCTAGCTTGAACTTGACAATGGCTTTCGCCTTTAAGGTTATTTTAGAAAAAAATACTAAGTATTTAAATCTATTTTGGTTCGTAATTAACCATTTTATGGTCATTTAAAAAAATTGGAATTTCAAAGACATGATGATTTTCATTTTGATCAATGAATAGAAATAAATGTTTTTTTTCTTAAAATAAATATTTAATTTAATAGAAAAAAGGTCAAAATTGGATCCTTTTCATGAACCAAAAAATAAAAACATCTTACTTTTGATAAATTTTTTCTAAGGACGCTTGCTTGAAATAATATTCAGGTGCATTGTTTAAATTGAGAACCAAGTATAGTACAATTGACCACACAAGTTGATGTGATTTTTTTAAATCTTATATTTGATTTGTGCCTTATTGATTCGCTTTTCGAAAAATTGCTTCTGCGAAAAACTGCGAATAAAAGTTGTGCACTAGAAATATAGTAACAAATTTTATCGAAAATTTTTATCGAAAACCTAATGAATAAAGCACAAATCAACTATAAAATTTTATAAATTGACATTAACTCGTGTGGCCAAGTGTATCTACACAACAATATTTGATCCATAGTTTGTATACAATATAATTTGAAAAAAAGAAAAAAAATGACATACACAGTTTGTTGTTGTTTTCCCCATGGATAACAGACAGGATAAATATGAGACACAGGACACAGGACAACTGGTTATTTTTTCGACCACCGTAATATTATTTTCTGTATATATATATATATATATATATATATATATATATATATATATATATATATATATATATGTCACGCGCTTAGAGACTCGTGGGCAGATACTGTATTGTGCTGTTGTACAAAATATGATATCAATTAAATTTAACTTGAAATCTATACAGTTTTATTTTTATTTTTCGGTGGTAACAACAAAAATCACTTTTCTAGTATAAACAACAAAAGTACTCACAGAGTTTGACATTCTGCGAACATTTGTTATAGATAAATTGAACTACGCCACGAACTTGAGTACATAAAGCTTCCACAAATGAAAGTTGTGAAGATTCTCCTTGGTAATATTTATGTACTAAACATTTTCAATTTTTTAAACATTTTATGTATCTCTTACAACTTCGGCATTATACTGCTTGAAAATCTGTGAACGGAACTTGATGATATGGAGACACTGCAAGCTGATATTTGAATATGGATGTAAGGAAGATATTGTGTAAATTAAAACTTGTTAAATTAGAATGTGTGTTTGAATGTAGAGTTTTAGCAATACTAACTATAATCTAAAAAACAAAATTGGGATCCATTGTTTTATATACAAGTAACTAGGCATGCGGCTTTGATTGAACCTCCATCCAAACTTAGTGACTCTTATACCGCTTCTATGGGAGTTTTCTTAAACTCTTAGTCTTCAGATATTTATGTATTGTGATTGTACTGCATTTTCGAATTTTTCTGTGCCGATTTTGAAATAGCGGCAATTTATAATGGTTATACTTCATAGAATTTGATTTTAGTAAAAACGGGAAACATTCGTGTATGACGGGGTTCCGAGGTTCCGGGGTTCTCTCTTGTTTGGAATTTTAGCACTATGGGTCTGATACCTAGTAAACCGTTAATCGTACCACTTAAAAAAATCGCTAAAATTGGAGGAAATTTTTATGTCTCCGATTTTGATAAAAACTTGTTTTTAACCTAATTTGGACCCAGCGGAAACGATGGTATTGGTTAAAATATGATACGATTAACGGTTTTCAAGGTATCAGACCCATCGTGTTAAAATTTCAAACTGTATGAATTGAGATGGCAAAATTTTGAAATGTGTAGGTCGGACGAGAAAATGAACCTAATTTTCGTATTGATTGGGTCAAAATTAGCCTAGAAAATGATTGTTATTAAAATCGAGAACAAAAATTTTTTTCACTTTTCTCACATTTTTTCCATGGGGTACCCCTTAAAAAAATCGCTAAAATTGTTGGAAATTTTTATGTCTCCGATTTTGATAAAAACTTGTTTTTAACCTAATTTGGACCCAGCGTAACGATGGTATTGGTTAAAATATGATATGATTAACGGTTTTCAAGGTATCAGACCCATCGTGTTAAAATTTCAAACTGTATGAATTGAGACGGCAAAGTTTGGAAATGTGATGGTCGGACGTTAAAATGAACCTGATTTTCGTACTGTTTGGGTCAAAATTAGCCTAGAAAATGATTGTTATTAAAATCGAGAACAAAAATTTGTTTCACTTTTCTCACATTTTTTCCAAGGGGTACCCCCACCCTTTACCAAAGAAAAAGCAGAGATAAACGTTGGTCACAAAACAACCTTGTTCTGTGGAAAAAAACTTATTTAATTAGTAACAAATGTATATTAATGGAATAACTATTGACACTATGCACTCCACGCTTTTTTCCATTCATATATATATTGGTTTCTTATTTACACTTTTCTTAATCCAAATTTATTAAATATTATTTTCTATTTTTTAGTTGGATTTTCTATAAAAGCTTGTTTTTTTAGTTTTTTACGGACTTAATTACTTGAATAATTTTACTGAAAATACAGATATCAGACGGTACTGGTTACCAATATTTGTTTTCGATTGATGAACAAAGTATATGTTTATGGTGGTTCATGGTTAGCTATGTTTACGTTTAGATATATTACTTTAAGAACATATATATATATATATATATATATATATATATATATATATATATATATATATATATATATATATATATATATATATATATATATATTTAGATATAAAAAAAATTTGTACAAACATTACCTGAGTATAAATACAAAAATGCAATGACATTTATGTAAATGAATATTTTTATTTTTGTCTACGAATCTATAAAATTTATTGCCTTTTCTACATAAATGTTAGGGTACCACATTTATATTTTATAGACGCCACGAAAAATACAAATATAGTAAACGTACAGCGTATAAGGTAGATAGATCGTAGGTACTTTTAGGTGTCTTATATATATATACATATATATATATATATATATATATATATATATATATATATATATATATATATATATATATATATATATATATATATATATATATATTGTGTATTGTGTGTGCCTATGTTCGGTTTTACGAAGATGGGTATTGAAGTGAATGTCCGTAAAATTTTAATATGTCATCTAAAATAAATAACATCTAATAAATATTTAAGAAGATGAAATGACGACATCAATTGTATAGCATATAGATATTAGAGAACATACACTTTTTCACATACAGGTTGATTTCAATTATACGAATATATATAAATCTTTAATATTTAAGGATTTTTCTTAAACATTTGAAGAAATTGAAAGATGACATTAAACTTCATTTCGTATATAATTTAAAAACTATTTTAATCAACCCCTGAATGGGCGATTTCATTCCATCAAGGATTGATTTTTTAACGCGTTAATACTTATTTCATTATGTGCAATTAATAAATAGGCTAAATGTAAATTAAATGTATCCGACTTTAAAAAAGCTGGAAGAAAAAAGACTTCTATGCAAATTTTATTTAACTCCTTGAGTGTTCATTTTTCAAAAACTCGGAAATATGTATTTTATGATGTATAACTTTATTAACTCCTCTGTCGACCCTCTTAAGGATTGATTTTCTATTTATTATTAATGGGCTAAAAGTATCAGTTTATAAGTTTTCATGTCTTTTAAAAAACTGCATTCCCGTATTCTCAGTTCTTATTTTCTGCTCTAAATGGTAGATTTTCTAAAAACCTTGAACTTTAACCGCTTATTTCTTCATCTATTATTAATCGCCTAAATACTAATTTTCATGTCACTAACTTAAAAAAATGTGAACCTATTACAAGTTTACTAATTACCGTTTAATCCAACTTAGGAGTTGATTAAAAATCCTTAAAAAATCCTAAAATCCTTTCATAGTCCACCTCTACACTCTCTATGGAATATAACTTCCAAACTTCATGCCTCTTACTTCAATAGTTTTATAGATTTGCAACCACTGAATTTTCAGGGAAATATCCGGGAGCTAGCTGATTCTCAAATTTGAAATAGGAGTAGAAAATTACTCTATTTTTGGTTTTTGTTCTTTAGGGCTATGGCATCTGGTGTAAAAAATTTGAAACAGAGTAGTCAGTCTCCACTCTGTTAGTTCCATATGCGTCAATGTCTATGTTAAAATAAACAAAAAATTATATGTATAATTATAATTTATATATGAGTATACCGGGTATATGTAAATATACAAGGGTATATTAAGTTTAGTCCCGACTTTTTAACACTTGAAAATGTTGATCGCCGGCATTAATATTTGGAATAGGTGTTCATAAAATGCCCTAATTCGGCCATTTCCGCATGCCTGTCCGTTTGTGTACACGATAACTCAAAAACAAAAAGATATAATGAGTTGAAATTTTATGTGTGTTTTCTAGAGCTAAAAAGTGAGATCAAGCTCAAAAGCTAATAAGTGAACGGGCAAAATCTGACCATGTTTGGTCAAAGTGGGTGAAACTGGCCATCTTTGAAACCGTAAGATAAAGAAAAAAAGACAAAAATGTCCCAATTTTTTAAATGTACAACTTTTGTTTTAAACTTTTTTACATAAATTCAAGATATACCTTGTATTTAAGCAATTAACTCAGTTAGTTGTTATTTTCACTTGTTTATATTTACTTTTTTTAGAAGAGCGTGAATTTGTAATTAGAATATTATAGGTATAACTAATTGTTGAAATGTAGCCTGACTAAATCCGCCATCTTACCAATAATAGTTCCATGATTATAATACTTAGGTATAATATAAGGACCATTATGTTTTACAACTTAACGTACTGGCTGTATAATGTATACAAATATACAAAAATATTTGTTGCAATGGACATGATGGTGATGTTGGTAAAATTCATGGAAAGTGGTGGAATATTAAACTATATATACGATATCAATAATAATGTTCGAAGATACCATCATAAAGGTGACTCGACCCCTCTGTTATAAATACCTTTCTAAATGTTTCTAAAAACCTGTATGGGTATTTGAAAACAATGACCGCAAAAATTAACTTTTTTTCTTACTTCTATTTTTTTTTTTGAAAATGATACTTTTTTGATAACTAAATGATACTCTTATGTTTGTTTTGGCTCTCTATTGGTTGGTTCGCATAACATTGTCTAAAATAATAATATTAATATTTTAAATCTTTTAGCAGTTGAATCTTTTAGCATTTTAGAGGAAAGAGGGGATAGGCGAAAATTAATAATTTTCCCGATTCTTAGCGTTAGTTTTCACGTAGTAATTTCATAGTTTGGAACAACGTCCAAAACACATATAAACCTCAAAGTTTTTTTTTTTAAATAGACATTCGTCAAAAAAGTGTTTTTCGCATTTATTGGATGTAATTTTTGAAATAAAGATTGAATATTTTGAAACAAACCTGCCACTAAGCCTATGTTCTCCTTTGTATTTTTTCCTCAAAGGAACTTGATCTTTCAAATACATAAAGCATGTCACACAGGTATGAAAACAGAAATTTTTAATGTAGGCGATGTGCTTTTGGTATTTGGAAGTCTTGGACCAAATAATTTTTTCCGTTAATCTAATAATAGGGAATATGCATGAAAATTTTTTCTCACATTTATTTTCAGAATATGAAAATACTGTTAATACTGTAATCATATTTAAAAACGAAATTGAAATCTGACAAATATCAAGGAAGCTATAAGCTTTTAAAGATTATTATCTGTCTCTTTCTTGTAAAAATACTAAAAACGGAGGTTTACGTGTATTTTAAATGGTGAAAGTGTAATATGACGTCACGTAACATAACAAGAGGGCTATCACCCTCTTTGTCTAATCGGGAATTTCAATCATTCATATCTCGCTTATTTTTAAAGTTATTTAAAAAGTAATTTTACCTTGATATTTGTCAAGTAAACATGCTTCAATTCAAGTGAAAAAAAATTTTCATGCATATTCCATATTGCAGATATGAAAATTTAAGATTGGAAATTATGACCCTAAATATCTCTGTGTATAGAGATAGAGTTTTAGATAAATGATCGGGAAATGGATTGTAGTAAGGTTAATTTTGTACAACTTTACTATTGAGACATTTTTCGAGTTTTCTAATATTAAGCAGCATATTCTATTTTTTGTGAATTCCTTCTTTATCCAAGAGGGAACTTTGCCCCTGAAGACATTTTAGAAAACAACTGAGATATCGGGTAAATTTTATTTCTGTCGGCGATAGCTGAATTACCCGAAATCTCAGGTTATTTTCTTAAATATCTTTTTTACTAGGCCCGGTATGACGGGTATAAATTAAATTTTTATTTTAACATGTTGTGGACTTTTATGAATGTACTATATAAGATTTATATATATATAACACTATAATATACATCAGCGCTCGTACATCCTTAACCCAAAATAATAATCAACCAAAATTTCGATCGAGTTTCGATCAAAAGATATTTTTTCAGCATACAGTTAATGACAGGCAGACACATATTGTCTGTCTATCTATTCTAGACAATATATATTGTTGTAGACTGTTATTAACAAAATAAACGCTGTTATAAAAAATCAAAATTTCAATGTTACAAGAATATTTGTTCAATAGAAAGAATATCGATCAGCTGAACGTGCATTTAAATCTATTTTGGGAGTCCTTGAATTTATTGAGTTGTATAAACATCTGCATTTGATTGCAATATATGTACGAGTATATATATATATATATATATATATATATATATATATATATATATATATATATATATATATATATATATATATATATATAACATATATATTCAGGAAATAGGAGAGGTATTAAATGTAAGAGGAAGGTTTCCCTGTCGTCGTCTGTATTGAGAACACAGGCCATCAGGCACATCTCTATAATATATATGTAAGGGTGTATGTGATGAAAATTATATGATGATATTGCATGCAGTGAGCACATTGCAATTCACATCTCATCTGCAATTTCATGAATTCTTTAAGTCAATATATAGGTATTGATATAATATATTATTATATAGATATCAACATATCGAGAATCTGTGTCTTAAGAATGCAAATTATTTGTTCTTTTACCAAAATTATTTCTATATGGTTCAATTATAATTTTCTTTTTTAAATGTAATATTAAAAAACATTTAAGTTAATAAAATAAGGTAGTAAGAAACAATTTATATTTTGAAAATAACTGAGCTTTCAAATTTGAGGAGGGTACAGGGCAGAATAGCAAGGTTCCCAGATAATTTCCATCCAAGTTGTCCTATCTATAATCTAAAAGCGTGAAATATTCTGAAATATCGCCCATTCATAAGTGTAGAAATATTCTAGTTGGTATGTAGTGCACTAGAAGAAGTGCAAGTCACTAGGAGAAGTGGTAATATTATAAAGTAAACTCTTAATCGTTTTCCAAAATTTCACGGATCCCAGCCATCAGAGCTGCGCGTTGATCTAAGTAGGGACAAATCACCTTGCCACCTGTTACATAATATGAACCAAATTTAAAGCATCAAAATAACGAATTTACAGATGTTTAATTAAAATTTTTTTAATTAAAAAAGTTATGTTGAAATTGAAATAATATATTTTACAAAAGTTTCAGTTAGTTGCCAATGCTAAAGAATAAAAGCGCCTAATTTGCGCTTTATCGCCCAAATTTAGGCGCATATGCATGGGGAAAATCTTTCAATTCGCAATAAATCGCCCAATCTGGTAATACTGCATTGAAGCAGCACAGGGTGGCGCATAAGTAAAGTTATGATTTATTTAATGACTAACTTTTTTTTTCTGATTTTATTTAACGTCGGCGTTTATTAAACTTTAGATTACAGTTTAGTAATCTGTTCACATTATGTTTTGAAGATAATATCTTTCAAATGGTGCCCATTGTTTGCTTCGACCTGACGTGCTCTTTCCAGAGAAATTTCCAAAACTTGTCTTTGAATCTCAGGTCCCAGCGCCCTCACTTCTTCTCGGATATTGGCCTTAAGCTCTTGGATGGTTCTTGGCTTATTGGCATACACCTTACCCTTTAGGTAGCCCCAAAGAAAAAAATCGGGAGCCGTGATATCGGGCGAACGCGGTGGCCAGTTAAAATTAGAAAAACACGATATTATTCGATCGCCAAAAATTTCATGGTATTTGTGCATGATTTGATTTTAACTCATGAACTAATTGAATCTTATATGGGAAATGGTGTAACGTATGTAAAATTCTTTGCAAAGACCGCCTAGACATCACCAACTGCTGAATACGTCGCCTGGTGGAAGTTTCAGGGTTTTCCTCAACACTTACTTGCAACCGAGCAATGTTCACATTATTTCGAACTGCACGAGGTCTTCCAGCGGAAGATCACAGACAGCCCAATTTTGTGCTAGGTGCATTTCGAACATAAAAGAAATTTCGATATGATCTTTGTGTCTGAATAATCGAATGCTGACTTTCAAAATAAAATTGAACAACTTTGGTTCTTTGTTCTGTGCTGAGTCTTTTCATCATTTCGGATCCCTTGGATTGCTTGAAGTTTTGTAAAACTTTTTGAAAAGTTCATATATACCAGGGACATTTTTACCTAACCAGGAACAAATCAATTTCCGCGAAATTTTCCAAAACGTGGAAACTTGGCTATTTTTGGTACTCAAATTGGAAATATTATATAGCTAATGAGTTCCTTGGACACGAATTTTGAAAATGCTACTACTTAGTCACCATACAGATCCAATTTTTTGTACATATTGTTTTACAGGCAAATGTAACTGTATATACAATTTTGGCATTAAGCAAAATAATTTGGAACATACTGTAAAGGTATACTATTTGGAAATAGTTGAGTGGAAAACAGACGATTGTTAAAATTTATTTTCTATAATATGAATATCATAGTATATAGATAAAAAGGCATTACAATTTTATATAAAATTTGACACATTTATAATAATTTTGAAACATATTAAGTATTAATATTTTATAAAAATACATACATAAATAATATACCAATTTGATAGTGATTTCAATAAATATGATATCATCTTTTGACATCAAATGCTTGATATGAAAAATCATACACATCTAGGGATGGGGATCGAACCCACGACCTCTGGCATTCTAGACTAATGCTCTACCAACTGTGAAAATATGTTAATAGTAAATAAACCTAAATTAATAATACAATGGCATCAAATATGATAGTGAAAGATCGTATGCATAGTACTACCATAACATCTAAGGTAGCTCAGTTGGTAGAGCATTGGTCTAGAATGCCAGAGGTCGTGGGTTCGATCCCCATCCCTAGATGTGTATGATTTTTCATATCAAGCATTTGATGTCAAAAAATGTTATCAATGTTCAGACATATTACTTAATGTCAAAGTAAGTAAACGCTAGTCGCTTCCGTTGGTATAATATAACCGAAAGGCAACCATATACTAACAATGAAAATAAATAGACGCTAGTTTACAATTTGAAAATATGATATCTCTATAGTTCTGGAGCTGTAGTATAGCTGTAGCTGTAGCTATAGTTCTGGATATTAGCTAAAAGTACTCAGAAGGATTTTGAACTCTTTCAGCCGTTTTCGAGGTATCACACTTATGTGTGATATAAATTTAATTCTGACATCGACGATATAAATATCATTCCTTAAATCAGAGGTGGGCGCAGACTGCTCCTGGAGTCGAACGACTCTCCATAAGCTGGGTGAGAGTAAGTAAAAAAGGTATGTTTTGAAGTAAGACGGAACGTTGTTTCAATACAGGTTGCCTACCGATTATGGCCCAATAATTTATTCAATCAATTTAGAAATAGTTTTATAAAATATTTATTGTTTAAATAATATCTTTTCCAATATGGAAAGATACACCAAAAAACATAATAATAATAATAACAATAATAATAACATAATAACTAATAACATAATAATTGATGGATTCCCACTTGACTTAAAATGTAAAATTTAACTTAATTCATCAAATTCCCATGACACTATAATTCTATCTAAACTAGTTTTCAATTCTATTCAAATCCTTTGCTAAAATTTCTCTCTTGTAATACAACGGTCCAGCGGTAAACGTAAAGGTGCAAAAGATTTATATTTTATATTTATATATTATATATTTATTTATAAATAACATTTTTATTTTATTCATACACAAATATATTAAAAAGGTTCATTTTACCAGCCCCCCAAATTACCAGCCCAAAATTCCAGAGTATGTATTCAATGTATTGTATGTATTATTTACTTTGAATAATAGTGACCATAAAAAATAGTTGGTATTATTATATTTTTTTCAGAAAATGTTTTAATTAAAAAAAGAAAATAATAATAATAGCTAGGTACCCTGTATTTACTCTATCTCTCTTCCTACCTCTCACTCAGAACTGAGTGCAGTCAAGGTCTGCCCACATATGCTTTAAATAACATTATTTTGACATCAATGTTTGGTATGAAAAATAATAATTTAAAACTAATTAATTAAATTACTGTTTGTTTAAACGAAATACATTAAACACTTATTTCAACCAGTATGGCCATATACAAACAACTAAAATTTGAAACACAAATCCGTAGTTTACCTAGTTTGTATATTTATTACTATATACAGGCTGTTTGTTAAAATTAAATTGTTTTTGGGGACATCCCTGTACGGTCACTATTTTTAGTTAGTTGTGGTAGTAAACAGTCTAAATTTGAATTTTGTGACTAAAAATTATACCCCAGTTCCCCATGACGGTTTGTTAAAGTTAACCACATTGATTGAGGGATATAGAACGAACACGGCTATGTATCAAATCGATTAAAATGGATGAAAGATCTTCGGGTATTATACCAAATTTAATGGTTTTGCCCGCTTTCTGGGTTATTATTTACGAAAATGCAAAACTTTTAGTCGAGAAAATCGAGAATTTGTTATGATATATTAATTGTTTTTGTAAACTATGTAAATATTCATCCATTATTAGTATGGTTGTCTTTAGGTTATGGTATACTAACTGTGGTGACTAGTATTTATTTAATTTGACATTGACGTAATATGTCTGAACAATTGTAAAATCTTTTGACTTATTTTTATCGAATCATCCAGATATTTGATTAACCGGATCGGGTCCTAACGCAATTAATCCGGATAGTTGGAATTCTACTATATCAATTCTTTTCTTCACAAAATTTGTCATATTTTTATTCCTTATTAAATAGGAGTTAAATAAGGTGAAACCTTAGGAAACAGTTTTGCATTGATTGTGCAACATTTAATTCATGTATGATATATAAAACTGTGTGTTACTGTGAAATACATTTTGTTATTTGTAAATTGATATTTCAGCCACAGTTTTAACATTTAATTGAACAATTATTTAGTAATTAACTACAAATCAATTAGTAATTCTTATGATAAAAACAGATTTAGGATAATTAAAATAGAAAATAACTTACACAGTATTTTAAATTAAAAATATGAAAATAATTTTAAACCGGCTAAACTGATTTTGACGCAGTTTTCATCAAATGGTTCAGTAATCGGTTATCTATATTTTGAACGGTGCAAGATAGGGAAACACTTTAAATCCACAAAATATTTGTTTCAAAAAACTGACAACTTTTGTTTGAAACTTTTTTTTCATGCATCCAATATTTCTCACGTAAATACAAAATTCACGCAACATCTACGCATTTACACCAAAACTATGGGATGTATGAAAAAAAGTTTCAAACAAAAGTTGCTTGTTTTTATGATATAAATATTTTATTTATGTAAAAATTTATTCCATCTCACACTGTTTGAAAGTTAGGTTATAACCGGGATGGATGGAATAAAAAATTATACATGTGATCATCAAAAGTTACCACTTCAATATTTCTCTTAGAGTACTCATTTCCAAGATGCAGACTCATACATAGCACTAATCTCAGTTCTTAACAAAGTTGGAAATAATCGTTTTTTGACTGTGGTTTTCCACCATATAACTTCACCGAATTGTTAAGTTGTAATACTCATTCAACGAAGTATTTAATGTTCTTTAATTATGTACACGATGATTTTTTTCCTAGGATATGTAGTGGACTCGCTACTAAATCTCAATATATTTTCATATTTAGATACCTTTGCGGAATCACTACGTATGCCCCTTGTTATTTAGGAAACTACATGTTGTTACCTTAGTAACTATCAACAAACATATTCTGGCATTTGTTATTAGGCAAAATAAAGTTTGGTTTGAATCCCAAAAATTTGTATATTTAATTCATTTTAGAAATAGATTCCAGATAATTAGAATCATCTTATTTATACTCTAACATTGGCTCTCCGGCGGGGAATCGAACCCTGGGAGGTATGTAGTAGACTCGCTACGAAATCTCAATGTGCTTTCATATTTAAATACCTTGGCGGAATCACTACGTATGCCCCTTGTTATTTAGGTAACTACATGTTATTACCTCGGTAACTATCAACAAACAAAACATATTCTGACATTTTTTATTAGGCAAAATAAAGTTTGGTTTGAATCCCAAAAACTTGTCTATTTAATTCCTTTTAGAAAAAGGTTCCAGATAATTAAAATTATCTTACTTCTACTCCAACAGATACACCATCTAGAAGTTTTAGGCGCAAAACCAAAACAATCAAATAATTCCAAGGTCTTTTGGCTGCCAAGGTCCCGAGGTTATCCGTGTAAGCATAATTCTTTTTTTACATGTTTGTATCCATATATAGTGGAAAAATAAAACGTACTACACCACCTTTTGCAATATGCCCCCCTGTTTTGATGCTCCACTGACTGGTGTAAACTGTACTGTTTAATGATTTAATAGTAACACAAAGCATCTTAATATAAAAAAACGTTTTTATAACAGACAACAAAAAATAATAAATAAGTACCCTAGTAGGTTTTATCAGATTCGATAAACTACCAATTTATAAACATATCTATATATAGGATGTCACCACCTATTATTATTATTTATTTATCTTAGTACACTGAATCAATAATAGATATGGGACATCCACTCTATAGTATATAATATAATATTATTAAATTGTTGTTAGAACTGAATTTAAATACAATTTCATGACTATGTTTTGTTGTATATATATATATATATATATATATATATATATATATATATATATATATATATATATATATATATATATATATATATATATATATATATATATATATATATATATATATATATATATATATATATATATATATATATATATATATATAAAAGCATTAACTCAATTGAGTTGAGTTGAGCTGTTGCTCTGTTTAAACAACAACCGTATAGATAGAGATATAGTTTATTCGAATAAAACCCCATCGTTTGATGACGACTTGGCGATGATAGCGATAACAATGTACACTAGGTGTCATTTAAAATATCTTTGAACATGTTTTAACATACAAGTGTTTAATTAACTATATATTTTTGAGCAAATTTTTATTCCATAACGGAACAAATTGAATTATCGTTATTGAGTGGAATATAAGAATTATACTTCGTCAATATCTTTTAATTTATTAATTTTAAATAATTTTTTTTTAAGTTAACATAGTTTATTCACATCAAAAAGTAACAAAACACGTAGTAAGATCATGATAGTAAAAAAGTACGCACATTAAACATAGCATCTCGTGGCAATAAAATTCCCTCATCCCATTTTTGATGTGAAAACATCTATAGCGAGATTATACAAGTCAAGTATGATTTTATATGGGGAGTAAAAGAAAATTTCAGTTAGACCTATGTTTTGAATCGTTCGGCTATGTGAGTCGGCAATCATCGGTATTCGTGATTTAAATGGGAATTTAACAGTGTATATATGCATATATATTCATTACTATTGTATATGAGGTATGTTTTCACATCATGCCTGAACCCTGGCCTCAGAACTTTGGTTAAATATTAATTAAAATTTTATAGTTGATTTGTGCTTTATTCATTCGATTATCGAAAAAAATTTTCGAATAAAAATTGTTACAATATTTCTAATGAACAACTTTTATTCGAAGCATTTGTTCGAAAACCGAATCAATTATAAAATTTTAAAAAATAACATCGACTTTTGCAGCCAATAGTACATATATATGTTGTATTCGTATTGGTCACCAACAATCCAATCGATGTACTAGGAAACTGATATTGAATTTCTGGTTATATTTGATTTTAAATGGTCGATGATAAGTTTTTCGCATAATTCTACAAACTCCAGATGAATATCGGCATAGTTCCTATCATGGTCAGCTGCAGTCACACAACCTACCAATTCCTAGTCTACATATAAATGCCTTGTCCTTTAGGGGTCGCCCCCCGCCTCAAGATTTAAAGTTCTTCATTCCAGAAGGCATAGAATTCGAAAAATGAATAAAACCATTCCGACGGTCCACCGTACGTCCAGAGCTTTTCTCCAAAACTATCAGCCTGATTTGGATGAAAATTGGTGATAAGTGTAGGTGAATCATGTCACGTTTCATCCTAGCGACCACATCAACCACAATAATAAAAATGCCAACAAAATTTCAGAAGAATTTTTCTGTACAAAGCAGTATATTATTACATAATACTGATAAAATGCCCAGAGCATTTTTATCCATTTAAAGCATATAATATGTATGTACTATATATAATGTTAGTGTTTTGTTTCATTGTATTTTTACTAGATAAAATTGGATCATTGCGATTTCCATACATGTGTATGTGAAGTTGATTGCCCATGGGCATTCTCTCAAATGCGGCGGTTGGCTCGATGCTTGTTCAAAGTTGGCTGTCATGTATTTATTATTCATATAATATGTTGCTTACAAAATACATACTGGTGCTTCAATTTTTAAAATGAATAACTGGTAAAATAATTTTTATCTTTTTTAGTAAAATAGTAGAACTATTACGTTTATTATTGATTCTAAAACTATTTTAAATTTGATTAAAAAATTAAAATCACAATGAATATATTGACACTACCGAACCTTAGCATCAGGGTAGTTCAGTTGGCAGAGAACTGGTTTGGAATGCCAAAGATCTTGGTTACAATCTGGATACAAGATATATAAGAGTTTTCATATCAAAACTTTGATATCAAAATAATGTTACAAATGCTCAGACGTATGACTTAAATGTAAAATTTAGTAAATGCTAGTCATCTCGGTTAGTATAATATAACCGAAAGGTAACCATACTAATGGATGAATAGATACAAAAAGTTAATCTATGTAAATGTATAAAAATATTTACAATTCCTTTCTTTGAAAAAAATGCACTTCAGAATCAGCTCCAATTTAATCTACGTAGTTATTTAAAAAAGTGACGATGTAAATATTTTTATCATTAGTATTTCTAGTTGCATTCATTATTCCAGGCTATCAAATTTGATAAATAAAAAGACAAAATAAATAATACTAATCATTATCCTTACATATTATAAATTGAAATCCACCAGCCGCGTCTGTCTGTCTGTACGCAGTAAACTCGAAAACTGCCGAATGGATTTTCATACGGTTTTCACCAATGGACGGAGTGATTCATGAGGAAGTTTAGATATATAATTAATTGAGGTTTTGTGTAAATTGGCTGAAATATGACGATGATAATTGAAGAGGTCGGAAAAAATCATGCCGAGAGAGAAGAAAAATATAAAGTTAAGAGAATGATAAAGAGAACTACATATTTTATTAAAATTTTGTTGATTGTCATTTCCACAGAAACTATACTTCTAAAAAATAACTTTAAAATTATTTTATTAAATTTTTGTTTCAATTTTGTAATGTCAATTTTGATTGTCATTTCCATAGAAACTATAAACTATAGTAGCACACTATAACTCGTTATATATCGTTTTATTTTGAATATTCATAAATTTAAATTTAAATTTTTTATAAATGAATTAATGTTAGCGCCATCTAAGCAGAATATTTCGAAATTAAATAACTTTTCGTAACATAGTAATAGGTATCCTTTCCTTTACAATTATACAATAAAGTCCTCCAGCTGAATCTGTCTGTCTGTACGTGGTAAACTTAAACACTAATGGACGGAGTAATTCATGAGGAAGATTTAGGGTTTTTAATTCATTGAGGTTTTGTGTAAATTGGCTGAAATATGAAGATGATAGTTGAAGAAATCGAAAAAAATTATGCCGACTGGGAGCTTTACTGGCCGGGGTATTGGCGTGTGCCCCGGCGAACTGTATCTAAGCACTGTATCCGGCGCATCTTCTAAGCCGGGGCGGGTTGGTATAGTAAATAATAAATAATAAGCCTTTGCACGTATAAAGCAGGGATTGCTTGCATATTTGAAAGATAATATTCTAAATAGGTGATTTAATATGTTTAAGTTTATATAACAGCAACGACTTGTGATGATATTTTAAAATTGAAAATTAATATGACAACGAATTGACAAAAAGATAAGACAACTGTATAATATTAACGATAGATGTCTGTTGCATTAACATGAATGTCATCGTATTCCATGGACTTACAAAAACATATCGAAATAAAAATCACATTACAAATTGCGAAAATTATTTGGCTCGTTCACGTTGCTGGTAGTTCACTTGGCCGCAAAAGTTAATGTCATTTTATAGTTGATTTGTGCCTTATTCGGTTAAAAAAAAAATTCTAATAACAGTTTTTAATGAACAACTTTTATTCGAAGAATTTTTTCGAAAACCGAATTAATAAGATACAAATCAATCATAAAATTAAAAAAAAATGACATCAACGTTTGTGGTCCATAGTACAAGTGGTGATAAGTAGATAGATATTCCAAAACAGTCGAGCATTTTCGCGCTTCCAAGCATCACGACCTCATATGTAATAATTTCTTTTGGTGTTTAAACTTAAAAATAGTCTCTTGAAAGAACTTAATTAATTTTCTTAAATTCAATTTTCTTATTCATTCATTGGTTCCGGGAAATGGGCCACATTCTAAACATTTTTTGACAAGCAATAAAATAATTGGTTTCAAATGACGTCATTTGGCGCAACAAAAGTTATTCCCCCCTCCTTTTTCGTTTACTTGAATATATATATATTTATTACTATTCTGCATAATACTATAAGCCAAAAATAATATGATTCCATTCATGAATAAAATACTTGTGCAGTCTATATTTTATTTGTATTCTATAGTTTTTATCGATACCCCATATATATTTTATATTTATTATTTTTGTCTATCTTATTATTTAACATTTTTTTTGTCCCATATCATCATTTTCTATTGTTATTCATTCCATGGTGAACCCATTTAAACTGTTGACATTTTTCATCTTATGTACTTTTTATGGACGACAGTAAACATTTTTATGCACTTTACTGTGTACAAAAAAACAACACAGCATTTTGTACATACATATTCTATACTATATTATCTCAATATTATTTGTTTGATTAAAAAGTTTTTTATTTAGTTTTTCTATTTATTTTTGTGTTGAATTATTGAATTATTTTATATTTGTATATTTTTTGATTTAAAAATACATATTTAAAGTAATCAAATTGAGTATAAAATTTATCATATTTTCATCTTTACTTTACGTTTAAATGACACTGAGTGCCATTTTGACCCCAACCATTTGTCAATGGAATATTTTCATATGTTCTTCCGTTTTGACTCAGACCATATACTCAGACCAAAAGTTGTTATTCCTTTATCTTAAAAAGTAAAAATTGGTTATGTTTATTGGATTGTATAAATCAACAAAGACATAGCAACTACATTTTGTGTGGATATTTTTATTCTACAAAAATGGGTCGGACACTTTTTTTGCTAAACTTTCAAATATACGAGCTATTTGCAAAAAATAAAATCATCCCTCAAACCCAAAATGGCGGCAAAAAACCAAGGGGTGGTATCCTACCTTTTTACAAGCTTCTATTTGACTTGCAATGCTTGTATGTTTGTATGTTTGTTTAGGTCAAATCATGCAAGCTGAATTAGAACCACTTACTCTTATCATACGGAGTTGAATTTTTACATGTTGGCTCAGTTCTGATGGCAATGCATTTTTTTGGTAAGTATGACCTGAATGCGCAATGGGTAAGGGGGTTAAGAGGGAGGGGGAAACACAAAATTTGGTATATCTCTCTTAATATTGGAAAAATCGAAAAAAACATTAGAAGTAAAGTTGTAGAAAATTAGTTCTCCTATAATTAAGTTTCTAATCTAAGGGATGAATTTAAAAAAAACGATAATATAAACACCAATTTCCATACTTCTAACTTAAAAAACGTTCAACTTCCATACAAACTTTCATCCCCTATTTAACCCCTTTAGGGGATGAATTTTCAAAATCGTTTCTTAATGCTCACCTTCGTTATATAAGAGACTTCTGGGCAATATTTCATGCTTCTAGACCCACCGGTTTAGTTCGTGTGTTAGCTGACAGTAATGGCCAAACTACACGCAGAACATGGTTGCAGCAACATTGAACAGCAACTAGCTTGTTGCTCCGTGTGTGGAGTGGTTGCAGCAACAAAAAGTTTGTTTTTTGTTGCTGCAACCACCCCACACACAGTGCAACAAGCTAGTTGCTGTTCAATGTTGCTGCAACCATGTTCTCCGTCTATTTGGGCCTTAAGTTTGTATATTTTTATTAAGTAGATGTCAAAAACCATTAGAAATATTCCATTTCGTTTTTTTAATTTCTGGAACGGAGAAATAGTTTGTAAATATTGTATATACGTAACTGATGTGAATAAATGAACTATTCAATTTTCGATAAAATAAAGTCAGAGACATCGTCGTGCCTAAACAAACATTGCAAGAAAATATTGTTGAATCTCCCTTATTTTTTGTGGTATTTTTCTTATTGTCACTTTTTTTATACTGTTAAATTTGTTTTTAGTATATCATTATGCACACATTCCTTGGAGGACTATCTCATACATACTGGTTGGGAGTGTACAGTGTGCAACTCTATTGCAATGTATATAATAATAATAATATTATTATTTTATTATTTATTTATTTAAAAGTTTATGTAAGATAAAAAACTTTATCTTGATAAAGAAATTATGAAAATTTTTAATTTCACTCAAGAGATTTCGTAAGAAACTAACTAACTATACATGGTAGAATTAAAATGTATGAATTAGAACTACTGGATATTTAAGAGTCCCTGATTAACATTTCATACGACGAAATCTTTTAAGGTTGGTATACACTTCGACTGTTATAAATCTCAATAGAATAAACGATTGATGATTACAGAGGATTCTTAACATTCTTGTTGGATACACATCAATTACTACAGTTTCTACCTTATTTCCAGGTGTGTTAAATCAGTAGTATACACCCATGTACTTTCACTAATCATTATGAAAACTGTAAAAGGATATGTTTTAGAATTATCTGGTACATTAATTCCCCTTTAACTTATTTATTTATTGATAAAATTGGTATATCAAGGTATATTAAGTTTTGTCCCGACTTTGTAATGCTTGAAAATATTAATCCTTCACATAAATGCTTGGAATGGAACATTTACAAAGAATTCACATTTTATAAACATTGAATAGTCAGAATTTTTAACAATTCAAACATCGATATACAACTCAATATATACTGGGTATTCAAACAATTAACTCAGTTAGTTGTTACGTTGTTAGTTTTTAACGTACATAAAAATAGCTCAGTTGTGGGCCAGGGGAAACCTGACGTAAAAGTACTAACTTGGTTACCCAAATAATGCGATGCCCTATAGGAAGATGTTATGCAATTCATGTAAAAAGAAAATTTTAGGATTTCATTTTGCGTATATACGATCTAATTAAAAAATAAGTGAAACTAAATACTAACGAGTTAATTGCTTATATATACCTGATATATATATTGAGATTATGAAAAAAAAGTTACAAATCAAAGTTGTTTATTTTTCAAAAAGTTGAATATTTTTTGTCTATAAATTTTTATTCTTTCTATTAACGTTTATAATCTATTAAGATCGATATTTACTCCCCCTGACAGGGGATGTATGGTCCGATTTTTCTCAGTCACGAACGTTTTTCGTTTTTGAGTTATCGTGTCCACAGACGAACGGACATTCGGAAAATAGGTCATTTTATGGACACCTATTCCAAACATTTATAACAATTCTTACATTTACTATTTTTTGTATTATCACCGATATTTTAGTATAATAAAAAATAAGACAGTTTTTCATCAAATATGATAAAATTATGCCCCGTGTAGAATGGATGCCAGGTTCAGGATTGCTAGGACGGGTATACCGACGCAATAATACCCTTCCTATTAATGCATTGTCAATAGACATTCGTGTATATTAATTTTGTATAAAACTAAAAGTGAACCAGCTTATGCAATATTATCAAGATTATGCGTTAAAATATTAATAAGGATCAATACATGGGATTGAATAATTTATTCCATACAAATGATGAAACTTTTTATGACATTTTCTATTGAAAATGATACCACCTTTTTATTGTTTATTAAGTATGCACAATGAGAAAACTTATTTAAATAAAAGGGTAAAAGCATTTTTGTACAAGGCATCATATATTATAAATAAGTTAATTGAATTATATAAGAACTTTGTTTTCAGAAATGTTCATTATAGAAATCGTGACGATAATAGCATCCTGCTGCTAAAATTCATTAAAAAAAACTTTTTAAATTTCCGGGGAAACCAATTATCATATATAATTATCATAGAATTCTATTTTCTGAAGTTAATAGTTAACATTTATAATATATTATTTCGTTGCGTATATCAACGAAATATGCTAAGAATTGCACATTCCACTATTTATTTTTTTTAATTTAGAAAAAAGGAAGAAATATTATGGTTTAGAAAAAAGTTATGTGGAACAAACTTGATAGAATATGATGTGAAATATAATTTACTAGTTTAAATAGTTCATCTATCTCATTGTTTACGCATTATAGAAAAATATCGCCTAAAATAATGGTAAATAAGTCAAGCATGTGAGATATGTAGAGAAAATTTATATTAAAGAGCAACAGTTTACTTTATTGCTAAAAATATGGCCAATTATATTTTGTAAATTTAAATTATCACTACTATACCTGTTATTGTTTCGGAGATATCCTGGCGTTAATACATTATATTATGTGCAAAATTGTGGTATATGAAGGAGCCTGTTTCAAATTTGATATCCACAGAAAAAAAGGAACGGAGGAGTATAAAATAAGTGAATTTTGCGTGATGCCATTTATGGATGACCCCTAGTTGAAAAGTTCATGTAGGTTTATGATTGAATTTTCTTTAGTATCTCGACTGTGTAACTGCTTTGTCGCCATTTCATCGTAGGTCTCATTTTAAGTTCTGCTGATTACCGGAAAGCTATCGCAGAGAAGATTTCAATTATGATCGTGAATTTCAAAAGAATTCAAAAAAACATATGTGAATTTTGCGTGAGGTATTTTATGGATGTCCCCTAGTTGAAAAGATCAAATAAGCTTTTGCTTGAATTTTCCTTAGAAGCAAATGGAAGATTTCAAGTATGAAACTTGAATATCAAAATAATACAATATATTTTATCGGCTGATTTAATGGCCAGTATATTTTGTCTATTCCCTTATTTTGCCTATTCCATACTGCAATACCTCCTTGATGAAAGATAGAAGTACCTAAACTGATTCTGAGTCGCGGAGAGTGTTATTGTTCTCCAGTTGATCTATGATTTAATTTACACCTTTAACTTTTAAAACCTGTAATCCGAGAAACCTGTAACAATTGTTTTAACATTTTAGTGAAATTTATTTTTAACTTATTTACTTATTATTATAATTTATTAACATAATTTGATCAAGTTTAATTCTATGGGACTATGCATTAAATTCTAAATTACTATTCACTGTCTGTTTTAAGACTTACACAAGAAATATTTAGCTTCTAAAAATTATAGTTAGATAAGAAAATACACATAAATATAACCCAATTTTCATATTTCTAAAGATATATTTATGTAATAAATGAATTAAATTATTAGAATACAAATTAGTTTAGGAGTAACATACAATGAATTAATTCCTCTCTCAATATTATTCAACATATAGTTTATCAATGACGTAGAACTCAGTTTTGGTTTAAATTTATAAAATATCTCAAACTGGAATATATATATATATATATATATATATATATATATATTGCTATCAACTGAATCTTTCTGTAGTCTAAAAAAGTGCATAAATATATATTGATACGTAAATATTTTTATATATACGTTAGGTGTTTTTTGCTTTTGTAAATTGATTTTTCAATTTATCATCTGATGTATAATTTTTTTGTTTTTTTGTAATGCATTATAGCCAAGCTGATATATAAACTCAAACCCCATAGTATTTCAGCACAGTTTGAAAATAGCTATATTAGCTGAAACATGTCAGTAATACAAATATAAATAAAATAGTGCAATAGCAAAATATAGTTTTTGAAAATTTATTTTTCGCCTTTATCATTATATTAAATTATCAATTTTTTCATACCTTTTGGTTCATAACATTCTATTCTCTGTTTAATTTGTTCTTTGATTTCACGGTTTGTACTTAAGGATATTCGAAAGAGAAAAAAAATGTAGAGAAGTTCCTGTAAATTAAATGTTATAAAAAAATTAATACGAATTCATTGGTGTGCTTCAAAATGTTAGTTCAAATGCATTTTTTCGTTTTTTTCGATATTGAAAATCATACTTTTAACATTGGGTCTTATGGAGAAACTAGTATTAAAATGCTCATAGTTTAAAATGCAAAGAAGTTTTTATAAAACTATGTAAATTGTTGTTAAACAAAGATTTGAGCCAACGATGAAGGTATGTTCAAATGCATTTTGGAAAGTAATAATTATAATTTGGAATTATATAAGCAATTTTATCATTTTAGAGAAGCAATACACAATATTTTACTTTTTTATTTAAAATAAATGAAACATTACAAGTCACGACTCACGAGTATTTTTATTTACCAAATAACCATAGAATATTTAAATCTAGTTTCAACGTATACTTTAAATCTGTAAGGCTGCGGGTATGCGCAGTCGCTTGATACCCTCCTCCCCCCCTTACGTCTTTCCTCACAAAATGACTCTTTCGAATGCCCTTAAATTATCCTTGCCTAGCCCACAATTAAAGGCGATATATGGTGAATAATTATTTTAGCCACGACACTGGCTTATCGAAAATAAATGTGTATATCAAATATGTAGTTCTTGTTGATAGCTCTCTATAGCTTTAACTGTATCGTGTTTTCAGCATAAATAGATATACTTACAGCTAATATTATTTAGTTTCAGGTAATAAACTATTTATTAACATTTGTATATCATGTTAGATAGTGAATAGATAGATATTTTGTTATTGAATTGGTGTCTTAAAACTAATGTTACAATTAACTCTATTTAATACTACTGATTGTTAGTTTGGTATGAGTATAAGTGTATGTTACCAGTTTTGTTCTTAGATTACAACCAGGATAATACTAGGTTGAATTTATACTACAGCATTAAGCATCACCTTTATGAGTATAGTTCGAGATTTGATGAACTGCGTTGTAGACTTTAAACTTAGATAACCAAACTATTATCCTGTTTTCATATAAGATAGGGACGAGGGATACATTTTTGCCCTCATTGAAGAGGTATATGTTTGGCACATAACTAAGAATGATTCTATTGTTATTAAAGAGCGCTGATACATTATTTAGAAAAATCTTGTAAATACGAACAATACATGAACTTCGCCAAAGAATACAATATACATAGAAGCGTATAAGTATGATTTTTGTGTCACTTAAAATTTTTAGTGTGTATGATGATCACTAGATGACAATAGCTGCTCGATTTCGGTATTTAGTGCCATTATCAGAACAACCAACTGTACTTTGGCAAAACTAAGTACCAGTTGGCCGGATCACATCGAAGCGCGATGTACTTCAAATTTATATTAAAAGGGAATTCACCAATATTGATATAATTTTTATGAATTTTTAGACTTAATTATTCAAAATTTTTAATTTTTTTTACAAGCTATATAAAATATTAATATTATGTTTTTGATAGGATATAATTTCACGATTTTATTCAGGGGAAGGCGTGCGTGTGCTGTAGATACAATAATACGTTCAATAAGTCTTCAAACTCGACACCACTCTCAAACTTTACCGAAAAATGTCCGAGGATAAATTTGAGTACTTTCGACATCTACCTAATAGGAACGATGGACGGTATTTTAGCTAAATCGTATGATCAGTACATAATCAATAGCTGAATGTTCTTAAATCATAATGGTGTCTTATATACGACTCATGGCTCACTTTGTATAAAAGTCATATTTTAAATGTATACAAAGATATTGTTGAAACATTTGCATAATTGCAAAATGAAATTTACTACAATTGTTGTTAATTTTGTTTATATAACATGGATATGTACAAAGAATACACATATATCTCAAATATCGGTTGTCTCAAAACTTAGTCAATGTTAACAGTCATCATTAGTTACATACATTGAAATAATGTGTGTAGATCAAAAATTATTTGGCTGTATTATAAAACCTAAAAAAACTAAACTATACAATAAAAAAAGTTACGCGTGTCGGCTCCGACGCGCGATGGAGTTACTCTTGTAAGTTATTTAATTTTGAAATAGAATAATACATGTGCTGCCATTTATTGTTTGGTAAGTATATTACTACGTTACGAAAAGTTATTTAATTTTGAAATATTCTTTTTAGATGGCGCTAACATTAATTCATTTAAAAAAATTAAATTTAAATTTATTAATAACCAAAATACAAATTTGCATATTTCTAACTTATATAGAACGATTTATAGTATTGTGCGAGTATGTTTATAGTTTCTATGGAAATGACAATCAACAAAACGATAATAAAATAATTTTATAGTTATTTTTTAGAAGGTAACATTATACAATTCAAAATATTATTTAAATTTTTATAAAAAATTTATTTTAATTCTTTTTCTTAAAATACATTCATGACCTACGAAAAACGAAAATTTCAAAATGAATATCATAACGTATAAAGCCTTAGCTTGTAAAAAAAACATACCGCTTTTTTGTTAACACTTGATTTCACTACCCCTCAAATTATCGGACCGGCGGATTTCAATTGAAATCGATTCTTAAGAAAAGTAAGAGGAGTAAACTCGAAAAAAAAATTAATTCAATCCTACACCTAGAACAGAACAGATGATTTTAGGTTCTTAATTTATTTGCATATTACATAATGAGGAACGGCACGGTCCAATTGTATAAATGATAGTTTAGTAATCTTAGATCAGTACACCAATTTTTTTAGTATACATGTGGGAGTCACCTTGAAAGTCACTCAACTAACGTGAGTCAAAAGTAATGAATGATAATGTTTTGTGTCAAAAATATGTCCTTTACGATACGGTTTCTTTTATGCAAAATTTTAGCTTTCTAACAGTAGCATCCTATGAGTCTAGTCTATGTTCTCTATTAAATTATATTTTCTTGTAGGAACCAAGTTATTCTGAAAGCTACGCTATAAATATTAAATAAAGAAAATTATTAGGGATTTAAACTAAACTTTTATTTTTCCTGAATATCTAACAATGAATATATGAGTTTGTTAGTGGTTACTAGTTAGGTCAGCGAAACAGTACATCACCACTCAAAAAAATTAGTGGGGTGATTAATTTCACTTATGGCATTGATATTACTACTGTACTCATAGTTATCGAAATATTTAAGATATAAATCTGTCCCTACCTGTCACGTGGGAGACCGGGGCTCGATTCCCCGATAGAGACCCAAAAAAGTAGAAACCAAGATATTCTGAAACCTACCCCATATATATTTAATAAAGACAATGATTTGGGAATTCAATCAAAATTTTTTTTTGTCTGAATATCTAAGCAGGTAAATGTACTGTACTCATAGGTATCCAAATATTTAAGAAATAAATCTAAGATTTACAATCGAGTTCATTACATTCTCTATTAAATTTTAGAATAAATCAATCGTTAGACTGACGAAAGTAAAATAAATGCACGTGGTGAAAAATTCTGTAGATATAAGCCAACTGTTACTAACGTTGAATAAACCTCTTAACATAAAATAGCTTCAGACTGTCTTATGGAAGAAAGAATAGGCCAAATAAAATTGTTTGTTTCCTGAATACGGAGCCACTCGATACATGCGTTTTTGTATGTCGGTAATGTAGTCAGATCTGAGTGTATCTTCTGTGAAAACAGAAAATATTACACTCTAGATGGCATTTATTTAATTGTATCCCTGCTACTTCAAATGATTTACTAATTACTTACTGTGTTAGTATGCTTGTGTGTACACCTACATTATAAATATGTAGATTTGTACTTAATTATGTTAATAATGTGTAGGCGTATGTAGGAACATTATGTACTTAGAATTGTTGTTGTTATTTTGGTTATATTTAAGGTGTTGATATGTATAAAACATATAAGTTAAATTCATAGTATATAATAATATAACTTAATTTGAATGTTGTATAACCACTATCAGAATTGTTGTATACAACTATTTTATTTTATTTCATGAATTATCACATTACGAAATCCTTTGATGGTAATTATGAAATATTAATTTAAAAGTAGATTTCAAAGAATAATTTATTTTAATAAGTGCTATGGTACCGAATTAAAAACGTGTCATGACAAACAAGCGTTTATATTAGCTGATAACAATTCTACACCAGCACGACAACGACAACGATGTCGGTGGATGCGTAATCTTTTATAAATAAATGAGAATGCTTTCACACTGACCGACATGTCCGTATCGTGTCGTTATAGGTATATGATCACCGAGGCGGCCTTCGGCATGGGTTCCGCGTATAACGTTTCATGAATTGTAAAAAAGTTTTTGGGGGGTGTTTTTTCGATTTTCGGGGAAGTTAAAATGAAAAAATTAAAGTTTTCCGATTTTTTCCGTCGGTTTCAGGCAATTTTGCGTCGAATGCAAAAAACCGCATCTTTCTAGCATGTCTAGAAGTGTCTTATAATTTGTATACATGAGTGAGTGAGTGAGCCAGTGTGTCACCTTCACTTAGGGCTATATATTATACGTAGATTCTGCCAATTTCGGTGCTGTGCTGATGTCGTGTCGGTGTCGGTAAATGTGAAAACGCTCATTCGATTATATTGTGACATAATCGAATGGCATCCTATTTTATTTATTCATGTAAAACACTGCGTGGATATGATCTCGTTTTCAAAAAATAAAGACACTTGAATTTTAGGGTTTATATACTTTGTTTATGCCATTTAAAGGTACGGTAGTTGTCTTGATACAATATTGTCAAAAATTTGTGGAGCGTATGCGTATAGTAAGAGTGAAGGATCGTTTAGCGTAATAAGCAATAATTTTTGTCCAAGACTGTACCGGTAGACACGTTATACATACGATACCTGTCTATATAGTTCAGCATACCGACACATATATTTATTTATAAAAAGTTTCATTGTGCGTTGTTATAACTAAACAATGAGACGGTCTATAATTCTCGTTTTTTTTAAATACGCAGCAAATTCCAATAACTTATAGCTATTAAAAAAAAAGATTCTTAAGTGTTTAAAAGTAAGTTTTTATTAAAACTAAAAACTGGTAAAAATAGAAAACTGCTTAAAATGGGTACACTCCGTTGCTCCCCATGTTAATTATTCAATTAAGTTTATCTCAAGTTTGAGAAGGTCAATCTATTTCAAATTTACGACAACTACCTTGAACACACCCGCAAACACTAGTAAATATAAAAATTGTCCCTTTTTACAAGCATTTATTTAACTTGCAATGTATGTATGCATGTATGTATGTATGTAAGTATGTATGTAGGTATGTATGTATGTAGCATGTATGCATGGGTGTATGTATGTATTTATGTATGTTTTTTTTTCGGGAGGGGGGAAATGCACCATGCACTATAGGGCATCATGCCCTACTCGTGTCGGACTGGCCAAATGGCCCCTACCGACTAAAACCCTAACCTCTTTCCTCATAACTTTACTTTCCCGTGGTACAACCGTTAGGTATTACTTCGCGAGTTGGCTTAAGCAGTGGCTTCTTCCACCTCCGTGAACTGGGCATACGAGTTCAACCAAAATTAAAACTAACTATATGAAAAAATTGTACCAAAATTGTACCTAATTGTACCACAAAAAGAAAAAATTGTACCATCCAAATAACCCAAAAAATCGACCACGAAAAAATGGGCCGCATACGACTTCGTCGGAAATTAAATTTGAATATGCCAAAAAATTGTACCAAAATTGTACCTAATTGTACCGCAAAAAGAAAAAAAAAAACTTTTCAAATAACCTAGAAAAACGACTTCGAAAATTTTTGATGTCGAATTCATCACTTCTACATGAAAAAAATATACAATATAACTACATGAAATATTTGAACCAAAACTGTACCTGATTGTATTACAGAATAATCAAATGAAACCTTGGAAATAACCCAGAAAATCGACCTCGAAAAATTGAGCCGCACACCATTTCGAAAGAAATTAAATTTTAATATGCCAAAAAATTGTAGCAAAATAGTACGTAATTGTACCGTAAAAAGAAAATAATTAACTATTCAAACTACCTAGAAAATCCACTTCGAAAATTTTTGATGTTTGATTCATTAGTACATAAAATTCTGAGGCTATTATATTTGAAGTGAAATAATTGTAGAACTATTGTGCATAACAAAAACCGCTAAAAACCAAAATTTAACTTACATATCTTATAAATAACTTCGAAAAAAGTGCCACTTTGAAAAATATTTTGTCAGTTTTACCTATTATTAGACCTTCTATAAAAATTTAACTTTGACATACTATTCAAACCAAAAATTGTACCTCCTCGATAACGAAGAAATTAACCAAATAGACATATTTTTGGAGATTTGACCCTTTTGGGACGCATTTTGAGAATATGTTTCTATGGCACCAGATAGCCTTTCTCTAGAGGATAATGATTGCATGAAACAAAAAAATTGTACCTTTTAAATAAGAGCGAAAAATCAGTTTTTCTGTTTCGCCCATTTCGGACATTCCTAGTGAAAAACTGAAAATGTAAAAAAATTGTACCAAAATTGTACCCCGTATATCCGTAAACAGCAAAAAAATATCTCTTCAAATAAGGGAGATATTAAAGGTTGGATTTTTTACCTATTTCGGACCTGGCCAGAAAAAAAATTTTTTGACCAAAATATTCTGTTCGTGGAGTACTTCGGCATATCATGGTTAACAAAAATTGTACCTCTTGTATAAGGGCCGAAATTAACAAAATTGTACCAAAATGGACATAATTTTTAAGATTTGAACCTTTTGGGACAATTTTTGGGTAAATGTTTCTTTGACACAAGATGACTTTTGACTAGAGGATAATGATTGCAAGCAAGAAAAAAATTGTACCTTTTAAATAAGGGAGAAAAATCAGTTTTTCTGTTTCGCACATTTCGGACACACCTAGCGAAAAACTGAAAATGTAAAATAATTGTACCAAAATTGTACCCGGTAAATCCACAAACAGTAAAAGAATATCTCTTCAAATAAGAGAGATATTAAAGGTTGTTTTTTTTACCCATTTCGGACCTGGCCAGAAAAAAATTTTTTTGACCAAAATTTTCTGTACATGGTACACTTTAGCCAGCCATATAAAACAAAAATTGTACCTCTTGTATAAGGGGCGAAATTAACGAAATTGTACTAAAATAAACTAAAATAAACTAAATTTTGGAAATTTGACCCTTTTGGGACACTTTTTGGGTAAATGTTTCTCTGGCATAAGATAACTTTTTACTAGAGGATAATGATTGCATGCAAGAAAAAAATTGTACCTTTAAAATAAGGGAGAAAAATCAGTTTTTCTGTTTCGCCCATTTCGGACACTCCTAGCGAAAAACTGAAAAAGTAAAATAATTGTACCAAAATTGTACCCCGTAAATCCGCAAGCAGCAAAAGAATATCTCTTCAAATAAGGGAGATATTAAAGGTTGTTTTTTTACCCATTTCGGACCTGGCCAGAAAGAAAATTTTTTAACCAAAATATTCTGTTCATGGAGTACTTTGGCATGTCATGATTAACAAAAATTGTACCTCTTGTATAAGGGGTGAAATTAACGAAAATGTACCAAAATAAATAAATTTTGGAAATTTGACCCTTTTGGGACACTTTTTGGGTAAATGTTTCTCTGGCATAAGATGACCTTTTACTAGAGAATAATGATTGCGTGCAAGAAAAAAATTGTACCTTTTAAATAAGGGAGAAAAATCAGTTTTTCTGTTTCGCCCATTTCGGACACTCCTATCGAAAAATTGAAAATGTAAAATAATTGTACCAAAATTGTACCCCGTAAATCCGCAAGCAGCAAAAGAATATCTCTTCAAATAAGGGAGATATTAAAGGTTGGTTTTTTTACCCATTTCGGACCTGGCCAGAAAGAAAATTTTTTAACCAAAATATTCTGTTCATGGAGTACTTTGGCATGTCATGATTAACAAAAATTGTACCTCTTGTAAAAGGGGTGAAATTAACGAAAATGTACCAAAATAAACTAAATTTTGGAAATTTGACCCTTTTGGGATACTTTTTGGGTAAATGTTTCTCTGGCATAAGATGACCTTTTACTAGAGGATAATGATTGCGTGCAAGAAAAAAATTGTACCTTTTAAATAAGGGAGAAAAATCAGTTTTTCTGTTTCACCCATTTCGGACACTCCTATCGAAAAATTGAAAATGTAAAATAATTGTACCAAAATTGTACCCCGTAAATCCGCAAGCAGCAAAAGAATATCTCTTCAAATAAGGGAGATATTAAAGGTTGGTTTTTTTACCCATTTCGGACCTGGCCAGAAAGAAAATTTTTTAACCAAAATATTCTGTTCATGGAGTACTTTGGCATGTCATGATTAACAAAAATTGTACCTCTTGTATAAGGGGTGAAATTAACGAAAATGTACCAAAATAAACTAAATTTTGGAAATTTGACCCTTTTGGGACACTTTTTGGGAAATGTTTCTCTGGCATAAGATGACCTTTTACTAGAGGATAATGATTGCATGCATGAAAAAAATTGTACCTTTTAAATAAGGGAGAAAAATCAGTTTTTCTGTTTCACCCATTTCGGACACTCCTAGCGAAAAACTGAAAATGTAAAATAATTGTACCAAAATTGTACCCCGTAAATCCGCAAGCAGCAAAAGAATATCTCTTCAAATAAAGGAGATATTAAAGGTTGTTTTTTTTACCCATTTCGGACCAGGCCAGAAAAAAAATTTTTGACCAAAATATTCTGTTCGTGGAGTACTTTAGCATGTCATGATTAACAAAAATTGTACCTCTTGTATAAGGGGTGAAATTAACGAAAATGTACCAAAATAAACTAAATTTTGGAAATTTGACCCTTTTGGGACAATTTTTGGGTAAATGTATCTCTGGCATAAGATGACCTTTTACTAGAGGATAATGATTGCATGAAAGACAAAAATTGTACCTTTTAAATAAGGGAGAAAAATCAGTTTTTCTGTTTCGCCCATTTCGGACACTCTTAGCAAAAAACTGAAAATGTTAAATAATTGTACCAAAATTGTACCCCGTAAATCCGCAAGCAGCAAAAGAATATCTCTTCAAATAAGGGAGATATTAAAGGTTGGTTTTTTTACCCATTTCGGACCTGGCCAGAAAGAAAATTTTTTAACCAAAATATTCTGTTCATGGAGTACTTTGGCATGTCATGAATAACAAAAATTGTACCTCTTGTATAAGGGGCGAAATTAACGAAAATGTACCAAAAAAAACTGAATTTTGGAAATTTGACCCTTTTAGGACACTTTTTGGGTAAATGTTTCTCTGGCATAAGATGTCCATTTACTAGAGGATAATGATTGCGTGCAAGAAAAAAATTGTACCTTTTAAATAAGGGAGAAAAATCAGTTTTTCTGTTTCGCCCATTTCGGACACTCCTAGCGAAAAACTGAAAAAGTAAAATAATTGTCCCAAAATTGTACCCCGTAAATCCGCAAGCAGCAAAAGAATATCTCTTCAAATAAGGGAGATATTAAAGGTTATTTGTTACAATAATTTGAGATTCTTGGAAATTTCTTACATACTTTAATATACTATAAAAAATGATGCGTGTCGTACACCTCTAAACTTAGGGTTCCGTAGTATGTACTAGGTATAGCAATCAGTAATTTTACTACCCAGAATTTATAATTATTCATAAATACATTTATATTTTATTTCAAATATTATTACCAATATGACGGGAGTTTGGTGGATGAGGTCAGTTCCTCAGATGAGCTCATAACGGCTTAATATTATTATATTATTATATTATTATAATTTTTGTCTTTCATGCAATCATTATCCTCTAGTAAAAGGTCATCTTATGCCAGAGAAACATTTACCCAAAAAGTGTCCTAAAAGGGTCAAATTTCCAAAATTCAGTTTTTTTTTGTACATTTTCGTTAATTTCGCCCCTTATACAAGAGGTACAATTTTTGTTATTCATGACATGCCAAAGTACTCCATGAACAGAATATTTTGGTCAAAAAATTTTTTTTCTGGCCTGGTCCGAAATGGGTAAAAAAAACAACCTTTAATATCTCCCTTATTTGAAGAGATATTCTTTTGCTGCTTGCGGATTTACGGGGTACAATTTTGGTACAATTATTTTACATTTTCAGTTTTTCGCTAGGAGTGTCCGAAATGGGCGAAACAGAAAAACTGATTTTTCTCCCTTATTTTAAAGGTACAATTTTTTTCTTGCATGCAATCATTATCCTCTAGTAAAAAGTTATCTTATGCCAGAGAAACATTTACCCAAAAAGTGTCCCAAAAGGGTCAAATTTCCAAAATTTAGTTTATTTTAGTTTATTTTAGTACAATTTCGTTAATTTCGCCCCTTATACAAGAGGTAAAATTTTTGTTTTATATGGCTGGCTAAAGTGTACCATGTACAGAAAATTTTGGTCAAAAAAATTTTTTTCTGGCCAGGTCTGAAATGGGTAAAAAAAACAACCTTTAATATCTCTCTTATTTGAAGAGATATTCTTTTACTGTTTGTGGATTTACCGGGTACAATTTTGGTACAATTATTTTACATTTTCAGTTTTTCGCTAGGTGTGTCCGAAATGTGCGAAACAGAAAAACTGATTTTTCTCCCTTATTTAAAAGGTACAATTTTTTTCTTGCATGCAATCATTATCCTCTAGTCAAAAGTCATCTTGTGTCAAAGAAACATTTACCCAAAAATTGTCCCAAAAGGTTCAAATCTTAAAAATTTTGTCCATTTTGGTACAATTTTGTTAACTTCGGCCCTTATACAAGAGGTACAATTTTTGTTAACCATGATATGCCGAAGTACTCCACGAGCAGAATATTTTGGTCAAAAAATTTTTTTTTTGGCCAGGTCCGAAATAGGTAAAAAATCCAACCTTTAATATCTCCCTTATTTGAAGAGATATTTTTTTGCTGTTTACGGATATACGGGGTACAATTTTGGTACAATTTTTTTACATTTTCAGTTTTTCACTAGGAATGTCCGAAATGGGCGAAACAGAAAAACTGATTTTTCGCTTTATTTAAAAGGTACAATTTTTTTGTTTCATGCAATCATTATCCTCTAGAGAAAGGCTATCTGGTGCCATAGAAACATATTCTCAAAATGCGTCCCAAAAGGGTCAAATCTCCAAAAATATGTCTATTTGGTTAATTTCTTCGTTATCGAGGAGGTACAATTTTTGGTTTGAATAGTATGTCAAAGTTAAATTTTTATAGAAGGTCTAATAATAGGTAAAACTGACAAAATATTTTTCAAAGTGGCACTTTTTTCGAAGTTATTTATAAGATATGTAAGTTAAATTTTGGTTTTTAGCGGTTTTTGTTATGCACAATAGTTCTACAATTATTTCACTTCAAATATAATAGCCTCAGAATTTTATGTACTAATGAATCAAACATCAAAAATTTTCGAAGTGGATTTTCTAGGTAGTTTGAATAGTTAATTATTTTCTTTTTACGGTACAATTACGTACTATTTTGCTACAATTTTTTGGCATATTAAAATTTAATTTCTTTCGAAATGGTGTGCGGCTCAATTTTTCGAGGTCGATTTTCTGGGTTATTTCCAAGGTTTCATTTGATTATTCTGTAATACAATCAGGTACAGTTTTGGTTCAAATATTTCATGTAGTTATATTGTATATTTTTTTCATGTAGAAGTGATGAATTCGACATCAAAAATTTTCGAAGTCGTTTTTCTAGGTTATTTGAAAAGTTTTTTTTTTTCTTTTTGCGGTACAATTAGGTACAATTTTGGTACAATTTTTTGGCATATTCAAATTTAATTTCCGACGAAGTCGTATGCGGCCCATTTTTTCGTGGTCGATTTTTTGGGTTATTTGGATGGTACAATTTTTTTTTTTGTGGTACAATTAGGTACAATTTTGGTACAATTTTTTCATATAGTTAGTTTTAATTTTGGTTGAACTCGTATGCCCAGTTCACGGAGGTGCTTCTTCCTCCAACTAAGTTAGCTATAATATATATGTAAGTATGTATGTATGTATGTTCGGGTCAAATCTTGCAAGTTGAATTAGAACCACTTCTTCTTATCCTACGAAATTTTTACAAGTTGGTTCAGTTCCGATGTCAATGCATTTCTATGGTAAGCGTGACCTGAATACGCAAGGGGTAAGGGGGTTAAGAGGGAGGGGGAAACACAAAATTTGGTATATCTCTCTTAATATTGAAAAAATCGAAGAACACATAAGAAGTAAAGTTGTAGAAAATTAGTTTTACTATAAAAATATTGTTTAAAAAAAATGTGTTTTTAATAGAAACTTATTTTATACTGATATTGAAATTATATCATCTTATTTTTTAAACTCCTAACAAGAAACATAAATTTTGTTTTTTAATAACTTAAAAACTGTAACATTTTATTCGAGACTGTGTATTGATCGAAACACTATTTTTTTATTAAATTCAATAGATTACAAAATATTCTTTGAGAATTCGTATTATTACACTCGCTTATCTATAGTTAAGAATGTATAAGTCATTGGATTTACACAAACTGTAAATACTGAGATTGTTACGGATATTAACCAGAGGCTTTGCATCTAGGTAATGTATAAAGCTAGTAGTTACTGCATACAACGGATTTTAACTAGCTTCATTCTTACATTATGAATGTTGTACCTGCAGATAGTTTAAAACTGTTTTGAGCTTTAATTTTACGAATACACCGATTGTAATTCTATTTTAAACTAATATTGAAAGTAATTTACTGACATCATGCAATATTTTTAATTGTTTTTTGTACACAAACTTCTATTTATATCCATTGGTAGTATGGTTGCCTTTCAGTTATACTATACCAACGAAAGTGACTATCATTTACTTAATTTGGTATTTAAGCTAGCTCATCGGTAGAGCATTGGTCTAGAACTCTGGAGGTCCTGGGTTCGATTCTGACCTTAGATTTGTATGCTTTTTCATATCAAGCATTTGACTTCAAAGACTTTTATCAATGTGCATGTTATTTAAATGTCAAATTAGGTAATTTCCCTTGGTAGGTCACTTCCCTTGGTATAATATAACCGAAGGCAATCATATTACAATGGATATAAATAGGCGCTAGTTTACAAAAAACAATGATTAAATATGTAACTAGGAACGTGTGTGATTTACAACTTCACAGTTACTTGATGCCACAAACAATTGGCCTATTAACGACTCTTAGACAGACTATGTAGACATTATAGACTATATAGCATCTCTTCTTAGACATTAGAAACATGAAAACTAGTACATAATTTGGTACCTTGAGAAATTTTTTTTTTTTCTAAAAAAATCTAATTATACTTCTTAAAAGTTGCACATCAATTTTATCACTGGCATTGTATGTAATTATTTGTTTATAGTTAAAATTAAAGTTGACTTTTTACATGTATATCCGTATGTTGAGTTTTGACTGAACCATAACTTAAAATAAAAAACACAAGATGGCGCAGTACTTTACTAGCGTATATATTTCAAGGTTAACTGTCAAAGATAATTCCCATATTCGAATTAGTTTCGATTGTGCGTAAGGAATGATCATTCCCAAATGGTCATTTTGGGAATGTCTATCCACGGAACTGTTGTTAAATTTGTATTAGATTTAAACCGATTGAAGATCATAATAATTACAACCATAATATTAAAAGAAACACTGAAAAAGGGAAAAAAATTTGATAAAAGAAAAGTATATTTGTTGGGAATAAACTAGTATGTAAATAAACACCTGAAAGAACACCTTAAAGCAATAGTAAAAGAGAAAAAAATTGTGTTATTGAAAGTGTAAAGGTGTTTGAGTACAAAACACATTTTGATTTACTTTCGATGTTAGTATGAACATAGAATTAAGTATCTATAACTCTACACCTCTGGCCGCTATACCGCTATTTTCAATTGCCTTCAGAATGCTCATGAATTATTGACAGGGACATAAAACTTTTGTTAGAAATGCAATGGCAAAATCCTTTAAATATTACATTAGTGAGAGTATGCTTTTGTATGTTCTATTACACAACTGACGTTTCTATGTCAATTGATCTGATCAACACAACCACGAGTATATTTTAATGTAGAGCTACCTAGCTAGTTGTCGATATTTCAGGTAAAGTGTTGAGTTTTCAAAAACCTTATTCATCTAGAAAATTTCCACATAGTATTTGAGAATAAGTATGTTGACCTACTTTTCAAATACTTTTACAAGGATATTTCTTCTAACTTCTTAATATTAAACATTTTCGTGCACAGAAATATTAGTTTGGTTTACCTGAATACAGTAAAACCAAAGGTGTTCATTTTCCATTTTGCAAATTCTCTTAAAGTTTATTTTTTTCTGCAATATGATTTACAACAGTAACTAGTTAGCAAATTTTAAAACTGTGACTAAAGTCAGTTAAAATATGCCATAATTTTTACAAGGAACAACTTTATTATTTACTCTATTCCGTTATTTTCGAAACAATACCTAGATATATCACTCCCAGTGGCTGAGTGTTTTAAGATGCTCTGCTCGGAATTGGTAGGTTACTGATTCAAATATCAACGGTGGTAGATTGTCAATTAAATTAATTTAAAAAATAATAATTGGGTAGTTAATTGGCTAAGCTGTCGGTGTCGATGGACAAAAAAGAAAGTAACCGGCTTTGCTTGTGAAGGTTTTCTGCAGTTATCTTTCACAAACTCTATATAAATATCGGCATAGTTCCTATCAAAGTCGGTGGCAGTCGCACAACCTAGCAATATTTAGTCTGCATAAAAATTCCTTGTCCTTTAAGGGTCGATAAAAAAGGCCAAGAAAAGTCTACTTGCCAGGCTTCGATCTTCTCTCCGCTACTACTACATACCTAGAAATTGTAAAGTTATATTTTTATTTAATAGGAATCTTTTCATATTTTAATCTAGAAACATAATAACGGCCTAAAATAAAGATTCAAAGCATATTCAAATTCTGATTAACATACTCGACTAGATTATACAAATAATAAAAAATATTCAAAATATATTTCCACAAGGTAATTCATTATTTTACATTATAATAGTCCACAGTACAGCACGGTTTTTTTAATGATTAGTAACAGGCTAAATTTTTGTCACTAGTTTCCTTTCGACGAAACGCCCAACTTTTCACTCGCGAAAATTCTTGATGATAGTGACTAACGAAGTGCGTAAGAGAGTAACTTGTTTGTTTGTCGATAGCAAAAATTTTATCAGTAGTAGATAATTTGTTAGTTAAATTGAGAGATAATGTAATAAACACTTAAAATCTTGTGTCCTACAAAATGGATGCTGTGACAGGCAGGTCCCTCACCCCCAACACGTTCAAATAACGGGGTATACACAGTTATTACTTGGTGCTACTTAATTAACCGTTACTTGGAGCGATTGAGTGAATTCACGATAAAAACAATATTAGTAGTCTTTTATGAACTAAAGAAATGAGACCTTGTAATATGTATCTGTATTAACGTTGTGTGTCATTGAAATAAGAAAATTTTACATTGACATGTTCAGAGCGTAGGGCTGGGAAATTGAACCACTGAATTTGTAGAACAAGGTGGCCATTAAATTGTACATACCATAATTAAGTAACATCATAAAAATCTGCTTGTTACTAATAACTATGTATACCCCGTTATTTGAATATGTTGGGGATGAGGGACCTGCCTGTCACACCATCCATTTTGTAAGACACAAGTTTTTTTGAAGTCTTTATTACATTATCTATCAACTAACAAATTAACTGTTACTGATAAAATTTTTGCTATCGTCAAACAAACAAGTTACTCTCTTACGCACTTCGTTAGTCACTATCATCGAGAATTTCCGCGAGAGAAAAGTTGGGGGTCTCGTCGAATGGAAGCTACTAACAAAAATTTAGCCTGTTACTAATCATTAAAAAAAAACCGTGCTGTACTATGGACTATTATTCTTTAACAAAAGTTTTTACGAATAATTTATTTGACTAAATAACTATTATTAATATACTAAACATTGAAGTTTTGTACATGAATTGGATGATTTTATTAAAATTATTTAAAACTCTTATTAGTTATGTTTATATTAAAATACTTCAATATTAATCACCTAACTTACAAATTACAACTGTTGAATACATATATTATATGATTATTGCTAATATATAATAAACCTTCAAGTTTATAAATATATAATACAATGGACATTATATTATATGGAATTTAATAAAGTTCATAAAATAATGAAGACTAAAGTATGTAGTTATATTATATGAAAACCAAATAAAATATAAGTTTTGGAAAATTTCATTAATGAATTCATATAAAATTAGCAAATTTTACTTTTTCATGCTTATACGCACAAAATTTAACAATATTTTTAATTACGCACATTTTCACCCATTTCATCCTTTACGTTATAGTTAAAATAGTATTATGATATTAAAGTATTTTATACATATTACAATATGTAGGTATAGGTATGTATATTACAGAATGTCGCAAACAATGTGTGGTCCATTTTTAGTTGAGTTCTGGTTTTTGCAAGCACGGCGGTATGACTATAGCTTGAAAGGCGATGAAAAAACAAATTTTTTAAATTATTTAAATAAATAATTTAAATTAATTAAAAAATATCACGAAATGGGCAGTTATGATGTAAACAGATTCGAATAAAAAGGAGAAAATTATTACAATATATATTCAGTAGATATTTAATATTGCAATAGTCATCGTCAGCCAGCAATTAATCAGTGGGAACTTCGTCAGCCAAAGATTTCTTAGATACGTGTCAAGTAATCGCATAATATCTTTAGAGTGACAGCTGATAGCTCTTTTTGTCATCACCTCCAGTCTATTAGCTGTTTACCAACCTGGTTCATTAGCTCTCACATTGTTAAAATAATTATTGGCGGTTCCGCTAACTACACTTGCAATCCAATGCGATTCACTTACTAATAATTGAAGATACTAGTCGTTTCATTATGGATTTACTTTTGGGGAAATCTGAGTGTTACGAAAAATATTCTCCAAAAAAGATGAACTTATTTCTAAAAAAATTATTTTTTTTTTCATTTATAGATGTAGATATAATTCTTCTATTTATTCTGTTACCAGAAGTTAACTACCAAAGCAACTATACAGAAATCACAACAATGCGCGAATCAAGTAATTCAGGATATCTCATTTGCCATATATATTATTGTCAAAGCATTTACCATAAACTTTAACCTGTTTCTTGTGCGAATGTCATTGATCTTGAGTCCAACCATTCCATCTTCAAAATAAAGTCAATATTTTCTTAAGACACTATGTAATAATATGAATAGGGAAAATGAAAATATTTGCTGTTTCGTATTTTCCATTTTCATCATAACTCAAATATAATAATAAATAGTATGTATATATATACAAACACATTTATAATGTATACATATATTAAACCAACTTCAACCTTCCATTATTAATATTTACAGATTGAAAAATTTATATAATTGAAACTGTTTTTCCCAGTATATTATATATATATATATATATATATATATATGTATATATATATATATATATATATATATATATATATATATATATATATATATATATATATATGTACATATATAGTTTTATTTGTATTCATCATAATACACACTTATTATTATAAATATATTATTTTGATTAAAACATAAATATACCAACAGTATTATTATTATACGGCGTGTAAATTGTGTCTGGAAACTTTAGAAAATCTTTAGATATTAACGTCGAATCAAAAACGAATGGGTGTATGTGTGTATGTAATGTATTATGAGAGGGCCTTATTGTTGTTAAAACTATTAAATATTGGAGAAATTAAAATAGAGCACGTTGGGCTAGAGGTCCGAGGTTCGAATCCTGGGCAGCCGTTGACCCTGGCTCCACGCGTTTTACATATGCAAAAAACCGAAAGAAGTAAAAGCTTTGAGCATGAAAAGAAGTAAAAAAGGTAATTTTGAAGGTTTTTCAGATTTAAGGGTGGTAGGGGGATTTCGTTGGGAAAATTAAAGTTTTCCGATTTTTCTATAAGTTTGAAGTGTCGAATGCAAAAACTGCATACTTCAAGCATTTCTAGAAGTGTGTTATAATTTGTATACGTCAGTGAGTGAGTTAACACGTGAGTTACACAAAGGCCTGTATACAGGGTGAATCGAACCAGGTGCATAATAGTAAACGTCTCCATTCCTTTCTATGATGATAAAAAATTGATAAAAATAATAAATAATAAAATAATAAATTAATAAATAATAATTAATATAATATAATTAATTAATAAAAATTGATTTCTTTCATTGATCACCTCCCCGAAACAAACGATGCGAATATCCGCAACATCCCTGATCCAGAGGCCCGAGATTCGATATCTGGTCGATGAGGTAATTTTTTCACATCAATATTTAATTAAAAATTTCATGGCATATTTCGCTATAGTATAGACAAACATGCCATTAATTTGAAAGAACTAGTATAGACTCTATAATGTATGGTATAAAATAGTTCTTTCATACTGTGTCTTACGTAACCTTAGTGGAATTTGACATCAGTATTGTATTACGACTTTTAAGTATTCACAAATAATAATATATTAAATAGATATTCCTATTTTTGATTGTTGATGACAATTCTACAATCAAAATCATTGATGTTTTTGATTATAATCGATGCCTGAAGATGTTTTAAGCAATTTGGACTCATTATCTTGAGAAAAAAGTCTTATAATTATAAATGAAAAGACATTTGTTCAATATTTTTCTTCGTAGAATCCTTAAAATGTGTTGTGTGATTCTTATATTGAGTACCTATTATAATGAATCGTATAGATGTATATGTAGGACGATATTTTGACGGCGCCAAAAGAGAAATACATCACTGTTAAGTAGTTAGATCATAAATAAACATTAAAGGATTTTAATGAAAAAAAAAAAACAAAACGCTAATAATTATCCTATTGAAGCCCAGGATCCCTTGGGCTACTTACCATTCCTCTTTATTAACAGCCATTCTGGTTCACTGGTTACCTGAAAACTTTACAATCTCGTCTTTCCATTTTGTTGATGGTCGGTCCTTTTTACGTTTCCAATCTGATGGTATCCATGATAGTACAATCAGCTACAAAAGTCGCGCTATCATTTCAATTTCAATTTATTTGGCTTGGAAATCAACAAATACATGTATATGACAATAGTTGACAAGTTGTATAAAAAAATAAATAAAAAAAATTCTAAATTATTTTTAAATTAATAAATTATAAATATTAAACGCTTCACGTCTATCAAGTATGTACTTGAAAATATTGTAGTCCGTTTGTAAAATTACAATTAAATTATATAGCAAGAATTAAAATAAAAAGCTAATAAAATAATAATGTAAAAAATCCGCAACATCTCTACTGTAAATCAACGGTGTTTAGGAGCTATGATATATATTCTCAGAAGAACACAGAGTTTCCAAGCTTCAATATTCCATATTACATATTCATAGAATAATAATTTCCTTTCATCATTAGAAGTGAATTTTACTGTTTATACGTGTTTTAAATATTTATATGCTTTTTCCTTTTTTATTAGATATCTATAAATTATTTTTGAGTAGAAGAAAATTGAGACCATTTATATGTTGTGTATAATTTTATTGATAATATATTTACTTTTTTCAATCCCTAGGTTTTTGATTACCCACAGCAGCAGCATTAGGAAAGTAATATATATTACAGCTATTACTGGGAATGTTATACTTACTATTGCTGGTTTTATCAATTTTGATAAATATGTGTATCTAATAGTTATTTGTTGTATATATTCTATAATCTATATCATACCTACCACCATATTCTGTAAATATACTTTTAATATATTTTATGAATTATTTATTTGTTTTTTAAATAGATTGGTTAAACTACGTAGTATATATGAACACGAAACGTTATTTACTTTCAAATACGGAAATAACATTTATATTGGGTTCAAATACGAATTCGTATCTATAAATTAATTTCAAAAAGATATAGTCTGATGTCATAAAACTCGCCTAAAAGAAATCGTACTTATATTAATTCGGTTATCGATTTTGATCAACTTATCAAGATGAAAGTTTTATTTGAAAACTAAAATTGTTATAAGTAGAAAGCAATATAAAATAAAAAAAACCCAACATGTATATATTTGGTAGACTTATTTATCATTTATTTGATACACGAATTGTTATAATAACAAAATATTTTTTAAATCATTTGATGAGACACGCATCAAATTAGCAACGAGTAACGTATCTTTGACTCCATATCCCGGATAAAGTTACGATTAGCTAATTCATAATGATGGCTACTTTGTAGTCGAAATACGTATTCATTAAATACAAATAATTTCTAAGAATTGAGGTTGAAATTGAAATTTAATCCTCATAGAGGCTTTTGAGGGTTTTTTTTTATTCAAACCTTGGTATATACCTCGCAATAGTGGCCCAGTTTTTTGTTTTCCATGTTTCATGTTTCATGTAAATATATTTAGTACAACACAAAATAGATATGAATTTTTTATATAGAACAATAGATTGTAATAAAATGTTTCATGTTGTACTATATAATAATAAGTCTTTAATTATTATTTTAACATACATATTTCTATGATAGTCGTTTTCATAATATCAATTTATAAAACAATTTCTATGCAATTATCCTGTGTCACAAACATGTATTATTATTTTAGTATATAGATGATATTTGTATTCACTTCCGAGTTGTGACACCATGTAATGTAATACATTGGCAATTTGCTGAAACAAACAAATATTATTATTATTATATATATATATATATATATATATATATATATATATATATATATATATATATATATATATATATATATATATATATATATATATATATATATATATATTTATAAGATATTATACTCAGTCAACTCAGGCAACTCATGGCTTTTCTTCTTAAAGTTGTTGTGAAGAAAATTTAATTTAATGACAGGTTCTTCAAAATTTTATAGTTTATTATTTCAATAATAAAGAATATCCTGTCATAATTTGAAGTTGATCCTGTTTTTAGTTTTTGAGTAAAAAAATTTTTAAGTTACGATTTTAAAGAGTTTTTTTAGTTTTTTTACATAGCTTAAATAGACTCGTCGGTAAAAACATGAATACAAAAATCTATATCTCGACAACCAGTTATGCCAGTATTTTGAAAAACCGTCATATCAAAGTCTTATAAATACCTGGACCAAATTTCAAATTAATCCTGTTTTTTGTTTCTGAGATAACTAAATTTGTAGACCGAAAAATGTTCTTAATCTAGTTTTATTTGTAGTTTTTATATATTTTATCTAGTTTTATTTAGTTTTATCTAGTTTTATCAGCATGCAAATTTTTTGAAATACATAAAAACATATTTTTAATTATTAAAACTCTTCGAAAAAATGAAATTTAGGATTTTAATTTTTAAAAGAATATTTTTTTTTTTACAAATATATATTTTTTTTATAAAAATTAAATTATTTGAAACGATTTAATTGCAAGATTTTTACTTATTTAGAGTTGGCAATGGGTGAGATATCAATGCATTTAGTATAGGACAAACTCACCACCCCTACTTACCCCTTCCAGTTTCACAACAACCTTAATGTATTTGTTGTTTATAAACACTGGACTCAAGTAGCAACAGAGTACCGCATATCTCAGATATCTTATAAAAAGGAAACGTGTTCTATAATTTGAGTAGTTTCAGCAAACACAAAAATAAATGACAGTGTTGTTCTCTGAAGCAAGGAGTAGATTTTCCGTAGACTTATTTTATTTCATCAGTTTTATTTCTTTCTGGACTCCTGTAGTATTATACTACTGTCAAATACTTTTGACTTAATAAAAATATTTTATGTTTATTCAGCCATAATTATTACAGTTTGGGATTTATTTTTGTTGTATGTAAATTTTACACACTGACAATCAACAAATTTTCAAACTTCTAGCAGACCTGAAAGTCAAAATATATTATTATCATTCCGCACCATTTCGAAAACAACTACAGATGCATATTGAAACTTAGTGCTTATATTCTGTAAATTAGCACTTCTACCAGTTTTTACCAGTAAGAGGTAAGTATTTAAATAGCGGCAAGACGCTTTGAATAAAAATGTGGAGTTTCGTTTGATATTTATAAATAAAACGATATATTTAATATAAATAAGACGAATATTTCCCATGGTAATGTTTTGAAAATAACTTGTTTAAAAAATTGTCTAAGAAAATTGGATGGTATTTCAATTATATTGTATTTAAGAATTGTTATAATCATACATATATAGTTTGCTATATTATAATTTATTCTTACAAAGTAGATATATACTCGTATATACAGTTAATCTGCATAATATGTGATGTTATTATAATAATTATAATAACGCACATATACATTGTGTTTCATATGAAGTGAGTTTATGTAAGTTTAATACAAATAATTCACCAACTAGTAGTTAAGTATAGAAAAATTTAATAATTTCTACCACGATCTTCATTTGCAAGTTATAGATATGCAAAGTTGGCATGCCGTGAAATGTGAACCTATTATACGTGCATGTGCATATTGAGTTCTTGATATTTGCGTGTAGTAGTAGTAGTAATAGTAGAGGGGATGTCGAAGCCAAACAAGTAGGCCTTTCTAGACCTTTTATTACCTACCCCTAAAGGACAAGGAATTTATATGTAGACTACGAAAAAGGTAGTGTGACTTTGATTGGGACTATGCCGATATTCATCTAGAGTTAGTGAAAGAAAACTGCAGAGAACCTTCATAAGCATAGACGGTTACTTTCGTGCTTGTCCATACGCCGGTAGTTTAGTGAATTATCCGCCCCATTAATTTAAAAAAAAAATTAATTTAATCGATAAACAGGCTGTGTTGGGATTTGAACCAACAACCTTCAAGTTCCGAGTTGAACGCCTTTAACAAATGGACCACACTATCTGCGTGTACTCTTATACCAAATTTTATATATTCTGTCGTATAATTGTTTGGATTTTTGAACCATTTTATTTCTTAGGGTTTAAAAGAGTAATTTTAGCTTTAGAACTTTGATGAGCAGGCGGGCAAATTAACAAACCAGAAATAGAAAAAAAGGTTTTCTATGATACTTAACTAACTATAATTGGAGTTTAAAATTGGAGAGAAATTCCTCTTCCATGCGTGATAGTGACCAAAGCAAGTGGCAGCCTAAGACTTCAGAGGCTATGTAAGTTACCTATCCCAGATAGAGAATAGTGAAGGTCAATCGAGGGCCGGAGTGTACTTGCAAATCAGAATCGTTAGAGTTATCTTTGCACTAGGACGATACGCTATTGCATCGTGTATCTGGTACCTTGATGTGTGGGTACCAGAAGCACTCCCATGACATGGAACAGAACCATATCTAGGAATAATTAGGAAACATATTACCTCTACCCTAAACGAATGGGTGGATATGTCTATGCATAGGAAATGGAAGGATACAGCAAATTATACCTGGGTATAATGCCGCGAGATCAATCTGGCTCTTTGGGAAAACCGCAAAGAGATAAACTTCCAGGTTCAAAAGTTATGCTATACTGAATATTAATAATATTTTTATACGTTTTCCTTCTCGGAATACTTTGCAAGTAAAGCTTACACTTAACCAATTTTTAAGTGCAAGTCAAGTTTACACTTAACCAATAATGCTTCTGGAAATTTTTGTATAATGCAATGCGATGCAATGCATTCGTATTTTCAAAGGTTCGTACTGTATATATTTTACAATTTAGCAACTAACCATAGAAAAAGAGGAAAGAAAATAACTTATACATTTTCAGAGCTGTATACTTATGCAACCAACATGTACATTGTACACAAAACTATAAACACGCGACAATTGAATTTATAATTATTAATAACATTGCAATATTGATTAAAAATTTAATTTCGCTACATTATTTTTTCAATACATAAAAGTTAATTCACTGAACATGATATATAAATTACTAACATATACCGTTGTCAGACTTTTGTGTTTTGTATCCAGAATGTATGATTTCATTGCATACAAATTTTATTGTACCATAACAATATCTAGATTGTTGTACTTGTTTCTTGTTTTATTTTTCATATGTTTTTTTTTTTTTTAATTTGAATAAGCTTTCTTTATTTCAACGTACTGAAATGGCGTGCTTAGAAGAAGAATTATTACGTGAGTATTTTGTGACATATTGTTTTATGATTTTGCATGAATTTTACTAATTAATTATTATTGTTTATTTATTTTATTTATGGCTTAAAATTTTAATTTCCAATTGCGACGTTTTTTTAATAACTAGAATGGGCTAGGTTTTTGCCTCAGTATACTTTTATAAATATTTTCTACTATTATTTTTGTATCAGATCATACCTTTAGAATTATTATAGATATGTTGAATTTTACGTCACCATGGGGAAACTTTTCCTCAAATCATGAAAAGTTGGCGTGTTAAGTTGCTAAAATTACATGGAATTTTTGAACTTATTATTTTCTACTCTTTCTAAATTAAATTATTAAGATACGGTCTTAATTATTAAAGATAAGCCTTGAACGCTTTTTTAGGATTCAATGATTCGAAAAATTTAGAGATGGACTGTAACAAACGTCCACAGAAGTTGACTGTTATAAATTAAATAAATGTTTGATTTGGGATCAATGAGGAGTATGGCTCGTTTTAGAATTTTCTGATCAAGCAGGTTTTCGAATATTTTAGGGTTGTAGACGTTGTTAAATAGCGATTTAACGTGACGGACACCTCGTAAACGAGTCTGGATTATTGAATTGAGCACTGTCGTTTTATGATTTGGAAGGTGGAAAGATGAATTGTGGATTACCATAACTAAAAGTGGCGGTTTATTGGAAAAAAAAAAATCGTGGAAACAAGGCTCTTTCAAAATTCGCAGGTCAAAAAAATTTAAGGAGTTGTTGGACATTTTCCATGATTAATGCAATGTTGGGGTGTAGGTCATTGAACTACAATGAACTACATCCCAACATTTCATTTACTATGGGAACTGAGTCCATCAACTCAAATTCTAAGTTTGTAAGCTTGTATGTAATCAGTTTAATCATACATGTAGTCAGGATTACCATTTCAGAACATAAATTTTGTTTCATTACTCTTTCAACTATAAATTTAAATTATTATTTTATTTAATTGTGTTGAACCGAATTAAATGAAGTCTCACATTTTCTACCACGCTAATTGAATACGATTCGAGAGGGTTTTACAGGAAAATCAAACAAACTCTTAATGCAACAATTGATATTGGCAGAGAAGAAAACGTTCCACAAACACCCCCAACAATATCTTTTATGAAACTGTACTAACAATTACTGTAACGGAAGCTATCAAATACATTACATTTATTTTTATATTTAAGTTATAAATCTCCAGACAGAAAACTTGTTAGAAGACAGACTTAGACTTATTAGAAGACTTATGGGTTATTCCTCAAAACTAACCTTTGGTAACAGTGATAAATGCATAATGTTTTGACTTTTGGATGATATTCATTTCAATAAATTTTCATTAAAAAAGTTCAACTTGCATTCAACAGAATCAACAAATCAACATTAATTTAAAATTTGAAACAACACTTTTATGAAAAGTAAGTAAGAATTTAGTAATATATCGACGTAGAATTCGACAAAAAAAATAAAAAATACAAGGAAATGCCAAAATAATTAATGAAAAAAAAACAGACAGGCTTACTGTTTTAAAATAAAATTAAATGAAAAGATCTTGAACACAAAACACATCCATTTACAATTTAAATAGAAAAATTTCAATATTCATGACGCTGTTTTTTTTATATAAAAATTGTATTTTCTGCCATCAACGAAGATGTTTAACACACTAAAGAAATGTGTGACGATGTCGATTCTCCAGAGATGACACGATATTTTCAAAGTAGTAGATTTTATATATTCGCAAGTGTATTACATAGTCATGTTTTAGCCACAGCTATATGTACACTCGAATGAGAAAAATTTGAATCAATCTGAATCATACATCAGGCATCTGTCATCACGAACTGTGGCTAGGCATCATTGTTAATTATTAGATGAATGTGATGAATATATACTGTGATAAATTTCCAAAATTATATTTATTGTATATTTACAATATATTTATTGTTATTCACTACAATTCAAATTATATTTAAGGGAATCAACTGCGTTCCTCGAAAGGTTACTGAAACTATTTTATTATTATTGTATTTTTAAAACTTTAGTTAAAATATGTATGTATATGCGTGTATAAATGCTTGTGCCTGTACAATTTTATTTAATACTAGCTTATACCTCGCACTTTATTTTTATACGCTTTTTATTAGTTTCACCTGTATGTATGTATGTATGTAACCGACCCTTTTGGGCTCGATTTTCTCCTACTTTGAACGATCAGATTTAATTCAAATTTTGACACCTGTCAAAGACCGATGACAATGCAATAATTCGATTAAAATATCCGATTATCCTGATTAGATTCGCCAGGATTCATCAATTTCTTTCCGCATCCTTTGCATGAGAGTAAGAGAGATAGAGCTAGTGCGCGAACTTCAACTAAAAAATGAAAAATAAATAATAGTTTAAAAAAACTAAAAAAACAAGCTTTTATAGAAAATCCAACTAAAAAATAGAAAATAAAATTTAATAAATTTGGATTAAGAAAAGTGTAAATAAGAAACAAATGTATATTAATGGAAGAACTATTGACACTATGCACCCCACGCTTTTTTCCATTAATATACATTTGTTTCTTATTTACACTTTTCTGAATCCAAATTTATTAAATTTTATTTTCTATTTTTTAGTTGGATTTTCTATAAAAGCGTGTTTTTTAGTTTTTTTAAACTATTATTTATTATATCTCCGACCGTTATTTTCAGACTAAACCTCAATGTAATTTCCCACCGCATGCACCACTTCAAATATTTATCGCTCCCACCGCTTCCACTACTTCAAATATTTATCGACACCAAATTATTATTTCAGCTAATATTTTCATATTCGTAGCGAGATAAAATACCACTTTCAATACAAAAGTTATTTGTATTTGGAAAATGACTGTTACTTTTTATTTTAAATTTTCTTCTATCTCTTACACTTAAAGATATATTTTTTGATGATTTTGTGGGAGAATGCATGTACAGATTTTGCCCGTTCACGAACTTGAACTAGAAGGTCAGAAAAGAGATTACCATAATTGCTTCATCACTTCCGTGTTGATGCACAAACATATATCTAGAAATGGCAAAATTCGAATATTTTATGAACACTTATACCAAAATTTGTTTCTCTCCGATCAAATTATTTCTAATTATATATATACATGTAATATATTGATTCATTATATACTGCAGGGTATAAAAATTAAAAAAAAATGTTTTAAGTTTTTGATTCGGAGAGTACGTATATACTTGATAATGCTTTAATACTATCATCGCTCGTATATATACAGCTAAAGAACACAGTTTTAATTATATCATCATTGTCGTAAAGTAACGTATTTTACACATTCGTGACGAAAATATCTATTTAAAATTTTACTTACACAATTTATATATATAGTCGTCGTATATACCATAGGTGGGCAGACCTTGACTGCACTGAGCTCTGAGTGAGAGGTAGGAAGAGAGATAGAGTAAATATAGGATATCCTACCAATTATTATTATTTTTTTTTTTAATTAAAACATTTTCTGAAAAAAAATATAATAATACCAACTATTTTTTATGGTCACTATTATTCAAAGTATACAATACATACAATGCATTGAATACATACTCTGGAATTTTGGGTTAGTAATTTGGGGCTGGTGATTTACCGCTTGTAAATTTTTTGATGATTCAGCTTTAGTTTAGATTTTATAATTAGATTTTAGAATTAGATTCATATCGGAGAGCTAATAAATAATTATTTTCTTGATTTAATTATTTTTTCTGAGTAGGGGGTTTAGTGTCATGGGAATTTGATGACATTGGATACAAAAAAGATGGCAATGATAAAGCTGGGTGGGGGGGAGGTTTTGGTAATTTGTTACTAATTTTTAAATGGTTAAATTTTACATTAAGTGGGAATACATATAGTTGTTGTTATTGTAATTATTTAGTTATTGCTATCATCATTATTGTTATTATTATTATTATTGTTATTATTATTATTATTATGTTTTTTGGTGTATCTCTCCATATTGTAACAGATATTTTTTAAAGAATAAATATTTTATAAAACTAATTCTAAATTGATTGAATAAATTATTGGGCAATAATCGGTAGAACAACTTGTATTGAAACATCGTTCCGTCTTACTTCAAAACATACCTTTATTACTTACTCTCACCCAGCTTATGGAGAGTCCGTTCGACCGAGCCGTGTGCGCCCACCTATGGTATATACATACATATACATATACATACATACTCGTACATGTACTAGTCATATTATATAATCAAATATTTTATGTTATTACATTATTAGATAAAGGTGGTTAGGTTCTGGTACCTAAAACCTACAAAACATTGAACTAAGTATGAATGATGTACAAATTAAATAAACATGCTTGTATAAAATTTATCTGTACACACACCAATTGCATGTGATGAGTACATATGGGATGCTACGTGAATTAGTGTGTGAAATTATTATTTCACACTCAAAATATTATATTATTGTACTACCGTAGTCCTTGATTTCCGAAGTAGTAAGAAATGTGAATTCAATTTTAAACATAGAAATATATTTGTTAAAATATACAAATTAAATTTGTTACACAAAAATCTTCTTTACCATAGTTACATTCATTCCAAACACGAGAAGCTATCCTTCAATGTAGTGAACCTGAACAGGATACAACTTTAGAAGGTTCCCGGATTCATTCAATGTGCAGACTGTGCGGCGAGGAGGAAGAAACACTTCGACCATAAGGTCTATTGTGATGCCTAAGGATTTGAGGATGTGAGTGGAATGGAAGGAAGTTTTGTGAATAGACTAGGAATTGGTAGGATATGCGGCTGCAGCCGACTTTGATAGAAACTATGTCGCTAGTCATCTGGAGTTCGTGAAGGAAACTGCAGAAAACCTTCTCAAGCATAGCCGGTTACTTCGTTCTTGTCCATACGTCGACAGTTTAGTCAATTAACCGCCTCTTTTTTTTCTTAATAATTGACAAACTGTCAATGTCGGGATTCAAACCCATAACCTCCCAGTTTCCAAGTATGCATACTGCGCAGGCATAACGCCTTTGACCGCTTTGTCACTTGGACTGGTTCCAGTCACATAATATTTTACTGTGATTCTTTCGATAATAGCAGATACAAGGTATTCGGTGCATTTCACCCTGAATATATAAGTCCCTTCAGAAAAACTTGATAAGCAAACTCCTGGCTATTGTCAATATATGGGAGTCGCGAATCTCGCCAGACTGAAGTAGATGAGGGACCACAATGGGCCATAGGTCAAAGGTATATTATATACCCCAAGATAAATGTATCTATCTAGTTACATTCGAAGCAAAAACTAAAATATAGTATAATTAACTTAAAGGTATGTTAACTTAAAGGTATGTTATCCGTAGTACTACCTATCTCCGGTACTATCTCCGGGATGTGGAGTCGAAGATATGTTACTCGTTGTTAATTTGGTGAGACATGCATCCAATTAGCAACTATCATCTGGTGTTGCATAAAAAACCTCTCGCTGACTAATGTCGTCTAAGCAATGGACGACGACTGCACGGTCGTAAATGCCATTGCATTTACTACGAAAAAGACAGGTGCAGGAGGTATGGCCCTAATTTTATAAAGCCCCTTTCTTCTTTAAATTTGTAGCTAAACGGAAAGTTTATTCATTCTTTGTGAAATATTATCTGCGTCTTTCTACTTTTATGAAAAAAACCGTAACTAATTTTGATAGAGCTCATATCCGTTAAGCACATTGAGAAAATTGTGTAATGTTTAACATATTTTCATGTACTACATAACATAACGATAACGATAAAGTAACAATATGGTTACATCAACGATAATATGGTATGATCTATTAGATGAATATTAAAACATTTATACAACAAGAAAATAATAAGTATTAGAGCAAGTTATACATCTTCCAATGTAAAATGGCACGCCTTTTGTTACAAAGTTTTCGTTTTCAAAAAAACATTAATCGCAGTCTCATATTTATAAGATATATTTTTTATCTCTACGTAGATAGACAGACCACAACTCTATTATCTAAAATCGATTTTGGGTTTACAATAGATCCTTGTGTATATATCTCCTATGAAGTCGACTATACCATTTTTAGCAACTGCTCTGTGATTTTTTATTTATAGTGAATAATTGAAAACTAAACCGATATGTTGTTCTAATATCTGTGAAAAGATGTAACTTAGATAGGGCGCAACGTATGTTCAAATATTCGTTATTGTAATCATTAAGCTGAAATAAATGAACAAGACTTTACTGTAGTGAGAAGCTTCTAAGGATTCAAGATGATTACTGTGCATTTTCGTTAAGTAAAGTTCAATAACTTCATCAATATCACTTTTACGAGCTTCTATCTGACAGGAATTAATGAGTTCAAGTCTATCCGCGTACGTCAGTATACTTCGTAGTTGAGTGCACCAATCACCATCACAAGAAGTGTCCGACATAAAAAACTCATATAATTAGTTGTAGTATATTTTTATAAGCCTGTAATCCGGGGTATCAGTCCAAGTAGCCGAGCGGGCTTAGGCGTTATGTCTGTGCAGTATGCAGTACTTGGAAACTGGGAGGTTATGGGTTCGAATCCCGACATCGGCAGTTAGTCAATTATAAAAATAAAAAAAAGGGGCGGTTAATTGACTAACCTGTCGGCGTATGGACAAGAACGTAGTAACCGGCTATGCTTGAGAAGGTTTTCTGCAGTTTCCTTCACGAACTCCAGATGAATATCGGCATAGTTCCTATCAAAGTTGGCTGCAGCCGCATATCTTACCAATTCCTAGTCTACTCACAAATTCCTTCCACTCCACTCACATCCTCACATCCTAAGGCTTCATAATGGACCTTACAATCTACCTACCTCTAATCCGGGGTGGATATGAGGTGGCGCCAATATTTGAGAATTTTGTTCACAATTTCAGTGAATAGGTTAGATCTACCGGATTCCAGACGAACCATATAATTTGGTGTGCTTATTGCAAGGTTCAGGATTGACTTGATAAATTTGATTTGTACTGACTCTTTCCATGTAATTATAAGCCAAAATATCCGAAGCATAAAACAAGGTGGTGGCTCGTGAAATACTGTCAAACAGTTGGCATCTTACAAGTCATTTATAGTTTGTATTACGTAGAACAGATTAACATAAATACTTGTACGAAAATGTTTGAAATTCTTTTGTTCACAGGTATTTTGTAATATAACATATCGTTAAAATTGTAAGCGAACAATGATCATCAAAATGTTGTTACATGTAGATAGAATATTCTCTACAGACACTTTGCTATAACTGTATTAAAAAGGTGTTATAATACAAACCACAATCATGGGATAGTTCCAATACTGTGTCGAAGATATTACTGTGACAGTATGGGATATTTTAGTCTGTTGTAGAGAATATTTACACTTAAAACTCTTTTGATGGACGAAACTTCTTATTGTGCTATAACACGATTTTACTTCATGTCGCTTCATTTAAAAAAATAAAAACAAAAAAATCCTATAATATATAAAATAATATACAGTATATACTGACTGACTGATTCACTCACTCATCTATACAAAATCTAACCCACTTCTAAACATGGTAGAAGGAGAATTAAATATGGATTTTTTGCATTCAAAGTTAACTTCAAACTTACGGGAAAAATCACAAAACTATAATTTTCCCAACGCAATCTCCCGGAAATGGGAAAACCCACTTCTAAACATGGTAGAAGGAGAATTAAATATTGATATGAAAAATTACTCGTCAACCAGGAATCGAACCTCGGCCTTCTGGATATCTAGTCTAGCATGGTAGAAGGACTCGATGAGAAGCTTACTTTCCGGAAACACCTCACTAAAACAGCTGAAAAAGCCAACAAGGTAGTAGCGAGCTTGTTGAGAATCATGCTCAGCACGCCCGGTCTCAGATCATGCTATACGGCCCCGAAATTTTGGCAGATCAGCTAGCTCACGAGAAATAACAAAATATTAATAACTCTCCGAGTTGTCTCGTCATTGCCAAAATGGTGCCAATCGACCTCCTGGCGAAAGAGTGCAAGAGACTAGAAGAGCGATAGTAGTCTTGAAACAGATACTCAGAAAATGGGCAAACAAGTGGAGAAGCGAAAGTACAGGGAAATGGATAGTAAAGCTGATCCCGGCTCTTGAATAGTGGGTCGACTGCGAACACGTAGAAACGTGGTTCTACCACACGCAGCTTCTGACAGGTCTCGGATTGTTCAATGCGTACCTAAACCGCATGGGGCTTGTAAATAGCCCTATGTGTAAATACTATCCAACAGGTGTCGACGATGCCTAAAACACCTTCCACTGCGGCAGATGGGCGGCAGAAAGGAACGCGGCCGACAGAAACATTGGAGACACATTGAGTTCAGAAAATGTAATCCCCCACATGATAAGCTCTGAGCTAAAGTGGGAGGCAATCATGAACTTTGCAGAAGACGTGCTAAAAGCAAAATAGTCCGAACAGCTAACGACAACGATCACCTAGATGCGCAACCAGGGCCAGACTGAAGTAATGCGAATGCGGTTTCCGGTTTGGTCCTCTTGCCAATGAGTGGGGCAGGAATGAGTATTGATTTTAGTGAGTAAAAATCCCACACTACCAACAAGCCATCGTTGGTGTCTTTTTGAAGATTTTTCAACCTCGTAAAAAAAACAAAGCTTGTTAGATACAAATGGTATTAATATCAAATACACCATAATAATAAGAAATAAAAACTGAATACATTGTTTTAGATAGGATCTCGTATAGTTATACAATTTTATGTTTGAATATTATAATAAAATTTTATTAAAAACCCAAAGGTAAAATTTTAAATGTGAAAATTAATTTTAATTTTATATTTTAAAATCGTATTCGATTTTATTTTTGTTAATAATCTTCAGTTTAATTTTTCCAAAATTGGATGAAAACACTCTTTGAGACACAGGTTGTCTAATAGTCCATAACATTTTTTCTACAAATTCGCTGTTCCTTATAATTATTTTACCCTGCATATGTATAGCATAATATGTATCGACCATGGGAGAATTATGGGAATTATAAGTTAAGTACTGACTTTGTAACGGTTGAAATATTGTTCGCAGAATAAAACTTTTGGTACAGATCTACATAGAATGACCTAATTAATAGATTTTTACTGTCCATGTGTTCGTCAATCTATCTGTCCGTCAACACGCTAACTCAAAAACGAAAAGATATAACTAGCTAAAAATTTGTATGTTCTAGATCTAAAAAGTGACTTCGATCAAACAACATGTGTTTTACAAAATCGATCCGTAAATTTCCTCGCCAAGATGCGCTAAGAGGAGGGAAAATATCTATCAAGACCCTAAAGATAGAAAAAAATTTAAAAACAAATAATGTTCGTTTTTTAAAATAATTTTTTTTTTTAATTTTGTTTCATGACCTGAATGGTTTTTTTCACAATTTCAGCGAAACTTCTAAAATAATCGCGTGACTTACTGAATGCTTCGTAATTATTGCCATCAATATATTACCATCAATTTGAACATTTGAAGGCATTTGAAAAGCACAATATTTAATTTACTTTTGGACAACTTTTACAATGTTGTATGAAACCCATAATATCTTTGTGTTACCTAGTTTGGATTTATGGCGATTAGACTCCAACTATTCAATAATACTGTTGTCAAAGTTGGTCTTTACATTGTGGTTGACTTTGCAGAGGTTATATATAAACTTCATCAAACTATATTCACAAGATTCATCAATACATCTGCGTGAAAAAGGTTATGTTCTTTGTGGTAGCAAGTGAAATATAATAAAATTTTTAATGGAAAATTATTAAACAAAACATCGCCAAAAAGTATGGCTATTTGAAAAAAAAATTGATTTAAAAAAAATTTAATTTGTGATTATACCAACCATAAACGGCATTATCATATTCACATTAGCTTTTTCATTTTCTTGTTCAAAACTATTTATTCTGTTAAAAGTAATTTTCGCCTTTCTCAATACTGTGTTCTGGTTAGTATTTTGTTAATGGCCGTTCTTTTCTATTCTTCCAAATCCAATTTCAGAGTACGAAATAATTATATAAGATTTAATAGAACAATTTGTACGGAAACGAAATTTGAATTGATTTTCAATGTGAAATTCCTTCATTTTCGTAATGGAATTAAAGAATACGAATAACTGAAGAAAATTTAATATGGAGAAAGGTGACCAGAACAACATAGGAATAAATTAACACACAAATTAACTTACGTTTCCACAACATTGGTTTATTATTACCGTAAGCATTTTGCATGTAATGTTTTGACAGAAATTGTATGAAGAGTTCTAAGTAATACTTCCTTTTGCACGAAGTGTATTATACTGTGAACAAGGATCAAAGGAATTCCCAATAGAATATTACAATTTTGAAGCACAATATATTCTTTACTTATCCATTTGGATATTTGTTCAAATTGAACTTAATTTGTTCCAAATTTGTTATACATGTTAAGATCTAGTCGGTAATTTGAAAAAAGTTATCAAAAATTATTTGAAACACATTTCATTTTAGGACAAACGATATTTATATCTTGGTTGATGGTAGTAAAATTAAATAATTTCGTCTTCTTAATAATTCAACCTGTGTTTAAAATTTTATAAAGTTAGTCCACGTCGGTTTTTTCAGGCTTAAAGGCTCCTGAAACCAAAAATACAAATTTCGGCTATACAACTTGGAGAGGAGTCTATTTTCATATACACCCATCGGGAACATCAACTATCAAAAAGGCAATCACGCTCTGCTAGATAGGTATTCGCAAAAAATGTAGGTACACTCCCGTTCAAAAAGAAATGAACTGAATGAATTTCATAAAATTTCTCACTTTTGTAACTCTCTGTACGTTATTTATTTATAAACAAAGATAAGTAGTATATTTTTTAAATGTGAAAAACGAAATGTAAGTTTTATATTTTTTATTTATGTAAACAATTTATGTAAACAAAAACATTTACTACCAGAATAATCAAAATCTGTTCATTATTTTTAAACGGGAGTCTATATATAAAAAAATTCTGATAAATACAAATCCTAAAACCTATCTATAAAACTAACTAAAAATTATAATTTAGGAACATAAAACAAGTTTGTTAAAAAGTTAACTAAGCGAATTTCCACAGAATAAATATATTTAAATACATAATCAATCTTATCTTTTGAAAATAGATCCCAATTATATTTAAGTAAAATTTTTACCGCTAGTGTAGAAAGTTCATAAAATATTATTAAAAAAATTAAGTAACCATGGTGATACAGTTTTAATATTCATGTAATATTCCTTATAATGGCTGGTGTGGGTATAGTATTTAAATTGAAAATATTTCTGTAAATATTAGAATAACAGAAAATTTGTTCTGGTAATGAATTTTAGTAAAATTTATTTACTCCAAATTTACTTATTTAACATTTTTTCTTAGAGAGTTTTCCTCACCCTCTAAGCCCCCTTTTCCCCTTTCCGATTTTGCCCATTAATGAACTTGATCTTCCAAAAACAAAAAGCACCTCACATACCAAATTCCTTTTCGATCAACCAAAAATGGCTGCCTCCAGAGGCGATATCTAGTACAACTTTCATCGGTACAAAACCAACAGCTACATTTTCTTTGAAAATTCTCTAAAAATATACATTAAATTTTATTTTTTTAGTTAATTAAATATTGTTGGCACGTCCAAAGTACTTTGGAAACACAAGTATTGTGCTAACCAACGACGACCGCTAGTGTTTAGCTTAACTTAATATTCACTGGAACAAGTGTATATACACATTCATTGGAACACACATTTATATTCGGATGTATGTCTGTTGTCCTTTGGATGTGATAACGGTAAAATCCAATGACAATTTGCCACATACATGTTGTTAAACATATATGTTGTTTACTTGAGCATAATTATTATACAAAACCAAAATAAAATCCACAAAGCAGACGTTATCAAAATGATAAAACCATATCAATGCAGAGAAGGTAGAGAGTAGAATGCCATCTACAATATCATTGATAGCACTAACAATTTAACGTTACATCGAGGTAATCAGGTAATATGCACTTCACCTATTTACAATCAAATGTTTGCCATGCAAGTAAAACAATCTTAAAGTTACAGTCTCATAATTGTAGTGCTATAAAATTTGATTTTATATACAAATATGAGTAGATACGATTCTGTGTAATTTTCTTTTATAGTTAAAGATACTTAAATAAAATTGGGTAAAATATTGATGATGGACGGATCTTTTATCTGTTAAAGGCTAGGAAGATGGGGATAAAAGAGTATATATGATTTATTGGTTACTTAAAAAATATATTGAGATTCTGAATCGATAAAAACGTTATACAAACTTTCCACCATTATTTTCTCGTTTCAGTGGTTCATGTACAATTTGTTATTTATCAAAACAAAAACTGAAGTCTTATCCACTGATTGTTTTTAAAACCAATTGCAAACGTGGTGATAAATCAAGCGTAATTACTTCATTCGGTCGAATTTCGTGCTGATTTTCACTTGTTGATTCTTAACCCACACCAGAAATTACAAAATGTCATTGGGTATGTTAGAGTGGTGATTTATTTTTGAAATTTTTTCCGCATCTATTTGGTTTTCGAAAAAATATCTCGAATAAAAGATGTTTGGCATGCTAAAAACGTGTTCCCTCAATATTTTTTCAAATGACCGAAGAGATTCGGAACAAATCAACTCTGAAATTTTGTAAAAAAACGTGTACCGTTGCTGATAAAAATTATTTAAGTTTAATTCATTTCAAAAAAAATATGCCATTTAAATATATATATTAAAATTTTTATTGAGGACATGCACCTATATATTGTAACTGGCAATATGGCAAACGAGAACCAACACACAACAACGTCACTCGGCAACGGCATTGTAGAAACGACATACACTATTAAGTAGTTGGATGTTATATATTGATTGTATAATAGGTAAAATATGTTTTATACAAATAGTATTCATACAAAATTCAACCAATGGAAAATCAGACTAAATTTCAGACACAAGTTTCTGGTTTTTTTATATATTTGAAACTAAGTTCCCTGCAAAGAGACTCACACGAATAAATTGTGCAGAAATGTTTATTGGACCCACTATTTTTAATTTACGCAGATACTGTAGGCAGCTGAATACCGACTCTTAACGATTTTGTGAACTCAACATGTAGTGCTCACAGTATCTATAGTAAAATAAATAGTAAAATAAGTTAACTAAAGATCCAAACATGGTTATACACTTGCTATTTTTCGATATTTGATACCACATTATGTGACAACTTCGTGTATCTTTTAATGTTTTTTCATTGGAAAACGTTAAAATACCGTTCTTTTAAGAAATTGTACTCTCTGCCCACCTACGAAACCTCGTCCAAAGATCTTTCGAAAGAGCACACTTTAAACGTCTTCCTGAAAACAAATTAATTTTTTTCGCTAATTTTAATTTGACCTCTGTAGTTTTGAAATCCATGTTTCAGACTTTCTTTAGGACCGCGCGGGAAAGGTAAGCATTTTCTTACAATGCGGTGAATCCATGTATTGCTTCTTTGATGTCAATTAAAGATATATGTACGTCAAAATTGATAATATTAAATATTATTTCACAAATTCACATAACATATTATGCATTGAATCAAGTGAATTTTCATCTATCTGTTTCTGATTCATTTTATAACGATCTTTAGAAACAGTAAAATGCAGTGGAATAATTTTGCGATACAAGTCTAGGCGGTTGTTTTTCTATATTCAGTAACCTCATAGCAGTTATAACGAAAATTACAAATTTTATATTCTATGCAGATGGTAATATAACTAATATTGGTTTTTAAAGATACAGGTGATTATAATATAAAAACGTGCACAAGATGTTTCTTGAGAGTAATTACAGTTATGGATATAACAATTAAAATATTAAATATAGTTTGAATAATTAAAAATATATTGTAAAACGTTTTTATTGTGATAAAACTGACAGAAAGATTTGGTAAAACAATATTTGTCAGTGTTATGATTATAATAATTTTATGTTCCATGCCATTGAATTAAGAATAAATTTTGATGATGAAGTCACAATTAAGTGACGAAACGTTCAATTTATTTGTTATTCATATATTATTTTAGTTGACTACCCTGCGATTATGAATGCTTTTGTAAACCAGTTAACATTATTATAACATTAGCATTAATTGCAGTTCAATAATTTACATATTTGTTAGAGTGCAACAATAAAAATGCCTTTTACTAATTTACAGAGAACCTTTTAGAAATGAAAACGACACAATGCAAAATTTCATATTTAAATTATTCCCATGGTAAAACATACCCAGTATCGTGAACCTGCATAACGTCAAACAAATTATGCAAATGCATATAATCCAAACTTTCATAATAATTAAAACTTGAAAGAATACCGAATGACTTTCAAGGCACAAGTTGATTGTAATTTATAGACTATAGATATAATTGTACTGAAAGTTCATATGTTCTTGGAAATAAATTTAATGTTTTTTGAAAAGTGTAGATTGCGTTGATTGCAATTTTCAAAATTGTTGTAAAAATCTTTTCAAGTAGAAGATGTCGAAGATGAGAAAGCCATTTCTTCCCCTTCATTTAATCAACGGCAAGATACTTGCTGTTCAACATGACGATTCCTCCGATCAGCATGTATTTTTTTCAGAGGAACATTTCTTGAAGTCCCATCGAAATTAATGAAATTTCGATGAGATTTTTTGCTTCTAAACATGTATAAACTACTTAAAAGATGTTACATTTAATTTTTTTAATAAAAAGATTGTAGTTATACTACGTGCACTGTTTTCATTTGTTTATCCCATAAATTCTGTTTTTCAAGGTTTTTGTCATTTTTCAAAAAAGCATTTATTGAGCCTACAAATTAAAGCTAAATAAATGTACTTTAAGTTCATTAACTTTGTCTTTTTTTATGGGATGAGTATTTTGAACAATATTTAACAAATTTAGAGAGAAAAATTTTTTAAATATATTTTTTGAAAAAATACTCAACCTATTCTTATATCGAAAACTATTGAACTATACAAAGCTTTCTTAGCTGTCAAAATTGAATATATTATAAATTTTTATGCCTGTTATCGAGGAAACACTTAAAATATTTCGCTGATTTCTGACTACTTCGCAGCTTGCACAGATCTTTCGAAGCAGCAAATTAGATTTTTTGCTACTGGGTGAGCACCAAACAATAGTACAAAATCAGAATTATTTGAGCTCCTGCAAGGTCGGATGCGTGTATTGTTTGGACTTGAAAATTTACACAAGCAATATTTTATTTATGATGTGAGTGGAGGACAAGGAATTAATATGCAGACTAGGAATTGGTAAGTTGTGCGGCTGCAGCCGACTTTGATAGGAACGATATTCATCTGGAGTTCGTGAAGGGAAACTGAAAAAAAACCTTCACAAGCATAGCTGGTTACATCGTTCTTGCCCATATGTCAACAGTTTAGTCAATTAACCACCCCATTAATTTTTTAATTGACAAACTGTCCATGTTAGGATTCGAACCCATAACCTCCCAGTTCCAAGTAGACAGAGCGCGTTAGACCGCTCGGCTACTTGGGCTGGTCAATATTTTATGGTCAACAGACGAGTAACAGACGAATGAATTTGCTGTTTTTACAAAATCCAAAATAAAAAAAACGTTTTAAATTGCATACCTAATAGATTAGATATTTATTTTTTCCACAATATTTTGAAGAGATTAGTAAAATTGTTTATTCAAACAACGAACATAAATTCTTGTTTTATAGTTGTGATGTTTCATAGTGACATATGTTAAAAAGAATCTACCTCTATCATATAAATATCTATGTCATGTTTATACCTGTCTAACTAGAAATTGAGATGAGGTGCTAACATAGCATGTAATATCCTGTGGACATTTAGACGTTATCTTAAATCGACGTTGAGCTAATTTTCCGGTGTGCTGAAAGAAACATACAGAGTATACGTATGTATGAACGTATTCTTATATACAGTGTGCATCAAAGTGCATCAGGATACGTATATATTTTTGGTCAAACAATATGACTCTCTTTTACATTGGGTGCAATCGTAATATCACAGGTATGTATTTGTCACGTGTGTAGGTATATACTATTTATTATTGCAGTCTACCTAGACAAAAAATTATTCAAACAAATTGTTTTTGAGATTCTGGGGTTCGTTGATATCTTGTTTTATTACAGCCTTTCTATTAATCCTAATAAGTAGAAGACAAAATAACGTTTAGTGTACATGTGAAATTGATATGCATGTTGCAAGATATGACTTGCATGCCGTCATGTGAATTGCAATTATTGTGAATTGTCAAATCCAAATGCGGTCGTTTGATCCATGTTCAGATTTCCTCATTTCATTTGCTTTCATTTCATTTGCTTTGATGTGAAAACGTGTCTATTCCTTCGTTACACTGGTGGTCGGACGTACATTGTCATGTTGCAAAATACCGTTAGAATTTAATCGCTGATACTTCGACATTAATAATGCGTTTACAACGCTTGAGCACACAACAGATACACCATTTCTTTTCGTGGAGCGCTGTATTTATTTTCCTTGTAACCAGTGTAAACGTATTCGCGTGAATTCGCCTCGTATAATTTGGTGTAGCGTGAACACGCGTTTAGCTAAGGTATTGACTCTGGTGTTATCGAGAAGAGCTTGCGAAGCACGACTAAAAAGCATAATGAGAGAATATAAATATATATCCAGAATAGAAGTGAAAATCGGTATTGAATGGAAAATTATAAAAAGATTTCGTCTTATATGAAGCGTAAATATATTTGAAATTATAGGAAAACGTGTTTCAGAAGAAAGCTCGCGTCAAAAGAATCCAGAAAGATCTATGACAGCGTCGTTAAAAATTAAAAAACGACGCAAAACGATTACGTAACTAGCTCATCGAGCATACAGCGGTCAGCGACACTCCAAACGCCTACGGATCAAGTAGAGGTAGGACGGGCTACACTTCGACCATAAGGTCCATTGTGATGCCTAAGGATGTGAGGATGTGAGTGGACTGGAAGGAATTTGTGAGTAGACTAGGAATTGGTAGGATATGTGGCTGCAGCCGACTATGATAGGAACTATACCGATAATCATCTGGAGTTTGAGGATGTGAGTGGAGTGGAGTGGAAGGAATCAACCGCCCCCTTTTTTTATAATTGACAAACTGCCGATGTTGGGATTCGAACCCATAACCTCCCAGTTTCCAAGTACTGCATACTGCGCAGACATGACGCCTTAGACCGCTCGGCTACTTGGCTGGTTTACGGATCAAGTAAATAACGTTATCACAAAATATCCACTGCACGGATTCGAACTGCACTTTTCTTCTTTTTTTAAAAATTGTTCATTCATCACATAACTACAGTACATGAACTTGAAATGGAACTTTCTACGTTATATGTGTGTTTGAGACAAAAATTTTAACACAACCTGTATATGAATGGGAATACTCAGAACTATGTAATACTAGAATCGTATAAAATAAATATATATATATCTAGTTGCCTCCTGTTGAAAAATAATTTATTTAATTAAATTAAATTAAAAAAAATTAAATCGGTAGCTATAATAGAGGATTGATAGTTTCTAAGATATTTCGAAATAAGGTTAAGTAAACATAAAAGTACTTTGTTTTTATCACGTTGTACATAATATATAATACTTAGTGATTTTGTTTCGCTAGTACCAAGTGTGCAACGCCAAAACTCAAGATATGACGTCGATTTTACTAGAACATGAAAAGGTAGGCTTATGGGCGAAAATTTACGATATGGCGTGGTGTATGGCGTTCAGTGCTTTTTCTCAAAAGTGTATGTAATTTTTTTAGTTGTAACATTTTTGATTATCTCCTGTTTCCAGAGAATCATTTAATTATCTTAAAGAGAATCTAAAGTCACGTCAATGTATAATCAACAAGTGAAAATAAAAACTTTGAACAACAAGTGAGACAACAATTGCTTAAATAGCCGATATATACATAACCTGTATATCGTATATACAAGGATATATTAAGTTTAGTCTCCCGATTTTCTAACGGTTGAAAATATTAATCGCAAAGAAAAATTTGTGGTAAAGGTGTTTATGAAATAATTATAACGATAATTCAAAAATAAAAATATATAACAAGATGGAATTTTATGTTTGTGTTCTACTGCTAAAAAAGGTAAGTTAGTCTATGGGCAAAACCGGACAGTGCTTGTCCGGTTCGGTGGAGGGGGTGGTGGTGTTGTATGTAAACTTTTCTGTAGATTTATTTCAAAAACTTATTTGATATATTCATTTTAACGAATTTTTTGAAACCAAGAAAACAGTTTCCGCCGTTTGGTTTAATAAATATGGAAGTTTTACCTATTCGTGGTGAGTGGTATATTTATATATATATGTATATATATATATATATATATATATAATAATACTTTATTTAGTAGATCGTTACAGAGACATATATATATATATATATATATATATATATATATATATATATATATATATATATATATATATATATACGGCTTTCAAGGTATCAGACCCATAGTGCTAAAATTCCAAACTATATGAATTGAGAAAGCAAAATTTTGAAATATGTTGGTTGGACGTTAAAATGAACTTGATTTTCGTACTGTTTGGGTCAAAATTAGCCTAGAAAATGATTATTGTTAAAATCGAGAACAAAAATTTAATTCACTATTTTCACATTTTTTCCAATGCAAAAATTGACCCCTTAAAACAATCGCAAAAATTGGAGAAAAATTTTATGTCCCCGATTTTCATAAAATCTTCGATTTAAGCTAATTTGGATATAGCGAAAATGATGGCGTTGGTTAAAATTCGATACGATTAATGGCTTTCAGGGTATTAGACCCATAATGCTGAAATTCCAAACGGTATGAATTGAGAAACCAAAATTTTGAAAAGTGTTGGTTGGACGTTAAAATGAACCTGATTTTCGTACTGTTTGGGTCAAAATTAGCCTAGAAAATGATTATTATTAAAATGGAGAAGAAAAATTTTCTTCACTTATTTCACATTTTTGCCAAGGGGTACCCCTTAAAAAAATCGCTAAAATTAGAGGAAAATTTTATGTCTCCGATTTTGATAAAAACTTGGTTTTTAACTAATTTGGACCTACCGAAAACGATGGCGTTGGTTAAAATATGATACGATTAACGGTTTTCTAGGTATCAGATCCATTGTGCTAAAATTCCAAACTGTATGAATTGAGACGACAAAATTTTGATTTGTGTGTGTTGGGCGTTAAAATGAACCTGATTTTCGTACTATTTGGGTCAAAATTAGCCTAGAAAATGATTATTATTAAAATGGAGAAGATAAAACATTAAAACTCAAATCATGACTTTTACATCAACTAAAATAAACTAGGGACCAAAATATCGAGCATAAAAGGAAAATAATTTATATTTATATATATATATTTTTTGGTGCTTGTGTACCGTTAATATTTCATCGGGTATTTAATCATATTAAATATTAATAAATACAATGCAAATTAAAATAATACCACTTAAATTATTCTATTATGGGTTGTTGTTGGTTACAATATATGGTAAGTATATGGAATTTGTTCTGTAGGCTAATTTTTGTAAATTTATCAGGATGTTAGTTAAAGTTGTTATTAGTGTTAGTTAAAATACAAAATATAGAATTTTAGATTGAGTTAGAAGTGGTATACAGGATATGGTTGTATTATTATTATTCAACAAAATATTAACTAAATACCGGATTCCGGTAAACCGCTACATGTTTCGTATTTTCCGGTATGATTTAAAGTACAATATCTGTAGAGATGGACATTTGAGATGGTTTAAATAATATTAAATATAATATTTTATATTTTATGTGTTCATTTTCCTGTTTTAGTGGTTTTAATAACATTTTTTATTTTAAATAAACTTCATTAATCATAAACAGCGTACAAAATATGGAATCTGTACTATGGACCACAAAAGTTAATGTCTTATTTTTAAATTTTATATTTGATTTGTACCTTATTGATTCGGTTTTCGAAAAAAAAAAAATTCGAATAAAATTTGGTACAACTATAAAATTTAAAAAAATGACATCAACTATTCTGGCCAAGTGTACATTTATAAGTACGTGAAAATTTTAACATATAGGAAATTGAACTTTTTGATCCACTATAAATTATTCCTTTTTTGCTCGATATTTTGGTCCCTATTGTATTTTAGTTGATGTAAAAGTCATGATTTGAGTTTTAATGTTTTAGAATTAAATGTTTTATAAGGTGTCAAAAAACTCAAATGTTATTTGATAACTTTGTTTTTACCGACATTTCTTCTTAAAGATATTCGACAATAGGTGAACCAATGAAATGTTTTCTCAAAATCTGATTGATCTTACCTAATCGATGTCGAAAATAACTTTAGTATGGAACATATGTGATTGCTATTATAAATTACTAGCTGACCCGCCCCGGCTTCGCACGAGTTCTTTACAGAAAATATAAAACAGCCTATGTTACTCCGAGGAGATGTACCTTTCGGTAAAATTGGTTGAGTAGTTTTTGAATTAAATCGTAACTAACAAAAAATCAATCATCTTTCTTCGTTATACATAATAGTATGACCCGTCGCGGCTTCACCCGTAAAAACTTTGTAACGCCCTTATAACCAAGTTACATAATATTTTCTCCCGTCAAGGACTGATAAATTGTTAATTTTTGAAATACATTTATTTTATGTACTGCCACCTATTGGCAAAATTTTTGAAGTACTCATGTTGTGTATACCGCCATCTATAGGCAAATTTTTAAAACGTATTTGTTGTATGCATGGCTATCTATGCATATTACTACAAAAATAAACGAACTTAATATTAATTTCAAAATGATTCACTATGTGAATAGAAATCGAAACAAATGAATTCGAAACAAATATGAACAATGTACTGTATTAATATATGATCAACTGTTACATATCAATCACTTTATGCAGACTGCTGTCTGTTGCATGCTTATATAAATAACAGTCAAAATGTCTACATCCCCACTCCTGGGAGACAATGTATAACACACAGCACCTAGAGCAACGAACATCTGTTACTATGCACTGATTAATTATACACCTATACATCAATAAATTATACAACTATACATTTTTTTATAATATATACGGACCACTTTATACAAAAACTTGACAAATCATATACTAAAACCTTCCTCGAGAATCACTTTATAGACAGACAGGCGCGGCTGGGGGACTTTATTTTATAATATGTAAGGATTATAAAACAAATTTTTTAAATCCTATCTCTTGAAGTACATTTTATTAACGATTATAATCTGTACTAATTTTAGGCCCAGCTCTGATTCGTTAACGTTCTAAAATTACAAAAATTTACTTCATGCCTTGGAAAATTGATGGAAGCATTCAATTCAAGTACGCGAGATTCAAGTTCCGCCAAGCCATTTATTTCATTTTTTGTAAAAATATTGTATTTTATGATTTTTGCAGAAGATGTATTATTTGGTTCAATGAATATAACTTCAATACCAGCTATATTAGCTGCTGGCTGGTGAATTTCTTTCGAAGGTACTAAGAGTAGGTCTTATTCTTAAAGAATCCAATTATAGTACTTATTGTTTTAATAAATAATTTTAAAATTGTCGAGCCGCAAACGTTATCTCTGATATTAAGCAATAATATTAATGTTTGCTTGATCTGTCAGACCCAAGCTGTCTGCTGGAGGGTTGAATGCGATTTTGTTTGTAATTACACATTACTTAATATATATTCGTACCTATTATCGCGCTTAAAACCTAGGATATTTAAGAAAATGATTTAAAAATAGAATCTCAATTTATTTGAAAAACTATTAAAAATTTTCTATTCCGTTTTCTTTATTCTATCATTCTTTTAAATTTGTGGTATAACTTGAAATAATAGTAATTGTTTCTGAATCTGCAAAAAATACAAAACTGTAAAATGAGTGAAATAGTGTATTACTTGGAATGACGCATACAATTCACAGTGTGCTTCACATATAACTGTGAGTTTAATTCAACGAATATTTAAACTTACAAAACTGTTTAAATACATGGAAATATTTTATCATTTTGTTACAATCCTTTATACGTATTATATTTTGTGAAAATTTCAACAAACATTTTCTAAAAATAATATATGTAATAAAGTTAAAGGAAAATTGTCTCTCCATTCTTTGTGGAATAGAACATGCCCTTTTTTAAATACTTTTCATATCGTTTCATTACATATGTAACCATTTTTTTCAAAGTAATCATTATATAGTATGAGGGTATTATTAGTCTTGCTTTTCAGTGCATTCCAGTTTTTTTAGGATTAAAAAAAATTTTGAGTCCGGTACTCAATCATAATGTGAATATGTACAATAGCAATGGATGTTCATATACAATGTTAAATTCGCATTTAAAACCGGAATGCCGATGATTTCGGTCACATAGCAGATCGTTACATAAAAAACGTGACAGTCGAATCTGAAATTTCATTTCAATCCCTATTTAAATCATACTATAGATGTGTTCACATCTCTCACAAAAAAAAGATAGCGTGCAAAAGTTAATGCATGCAATGTGAACGATACTTTTGTACAAGAATTACTTCTCAAAGCAAAGTCCCAGTTTTGAACTTCGAAATCAAACTATGCATAGTCACATGAAAAGGTAATGCGGTACTCCATTTGATGTATTTTAAATCATCATAAAACGTTAATTATCATACAAATTGTGTCTCTGAATAACAAAAAAATCCGGAAAACATTGTATTTTGTAAACAGCTAATCATTTCTGTTTTAATTATGTTTAAAAAGATCCCTCACTGTATCTATGAAACAAGAATTCTAATTACAAAAAAATAACCTATTTTTGAAATGTATTGTATATTTATACACATACAAGAATATTTTGGACATTTGAAAAAGTTTTTGTTTCATCCGTACAATGCTACAAGTAAGAAATTTCGTTACCCAAATAAAATGAATAAACTCATCGTGTATTTCGAATCAGTGTTCAATTCATGTTTAAAATTTAAATAAGGTTCTTAATTTACTCTTACATAAATAATGAAATAATGGGGTTCTACCTCTGTTTCTGAGACTTCACAGTCTATAACCAACGGCACTCAGATTATTATTTTTAACTTTTAACCATATATTAATGATGTGGGTGGCGAAGTACAAGGAATTTGTATGCAAACCAGGAATTGGTGGATTGTGCGGCTACAACCAACTTGATAGGAAACTGCAGAAAACCTTCACAAGCATAGCCGGTTACTTCATTCTTGTCCACACACCGACATCCATTTAGTCAATTACTTGCCACATTAATATTATTTGACAAACTGACACCGTTGGGAATGGAACCCGTAACCAAACGGCCGCTTAGATTGATTTACAATACAGTTGTAACTTTAAATACACGGAAAACCAAACCTAACAGCACTTGCAGTAATTCCTTTGAAACATCCTGTAATTTTTCTAACGAAACGAATTGAAAGTATTAAAAAAAAACAAGCATGTTCTTGCACAGAGTAGATGGATGAACAATTTTCCTTAACTGAAAATTCTTTGTAATACTTCAAAACCGCCTGAAACTACTACTCGTACTACAACTACTAACCATCTCATCTAAAAACTCAAATATCTTATTTTCGTTTTAGTGAAGATAATGAGTATAACGCAAATTTTTATAATACTAACTACCGTTCAGACAAAATTTTATTTTTCAGTAATGATTTTTTCATTCCCGAGTATATGTGTATATCGGTCGTATTTTGCAGCATTTTATATGGTGAATATTAACATTATGGAATTAAAATTCAACTAGGTATTTAAATAAAGCGACATCCATATATATTGATTATTATTTGTTAAAATAATTACTGTTCAATGCTATAGCCGTATTGAAAACTATGTCGAAGAGTGTAACTGGCTTTAATATATGTTAATACATATATAGATAGATTGTAGCGGCAGCCCTGGACGGGCTACACTTCGATCATAAGGTCCATTGTGATGCCTAACGATGTGAAGATGTGAGTGGAGTGGAAGGAATTTATGTGTGTAGGCTAGGAATTGGTTGGATGTGCGGCTGCAGCCGACTCTGATAAGACCTATGCCGATATTCACCTGGAGTTCGTGAAGGAAACTGCAGAAAACCTTCACAAGCATAGCCGGTTACTTCGTTTTTGTCCATAAGCCGACATTTTAGTCAATTTATGTTAATAATAATGTCCAGCAATTGCTACATAAAATTTAAAAAAAAATTTTATAAAGTAAGCATATATTTCCCTCATTTTTTCCATATTTCGCTTAAAATTATGCTAGATGAATGATATCGATCTTGGACTGTTAATTGATTCCTATAGTAATACACTCACACAAATATTTCATATGAATCGGCAAATTTAATTAAATTGTGAACGTGGGAATCCATTGCCATAAAAATGGACCGTTTTAATGTGTATTAAAAATGTTCAAACTGGGGATGTTATGGATTAGGGATGTTGCAGATGCGGATGCGTATATTTCAGTTTTTTTTTAATGAGATATTTCAAGTTTTTTTTAAGAGATAAACAATTTATGTACATGATGAAATGAAAAGGAACTTTGATTTTAAAAAAAACTTGAAATTTAATCCCCGTTCGCAGATGTATTACGTTTATTTTATAAACGTAACCCTAGTAACGCATATGTAACTATCGCAGTTGAGCCCGACCACTCTGTTTCTAATTATTGCCACTCATAGCCGAACGTAAGAAACGAACACCAATAGGTATAATCTATTGATCTATTTGCTTCACGATGTGAAATTTGTTTAGCGTGCTTGCAGTCTTGAATGAGCAAACGCTATCCTATAATATATTTAATACACATATATTTAATAACTATATTTAATAAATAAAATTTTATTGAGGACATATGGTGTAACCGCCGCAGAGTTTCAGTAGCGTGAATATACCTATATACAACTTGTAGGTAATGCAGTTATGATACACATATACAGGATGTTCTAAAATTCATTCTGGAAAACTATAATCGACGGTGTAGAGTTGCAAAAAACATTCAAAAAAGTTCGATTTGACGCTTCTCTTTTTGAGATATAATCAATCATTAATAAATTCAACCAATCACTGAGCACATAGTGTAAGGAGGCGTGGCCTCAGTAGTAGAGCGGGGCGCTTTACCTTTTAAAGGCTCGCAGGAAGAGGACCCGTCTCCCTACACTTTGCGCTCTGGGATTGGTTGAATTTATCAATGTTTAATTGATGGTATCTTAATAAATAAGCGTCAAATCGAAAAACTTTATAAAACTTTTTTGTTTGTTTTTTTTTTGCAGCTCTTTTTTACACCGTGGTATAGTTTTTTTGAATGAATTTCAGAACATCCTGTATACACTATCCATACGAAAATAAACACATCTATTTATATATAAGATTGTCAAATGATAATTAATGAGAACTCTAGGTTTTTGAAATAAAATTTCAAATTCGTCCCAAGACCTAGATCGGTTTTTATATTATAAATACGTATTTCGACAACAAAGTAGTCATCATCAGTATAAATTAGCTAGTCGTAATTTACTCTTTGACAATTAAAAATTAAATAGAAAATAAAAATAAATAGACAAAATAAAAAATAAACAAAAATATTAAACAAAAATAAAATAAAATAAATTTTATTAACATTACTCTTATATTGTCATACATTTTGAAATTTTACATCTATTTAGACTTGCATGGTACTTTTCAATTACATTTCATTTGGACTTCAATTATAAAATGAGTGTAGTATATAAATCAAAGGTCGTGTTCATCTAGGAATTTCTAGATATACAATCATATAAACTTGATTCGTTTACACAGAAATATGGAAATACAATTAATAGAGAAAAGCCATAATGTTAATATCATAAAAATTCATATAAGATTTTCAGGAATATTTTATGTATTATCTTAAACGAACCGTATGACGCGACACTCACACTACCTTTATGTAAAGATTGGATAAAAGTAACTTCAGTATAGCGTAATCTACCCAAAGAAAGCAAACACGGGAGGATAGATACATCCACCTGAGCCTGATATACCTTTATAGTACCGAGGCTAAGGAACTAATTGTCAATGAAAATTGGTACAAGCAATGAATATTGGTACATACATTCATTGCATCCTACCCTTTAAAATAGGATGTGTTAAAATTTTTACCATTTTGAGCAGTACGAATGCAAAAATTTTAAAAATTGAGATCTTTAATATCCAAGGTACACTGGATGTCCTTAAATTGTAGGTAAGAGGGAGGCAGATTTTTTATTATCAAGATCATAAAATGGTACATATTTAAATTTAAAATAATATAATAATAATTTATAGCCATAGAGTAATAAACCAGTAACGTGTTTTATTGGTTTATTACTCTGTGGTCATAAAATTAAAATTCTATTACTATTTTAAATTTGAATATGTATGCACCCATTTTGATGATATTGATAAGAAAAATTCTGACCGCCATCTTACTGACAATTTAAGGGCATCACTGTACTGTTACTGTACTGTCCTGTACTGTTAAATGGTGTAAAAAGAACATACAATGGTTAAAAAATAACTGTTTAGAATACAAGTTGCCTGACTACAAAGTATGACAATCATGAGTTGTGTTGTCTCATACTACTGTTTTCAACAGAAAATTTTGATACTGTAGGAGTTGATAAATTTTACACACGAATCAAAATTACTAGGAGCACATTGGATAAATACAACTATCTGTATATTTTCTGATTTTGAACCATTACAAAATTAGAACTAAACATAAAATACTCTTTGTGAACCTTACATATTTTGATGATATATGAAAAGAAAACATTTCATGATATACGGGTAGAATATGATCGGTATTTGAACGACATACAACATTTTATCATATATTAATAAATTTTAGCACATGTGAAAACCTAATGGCATAATGGAAGTAAAAACATAGACACACACATATATTTCTTTATTGAGAAAACTGTCAAATGTAACTTCATCATTGACATTAAACACACTTGTCAGATTGAATTATCTTTAAAAACATATATAAAAAGTGACAACCATCTGACTTTGATGTCAAGCTTTATTTGTAATAAAATATTGAAAATACGAAAAATGTTTAAGGAAAAACTAGAAAAAAAATATGATAAAGAAACATGGATATACTATCATTTACAATAACTCTATCGGTAGACAGTTTTTAGGATATTGAAGGTAGAAATATCTTCTTATTTTTTTTTTAAATTGAGGACATGTTTGCTAGTATTAGTGCCACCGTATGTTTACGTGTCGTTTTAACAAAGAGAGTTCCCTATAGATCTGCAACAAATTAATATATCTGATAAAAACCGCAAGATATTCGTAACAGTTTACTACGATTGCAGAATTCAAGCACACTTTTTTAAAGAAAAAATTAAAGAAAACAAATATTTGTTATTGTTTTGTTTTTATTACTCCACGACGACACAGAGACGGAATATGCGTTTCGGGTAAGAAGTTGTTTGTTAGCTTGTTTGTGTGTTTGTATGCCTGATTTCTCAGAAACTATTGGACCGATTTTGATATGGTTTATTGCATTACATCGGTATCACCTCAAAGCCTGTTCTTAGTTATGTTTTACGGTTGTATAGTTTTATCTCTATCTCTTTCTGATATTATTAAATACAGTTAAGGTAATAGGCCATCGCAGGCCATAAGGAGTGGTCTATAACCGTAAAATAAAGACGTTTTATGTGTGTTTGAATGTCTGTTGCCATTTTTCTCAGAAACTACTGGACTGATTTCGATGCGGTATGTTGAATTACAAAGACATCATCAGTGCATGTTTATTTTCATGTTTTACGATTATAGATTAAAAGGGGGCGCTGCAGTAGATATGTTTCTCAAAAACTACTAGATCGATTTTGATGCAGTTTTTCGTATTATATAGGTATCAGCTTAGAGCAGGTTCTTTGTCATACTTTAAGGCCGTCAAAGACGCTTCAGGATGGATAACTAAAGCTTCTCTACGCAGTCTATAGGTCATATTACGACAGTTAATCAATATCTTTAATCTTGTTGCTATATGTAAGTATAATTAATATACTTATATTTACATTAAATAGTAAAATTGTTTGAAATACTATTTATAAGTGTTTAATAGTAGGAATTGAATTACAATATCACAACGCCACAGACGGTTCTAAAGTAATACCAACACATTTTTTAATTATTTAATTATTTCACCCTTTTTAGCGCTGTGTACATTCAAATCGTCTTTGAACCAAAAGTATCAGAGTATGATATTTACATCGAGATATTTACAAAGAAATGCAAAATTCAGCTATGCGATATTATATTAAGGTGCTTCAGCATATGTCGAACCTATGTTTAGGTCATCATAAATATGTCTACAAAAAAATTCAATCTCTAAAAAAATTATTTCCATCTCTATAAATAATATCAATTCCATTTATGAAATAAAAATAAGAGAAGATATCATTTTCCCTTCAACATTTTTAAGACCTTCAGTAAAACAATACATGAAAATGTATATTGTATATAGAATTAGAAATGCCTTAATATTTTCATTTATTTAGTTTTTCTCTTGGAATTTTATGTTAGTAAAAAACATATCACATTCTTTGTAAACAATATAACGTCTCGGATATTATTAGTTGACCTATTTATGTTTCTTATCGGTGAAAGAATTTAACTATTGATAGAATAAATATTTTCTCCTTTTCTTCATAAAATGATAGGCTTCATTTTTATTTATTCAACTGTTATTATTTGATCGTGTATTAATATTTTAAATGTTTTACTTAAATATTTTGAAAATTATCATGTCTCTTCCCAACACTGGCACCAACATTTAGCGACACAAAATAATTCAAAGAGTTGTAATTTGAATGATACTTTCATGTCAATTTCAATTTGCCTGCAGATCAATAAGCATTAAACGCTAGTAACTTCCGTTGGTATAATATAACTGTAAGGCAGCTATACTAATAACAGATAGATAGACGCTAGTTTACAAAACATAATTTTAAAAATGTTTTGAGCTTGAGGAACATACTTTTAAACTTAGATGTATAGCACTAGAGGAAGCAAAATCCAGACTTTGATTGAAACCACAAATCAGAAGTGGCATTTTACTTATGTCAGATTTTTTAAAAGCATTCCAAGTAGTCCAGTTGGTAAAGGCACTCTATTTGGAACTTGAAGGTTGCTGGTTCGATTTCCAAAGGCGGCGAAAAAAGAATTAATGGGTCGGTTAATTGACTAAACTTTCGGCGTATGGAAAAGTACCCAAGTAACCAGCTATGCTTGAAAAGGTTTACTTCAGTTTCCTACCACAAACTCCAGATGAATATCGGCGTAGTTCCTATCAAACTCGGCTGCAGTCGCAGAACCAACCAATTCCTAGTCTACATACACATTTCTGTTCTTTAGGGGTCGGTAAAAAAGGTCTAGAAAGACCTAGTTGCCAGGCTTCGGCCTCCCCTCCACTACTACTACTACGACTGTCGGATTTTGGAAATTTTTTCACAAACAGTAGGATATAGAGAGGAAAAACGTCGTGCCGCAATCAAATTTTTTAAATAAATTGAAAATGTAACATATTATCAAACCCTGAGTCTAGTATATGATTCTTTTACAAAATTTCTATTATGTGTGGAGATATATATATATATAGATGCCTCGAGGTTGCAATTAAAAAGAGACATCAGATGCATAGGAATCTGTATAAAAACTGAAAATAATATATGATATACGGAACAGCTGAAGTTGAATCATTCAGTACTATAGTTCACTATATATAATTTATCTTTGTGTATGCATATAATATGGAACGTGATTTGTCTTTGTGAATAGTCTGTTTTTTAGTGATAAGCCGTATCATATTTATGATACATAAGCAGTTTTCTTTATTATTTGTTATAAGTCTGTGATGGTTGGTTTATTTGTCTATGTAATAATGGGTAGAGTGGTATATCAATGTATTTGAATAATTTATGAGATTCATGCAAACTAATATAAAATAATCTAAATTTCTAATAAATATTCTTTAATATTAAAATAATGATTGAACAGGTATGGCAAAAAATTATACTTTTTATCTATAAATAAATGTATGAAGTTTTTATAATTGACAGACAGAAATTTTTGTATACATTTTTTTCTATTTTTAGTCAAATAATTTAATTAAAATCCAAAAATTATGTTTTAAGTAATAGAAGCTTATTGATTTTAACTTTAAATTTTAGTTTTATATAAAATATCCGAGAAATGAATTATAAATATAAAGTCTGAGAAACAAATTACCAGAATTCCGCCGGTACGTTGGTCGAAAATTTATGTCGTCCCCGGCCTAAATCTTTGAATCAAAGTAGTCATGTGCATGAAGTTAATATAGCCAACGAAATTTCTATGGAAATATATAAATACAAGTAAATATATAAGCTGTTTCATTCTAAACAATGTATCATTTCTTCAAGAAAGCGTTTTCTAGAAAAATAACCCAAATAAAAGTTGTTTTGTTCTGAGACGGTTTTTTATGTTAACTTTGACTTTTATATTGGCCTTATGATGGTCGTATTATGAAGGTAAGGTTTGTTTTTTCAAATGGCGGTTTTTTCCACTGTTTATAATCTCAGATTCTGAAATTTATAATCCCAAATACATGTTCATGGGCCAAAATCATCTCCGCAGGTCGTTTAGAGGTCGTGGAAAGGGTAAGCCAGAAGTTAATTGATTTTAGAGAATGAGAAACTTCTATTAATGTTATTGGCATCAAAGAGTCAGTCTTTCGCCTCAGAAATTCAAGATTTGTAGTAATTCATTTTCAGAGATTGTGGTGATGAAATAAAAACACTTTAAGTTCATATTATTTTTTCTACTCATATATTTTAAAAAAATTTTGCTTTTTACATTGAAAAATTGTTTTTAATGACATGTGTCACATTTTTTATACACTGTCAAACTGTCAGATGTACCTCAGAATGACTATATGTACGAAGAATATTATGTAAATAATACATATCAAATAAATAATAATAATCAAAAAAATTAAAAAATTCACAAAAAAATACGTGAAAATGTTCAAAATGTTGAAAATACTTGATACAGTTGAGACAGAAAAAGTAACACATGAAACTTGCCGGAAAATATAATTTTGGTATATATGGAAAATTTGATTTGACAATTTCTATTGGGCTAGTTAATCCGACCAAACAATGCGAACAATTTCGTGGACAAAATTGAAGTGCATCAAATTTTGTAAAAAGAAAGTTTTGAATCTGGGACGCATGCATGATATGAAAACTTAACCATGAATGTCGTGTTTATTGTGAGCAATGTGATTGGTTGACAAACTCGAATGGATGCTGATGCCGATGATTGCCGTATGTCACATACCCGATCGTTACAAGAAAACGTGGCATTGTACAAACTGAAAGTTCATTTCATTCACCATATAAAATCGTGATATTGTAGATATTGTATAAAATCGTGAATCGAGATATTGTAGATATGGTATAAAATCGTGAATCGTGATATTGTAGATATTGTATAAAATCGTGATATTGCAAATAAAACGTGACATTGTAGAAAGTGAAAGTTCATTCCATTCACCATATAAAATCTTGTATAGTCTCGCTATAATTGTTTTCACATCAAAAATATCTTATACTTTCTTGAATAAAGTCAATTCGAGATATGGAAGGGGTAATTATTCAAAGTACTGGTTATTCAATTTTCGAAAGAAGTAAAAATTCAAATATAACAATTGATAAAATTATGAATGACAATGCCACGAATTTTTGGTGAATTAGTCATAATCACTAGAAAAGCCAAACAATTAACGTGCCTTTTGGTTGGTAATGATAAATGAAATTATTTATTATTTTTCAAAATAAATTTTTCATAAAATTGTATAAGACTAAATTTTGCTTTCGTATTCTTTTTAATTTAATCTATTTAAAATCTTAAAAGTTTATTAAAAATTCATAAACAAGAAATTGATAACAAAACTGCGAGGGGTGCAACCCCTTAAAAATATACGAACGTTATTCAAATAAAACAGATGTGTTAAATGTTTGATGTGCGGTGTTCAATGTCTTATAACATCACGGGAAATGAAATTTTGCCTGACGAAAAAAGCTATTCTTTATAAAATATTAGAAAACATGGATATTCAATGAGCCAGAGCCTAGAACTGAAGAAATATCCGCAATAAAAACACTTTTTCCGCACAGTATTTCTAATAAGTACATAATAATTTGTATTGTTCTATTTGTGTACGTGTTACACGTAATAACGGTATATTGGAAACGTAATTACCGACATCAACAACGCTAAAAGATAAAAGATCGTGAGATAATGTCGTTAAAGGTTAAAAATAACTCATATAAGTAGCAAGAATTAAAAAAAAAAAACTTTTAAATCCAAATTTCGGAATCCAAACCACTTAAATTTTTTCCACAGATTCATAAAGCCATTAATATTTGTGTAAAGATAATAATAAATTTATTCCCTCTTATAACAAAATAGCTTTGTTATTTTTTACAAGGAAAGTGCCAAAAGTTTGGATAAAAAAAGTGCACGATTGATTTTTTAACGGTTTTTCTGCCGCGTTTTAAAATATTTTTATAACAGAAAAAGCACAGATCGTGAGAAATGATAAGTATCCACATACTTTTTAAACAATATTGAAAGCATATAAAAAGAAAATACTTTTCTCTGCAGTAAGTTTTGTCTGGCCCACACGTTGTATTCATTCATTTAATATCTACATAATACAGTTCTAAATTCGTGATTGGAGAAAAAATTGGTCTATAATTTACGTTCTGAACCTTGAAAGGTGGTGAGGGATCGATTTTAAGTCAATACACAAAATTTATTTACATTTTGTGGGTCCATGAAGTTTTTTACGTTTTTCATGATGGTTTTAATGTCAAAGAAAAATGTTGAATTTAAGCATTTTCTATCAAACGTATTTCTGCGGGTCCAGTTGGTGGAGGTTAGCCATATCTTGTGGACGTCCTGAGGTTTTTGTAAGTTGGTGGCAATCGATTGTCAGGATTTATTCCCTAAGATTATATTCCATTAACTTTTTTATCTGAAAACGTCTATTGGCTTGTTATACTGGTAGTCGGTCGCACATTCTTGGGTGACGAAATACTTTAAGATTTCCATCCCTTGTAACTTCGAGATCATGTCTTTGTATCTGTTGCGCTGTATTTTTTTGGCCTGTGACGTAATCGTATACCAGTCATGCTCGTAAATGCTTACGAATTAGCGAAAGTTTCGGGAGCGTCGTAAATAAAATGAAATAACCGTGAAAAGCAGATGAATATCGGCATAGTTCCTATCATAGTCGGCTGCAGCCGCATATCCTACCAATTCCTAGTCTACTCACAAATTCCTTCCACTCCACTCACATCCTCACATCCTAAGGCATCACAATGGACCTTATGGTCGAAGTGTAGCCCGTCCAGGGCAGCCTTTACAATCTACCTCTACCGTGAAAAGCGATTATGTAGCTGAGCAAACGATAGTACAGCGGCCAGTGATAAATCCAAACGTCTACGGATCATGTGCAGGATGTTTTCATGAAAAGTATACGGCACGCACGTGTCAAAGATCCTTTAAAATGATGTTAGGTTCATTACAGTTTAAGATATTTGAATTATAAAGCTCTGACAGTAATTTTTGGGATTGATAGGTTGTGAAGTGATACAATTTTTTTCAAAAACAGCAAAAAATACAGTAGTTTTGGATACCGCAAACTCAAAATTATAAAATATGAACCTCCATCTACATAATAGGCCTCTAATATAAATTCTCACATCAAACGTAATCTTTCAATCTTCAACTTTGATCAATTTAAAAATATCCTTTTGCGCAAAACCTCAAAGATATGAACCGTGCCTTTCTTCTTTTTTATTTTTGTCTGAATTATAATTGTATGATATATTTGTTTCCGATATGTTTTGGTCACAAAAGTAGCGTGCATTTTTGAAAATTCAGTAATTGACTTCGGCAAAATCTGCTCATGATAAATATACTAACAAATTTTATTCGAAACACTTTCCCAAAAACCGAATAAATAAGGAATAAATCAACTTAAAACATTTAATCAAATGCTAGTGAATAATGCTGATAAGATCTTGTCCTTCAGGTTTCTGTGCTCATAGGCTTGTTGAATAGAAAACTTCTGAGAAAATCCAATGCAATATGTGGAATAGGTATTACAGTTAACCTCCCAATCGTTCTATCTCTGTACTTAAATCTTCCTCCTCTCCTTGTTTGATGTTGTTGATGATGACTAAAATGAATTATTCATGTGGAATAATATTGCCTAGTGGCGTGTTTATCATATATCTTCAATAGAAGGGCCAATTAAACTAAATCATTTAAACACATCTATATATTTATATCATTCTATTTCTCACCCATAGTAAAAAAAATTGCTTTTTCATCAATTATATATTTATTTATTTTATTCATATAAATCTTAAAGAATAACAAAAAATAAAATATGGATATTTTTTGTTTTTCATACAACAACCCACGTTATCTACACATAATTTAGTTACTTAGTGTGAGGTATTATCTGTTTACATAAGCTTAAATATATCAGTCTTTTTAACTATCCAAATTAATTTGGGTAACTGAGTACCACGTGCTCCCGTATAAGCTTAAATGAATAAAATACATACATTTGTCAGCCATATTGAAGAAGCGATTGTTGTTTTAACAGACTTTGAGAATAATTCCGCTCATGCTATTTTGATAGAATATTGTATTCAAAATTAGACGTAAACAATGAAAAGTATCCTTAATTGGAGTTTCATATGGTGTAATTGCTAAGGAACAATTTTAAAGAGTTCAAAAGAGTTCATACGTTAGAATACCTGATTCCAATAGTAACAAGTGAAAATAACAACTAACTGAGTTAATTGTCTAAATAGATCTTGTTTTGTTTTGTTTTTTAATTTTATTTTCTCTAACGGTGTCATAGGTCCCGTGCATTTCCCGCAATGGGGGAGGGCTGCGCGATCCAATTTTGCGCAAAGGGATATTAATTTAAATTGATCAAAGTTGAAGTTTGAAAGATTACGTTTGATGTCAGAATTTATATTAGAGACCTATGATGTAGATGGAGGTTCATATTTTATAATTTTGAGTTTGCGGTATCCAAAACTACTGTATTTTTTGCTGTTTTTGAAAAAAATTGTATCACTTCTCAACCTATCAATCCCAAAAATCATTGTCAGAGCTTTATAATTCAAATATCTTAAACTGTAATGTACCTAACATCATTTTAAAGGATCTTTGACAAAGACTCTACAATGTCTGCATTCACATCATCTCTTTAAATTCATTAGATTCGGCTTTAATAAATTCATAGGGCGCTGTTGGCGAATTTCTATTCATAATGGTTACATCGGACTCTTTCACAATATCTAATAGTAGACTATGTGTTTTAAGCTCAATACTCTATTCCTTTTATGTGTAAAATTAAGGTCACATTACAAAATCGGCTAAAATTTGCATGTAAGAGTTTGGTAAGCATATTTTAGTCCAATGTGCATATTAAGTACAAAATTTGGTCAACATGAAACATGAAACAACTTTACTTAAAAATATTGAAATGACGTATTTCATAGGAATCCTTTCTATTGAAATAATTAATCTCTAACGGAAATTGTTATATTGATTTTAATGATATTGTATTAAAACTTATTTAAGTTTCTTAGAAATTGTCATACTGATTTTGTTTTTTTAAAGAATAAACAATCTATACGATAGCATATACAATACGAATATATAGGTACAATATATACGATGCATGGCTTACTATTCATTACATACTTTGTCCTTGAAATTTTAATTGTACTTGATCATAAAATTTTTACTTTTTACCTCTTTAAAAGTATTAAAGCACATTTATGTCGAATAAATTTTAGCAAAAATAACCAACGACCAAAGAGAAAAACCGCACTTTATAGAGTAGAAGATAATTTTATTATGGAAAACAGTTACTTTTTGCAGTCAGCGATAATCTTTTTTGAAAGATCAGTTTCAATTTATATTTAAATATTCAAAAGATTTGCACAGAGTTCCAGACGAAGTAACTGTCCATCACGAAATTATTTTTGGGGGCATTTTTTTCTTTTGGAAGTAGATTTTTTTGTCAAAAGTTTTCTGACATCCATATCTTAAGAAATGTTTTTCCGATGTAAAGAAATATACGATCACGGAAGAATCTTACAAACCACACACTATTTCAACATCTTAGCTAGGTACATCGGACAAGATAATGGTAACGTTAACAACCATTCAATTTACATATATCTTTGTATTATTCCTAGCACATTTAATTTAGAAGTTTTGTGGCGGATTAAGATAATATCAATATGTTGGAGTAAAACCTTACAGTTGAGTCAAATCTTTCAATCCTTTCAAAAGATCGCCTAGGAAATTATATTAGTAAGATAAGAATGATCAATATATTCTGAAATTTCGCATCTTAATGATTCCTTGGAATTGTCGTTCGGGGTTGTTAATGACGGATGCTATGCGTCTATAATTTATTTATATACATATAAATGTGCTATCATAGTAAGGATAGGATTTAGACTACCAGCAAATTTTTATACCCGATTTATATGGTATATACAAGGGTTTATTAAGTTAAGTCCTGACTTTGTAACGCTTGAAAATATTGATTGCAGAAATTCGTCCAGTTCCGCATATCCATCCGTCTGTCTGTCTGTGGACACGATAACTCAAAAACGAAAAGAGATTACGAGCTGAAATTTAATGTAAAGTCAAGTTTGAATGGACAATATCGGACCATGTTTGGGCAAAATGGACTGGCAACTGCCCGTCTTTGAACCGTAATAGATAGAACAAAAATTTGTTCCTTTAAAAGACAAAAAATGTTCCTTTAAAAACGGTGTTCGTTTAAAATTTTTTTCTCATAAACTCATTATATATCGGTTGTTATTTTCACTTATTTTTTTTTAATAGTTTAAGTGTATTATGGCTTATAAAATATTCATATTTTGTTTTGTTTTAAATGTAGATTTGTTTTACAGGACCGTATGTATACGCATATAGCTTTAGAGCTACGAGTAGCTCTATCGTATTCTAAAAATTATTTTTTATATTTTCACTGCTCTTTATTGCGAACATTCTGTATATATGCTCTTGGATTTAATGTATATTATTATTGATTAAGATAACAAAATAATAATAATAATAACAAACAACATTAGTTACTTCCGATATAATTCGTGATTAACACTCATTTATAAGCTATTAAAATTTATATAGTGTTGACAGATGTAAATATATAGAAATGTAATTTGAATACCTTAAACCTATAAAATAAATACGTGAGTACACGAAGAAATATTTCTCGTAACAAATGTTATGGCAGGTATAAAATTGTCTGTAAAGGTGGAATTAGACAAACGAGTTTGTATAAGTATTATAGATAGATAGATTGTAAAAGCTGCCCTGGACGAGCTACACTTCGACCATTAGGTCCATTGTGATGCCTAAGGATATGAGGGTGTGAGTGGAGTGGAAGGAATTTTTGTGTATAGACTAGGAATTGGGAGGATATGCGGCTGCAGCCGACTATGCTAGGTACTATGCCGATATTCATCTGGAGTTCGTGAAGGAAACTGCAGAAAACCTTCTCAAGCATAGCCGGTTACTTCGTTCTTGTCCATATGCCGACAGTTTAGTCAATTAACCGCCCCTTTTTTTCCTAATAATTGACAAACTGCCAATGTCGGGATTCGAACACATAACGCCTAAGACCGCTCGGCTACTTCGCCACGATTTATTGTTATATCTCCGACGCCCTTCAAGGCAGAGACTTAAAAACTGGTATGTATTTTAATATATACCAGTTTTTAAGCTTTTATACAAGTAAAGTTTCAATAACCGATCCAGTGGTTTTTATGTGATGCTCGAACAAACAAACAAACAAATAAACAGGCATTACGAATTTTTTCGAAAGTAGAAATTCTATTATTTTGTGAAATAAAATTATAACATGCCAAATTTACTATAAATTTTCTAAACTTTTTCTGTGCAGCAAAAACTATGAGGTGCCAGAAGTTGAAATTTCTCATTGAATATCACAAAATTAATGATTTAAACAGCTAAACGTTGGAGAAATACACTTATATGTGATTTGTGTTTGAAACTTTTCTATATCTTCCATCTTTTAACAAGGCTTTGCTTTGGGTTCATTTGTGCATAGAGCACCAAATTTTTATAGCCTATATGTTACCAAAGACATACAGACAAACAAAATGTGTCGAAAACAATTTTTGTATTAAACAGTTTTTGAGAAAAAGTTTAGTATTATTTTGAAGAATATTTGTTCCGGCAGTTAAATATAATTCTAAAGGGGTAACGTGCACTTAAAGTACCATATTTCATAAATATTCTGTAGAATTGTCAAGTTGATCCGATGACTAATTTTAAAAATAATGGCGGTGTTAATAGTGAAGCAGTTAAAAAATTGAAATTACCGTCCGTCGATATTGTACCGGATGAAGGTAATATTTTTTCACAAATTTTAAACTTTATTATGGTATTTTATATGACTTCTAACCGTGGGAATTGTGAAAAGGAAATATCGCATTCCAGGCAGCAAGTAAGTAATTTAATGAAAATTGTATTTGTAGTTATTATTTATAAGTGTACTTGAAATGCGTTTTTATCAAAACTATATTTTCAAAACTGTAACCACTGTATTTAAAAATATACTTCACGGATTTTTTTAAAATTTATACAGCATATTCCAGGCATTAAAAACTATGCCTTAATCGAAAGATTTTTATTTTAGCCAAAACTTTTAATTATAAATAATAAACGAGCGTTTTTTCTTCTCAAAATCTATGAAACACACTTCCGAGGGCTGTAATTTTGGTATATTTGAAAAAGTATTTTCGATCAATGTCTAAACTATTAAACAAATAATTTTTTATTTTTTATTTTAGATAAGGGTCACTAATCGCGCTGATTAAAATTTAGAATTAAATTTGTTATTTGAAATATTTGTGAAAGTTATTATTAAGTAAAAATTTGGGATAAAAATTCTCCGTGTACGTAAATAAGAACTGTAAACAAATTTATAAATATTTATATATATATATATATCAGCATTTAATAACAATTATTAATTATTATTATTAATAATATTTATTAATTGGGGTATTGTAGTTGAAAATGTTTTAAATTATTTGGTTGGTACCACATGATCGCTTATCAGAAATTTGTTGTTTAATTTATTGCTTTAAAATAATATTCCTAAATATATAAATTCTGTTTATTATTCAAATTTGTGTATTTAGCACACAACACGTTTGGTTGGTACAACAAGAGGATATTATTCAAGGTTCTCAAATTTACTATAAAATTTGAAGTTATAGAGAATGCATGTACCAGAACGTGGTACGACCACCACCGCCACCACCGACCGCCATAATATAGAAATATTGAAAAGAATGGGAAATCATGTTTTATAATATATTTTATTTAATTACAATAATTAAACAGAGTTTCGAAAATAATAAATATGGAATATCGCACATATAGAACGTAAGTTTGATAACATTATTTGACATTAAATGCTTGATATGATCGTACCCACGACCCCTGGCATTCTAGATCAACGCTCTGGCACTGAGCTATCTGAGATGTTATGGTAGTGAAATGAGCAAAATAGATTAAATAGGTTGAAGTGCACCAAATTCCGCCAATTATCATTATCATGGTAGTGAAATGCATATGATCTCTCACAATATTGATGTCAATGTATTATTAATTTGTTTATGTAGGTACTATTTACATACTTTAATTTTTTTTTTAAATAGCATCTTTTTGTCTATTGTTAGTATGGTTGCCTTTATATTATACCAACGCAAGTGACTAGCGTTTGCTTAATTTGACATTTAATAAATACGTCTAAACATTGATAACATTCTTTGACATTAATTGCTTGATATGAAATATAATACACATCTAGGAAGGGATTAATAATACATTTTACATGATAGTGAGAGGTGACATGAATTTCACTACCATTACATCTCAGGTAGCTTAAAGAAAATCAAAAGTAATTTAAACGTAACTACTTTAGTAAGAAAAAATTTTGTGGTATTTTAAACCAACTCAATTAAGTGCTTAAATATCCCGCACATACTCAGGTCATTATCAATGCGTGAACTATTTTCTTTTTACACAATCACAAATGTATAAAAATTAAAAGTAGTGTATAATGGTGCTATATACATATGGTTTTGTAATTAATAGTAATTACAGCTGTTTGAGCTGGAATTGTGGTAAAACTATTCATTTATAAAAACAAGTTTCAAAGAAAAGTGGTTTATTTAAAAAAAGAGCAAATTTTGGCCATTAAATCTTCGGTTTCGATCAATGTTTTTTCTTCTTAAATAGTGGATCCGATTTTACCCATTCACGAACTTGATCGCACATTTTTGCTCCACACCGCCAACTGAATGACACTTTTCTACATTAATAAAAATAGACCACACTATTTCCGGGGTCGACAAACAATCGACCACGTAATCATCATTCTTTATGAATTGAATATAGTTCATAAATCTTTCTTAAAGAGTTCTTAAAACCATGTCAATAGGGTATATACATGATACCAAATATGTCATATTTATTTTCAGAATATGAAAATACTGTTAATACTGTAATAATATTTAAAAACGAAATTAAAATCCGACAAATATCAAGGAAGCTATAAGCTTTTAAAGATTATTATCTGTTTCTTTCTTGTAAAACGGAGTTTTACGTGTGTTTTAAATGGTGATAGTATATTATGACGTCACAATGCATGTCAAGAGGGCTATCACCCTCTTTGTCTAATGGCTAATCGGAAATTTCAATCATTCATATCTCGCTTATTTATAAAGTTATTTAAAAAGTAATTTTACCTTGATATTTGTCAAGTAAACATGGTTCAATTGACGTGAAAAAAAATTTGCATGCATATTCCCTATTCCCTTTCCATATTTTCATGTCTAACAGCAAATATACATAACACTAGTGTATCCATATAGTGTAAAAAGAAACTATTCTGTTCTAAATGGCTATAATTATACAATTCTTGAATGATCTTATTCGTCTTAAAAAAAATTTTGGAATGTATACATACCATTTAATGGGATTTGACGTCCACAATTACATATTCCTATAAAGACGTTCAGCATGTTAGTGCAATAATGACTGAACGACAGTATCAGTTTTACTAGTATTGGAACTTTTAAAAATTTATATACCATCTAAAATATATTATTACTACTAGTAAAATATAATAATAATTTTTATATACGTATATCAAACTGTATATATAATTTATATTATGTGTGTTAATACGTAAAGGTGATTCATAATTTTGCATAAACTCAATATTTTAGAGGTTGCCACCTCTAAAAAATCTCAAAACCGGAGTTTAGGAAAATCTCCGGTTTTCGATAATTTTTCGGCCGGAGACTCTAAAATTTTTTTTCAATTCAGTATTGCAAATATTAACATATACTTTTCGTGCACTACTTTTTGTGAGTACATACACAAAACACTTACACAAGGGTTACAAAGGTGAAACTCTAAGTAAGTAAAATATAAACCAATATTTTATACAAAGAATTTTACTAAAATGAATGAATGGATGGATAGTTCGATAATTTCATATTTACACAAAAAAAAGTTGTCCAGTAACTTCAAATTTCTAACAATATGTCCAGCATATAAAACATTACGCCTTTTAAATGCCATCCATATTATCTATCTATACTATTATATAAATGTGAAAGCAACTCTGTTTGTTTGCTACCTCTTCACGACTAAACGGCTATACCGATCGTAATGAAATTTGGCAAGGAGATAGATTATATACTGGGGAAGGATATAGGCTATCTTTTGTCTCAAAAAATAATTTTGAAGGGGGTGAACATTAAAAAAAATACATACAGTCGAACATAGAATCTCCTCATTTTTTTTTGGAGTCGGTTAAAATGTTTGTTGAATTTATCATTTCCACAGAAATATACTTCTTAAAAATAACTATTAAATTATTTTATTAAAATTTTGTTTCAATTTTAAAATGTCAACTTTGATTGGTTTCATAGTAACTATAAACTATAATAGCACAATATAAATCGTTATATATCGATATGCATATACAGTATAGTCTCATTAATCCGGCACTATAAAAAACTATACGGTGCCGGATTATTGAACGTGCCGAACTATTGAAATGCCGGATAACTCTGGATGTCAAAATGTGAAAAAAGTGAAGAAGATTTTTGTTCTCGATTTTTATAATAATCATTTTCCAGGCTAATTTTGACCCAAACGGTACGAAAATCAGGTTCATTTTAACGTCCGACCAACACATTTCAAAATTTTGCCTTCTCAATTCATACAGTTTGGAATTTTGTCACAATAGGTCAGATACCTTGAAAACCGTTAATCGTATCATACTTAAACCAACGCCATCGTTTTCGCTAGGTCCAAATTAGCCGAAACCCAAGTTTTTATCAAAATCGTGGACATAAAATTTTCCTCCAATTTTAGCGATTTTTTAGGGGTACCCTTGGAAAATATGTGAAAAAAGTGAAGAAAAAATATATATATATATATATATATATATTTATATATGTATATATATATATATATATATATATGTATATATATATATTTGTATGTATATATATATATATATATATATATATGTATATATATATATATATATATATATATATATATATATATGTATATATATATATATACATATATATATATATATATATATATATATATATACATATATATATATACATATATATATATATATATATATATATATATACATATATATATATATATATATACATACAAATATATATATACATATATATATATATATATATATATACATATATAAATATATACCGCGATTTCGTCCGCATTTATATGAAAGCTATATATATATATATATATATATATATATATATATATATATATATATATATATATATATATATATATATATATATATATATATATATATATATATATATATATATATCTATAGCTTTCATATAAATGCGGACGAAATCGCGGGAAACAGCTAGTATGAAATAAATATGAATATTCAATCTCAATATATGTAATGAAATGAGTCTTTTAGCTGATTCGGAGGTAATTTTTTAATATTTAATAAAATCGGCAAATCAATGATTGTTACCAGTATCGTATAAACGAGTATGCGAACTCTCTTGATAATTCTCAATGATAGAAAGAATTTCTTGATCCAAGTAAATATGTTTTCTTCAAAAATGATACTCTGAGAAAGAAGTCCTGAATTTCATTCAAGAATTTGTTTACTTGAAGATACACTTATTCAAGTAAACAAATTCTTGAATAAAAACATGGATTTCTTTCTCAGAGTATCATATTTTGAAGAAAACATATTTACTTGGCTCAAGAAATTCCTATTCATAACCTATTTCGTAAATATGGGATATTTTTTTAGATAACGGTCAAATATCTAAATGCATTCTTGTTCTTAAAACAACCTATGCTATTCTGAGGCTCGAAAATCATAAAATCGAATGATCAGATTCAACTATACACAAATATTTGCCTCAGATAATATATGGATGAAGTTTTTGAGAACAGAGAGAAACGCAGAATTTTGATGGAGAAAAATGAACACTGTATTCAAATTTATAGAGACTCGGTTAACAATAGGCGCAGTTTTGCAGCCTATATTTTTTGTGTGTCTGAAATTTACAAATATTTTCCATTTCACGTTACAAATTAACGTTCAAAAATAAATATTTCTCTTCTTCCAGAAAATGATTACATCTTGCCACGGCAATGCAAATTTTGTACTGTTACTACATTTCCGCAGATATTTTGAAACACCCTACATACGTAGGTACGTTTAAAAACGATTTGAGTAAATTTGGTAATAATATTATATTATTAATGTTGTAAAATTTATGATCGGAAATGAATTGTTTTTATTGAAACGAATGGATGCTTTTAATGTAAAATAATATATATATATATATATTATATATATATATATATATATATATATATATATATATATATATATATATATATATATATATATATATGTATATGCGAATAATGTTATTATTATCTTTTGCTGAAATATATTGTTCCGAGTAAAAATTATTATAATAGGTTGTATCTACCTCTGCTGATTGAAACTCGTTTAAAAAGTAACCGCATAATCTTGGTACAATTATATGTATACGTATAATTTTCGATGTGTTTTAAATCGATGCTCATATTTTATCAGGCATTTATCTTTTGCTACCCTGTAATGCCAAAAAAACCCATTTGAAGCATTTATTTGTGTGTATGTGGATGGGGATGAATCATAGATGAACATAATAACCCAGATTTCACAAAATATGAGATTCGAAGTTTTGAAAATATCAATGAGAAAAAATGAAACTATTTAAGGGCCAAAAATTTTAATACTTTTTTTTAAATTAAATAAGTTTTGTTTGTATTTTTTCCCATAATTTGAATAGTTTTGAATAGTTTCGACACAATTTGTAATTGCTCTTGATTACATAACCATATATTCATAACACACTACTACTTTTTACACGACTGCCCCAGAAGGAGGGTAATGTTTTTCGAGTTTATGTATGTCTATGTCGTTGGCACGCTCTGTACCTATGCGGCCTAATGGATTAAAACATATAGCTACGAATCAACAAATAGGGGTAATAAGAACATGTTTTGTTATTATAGAGATAGAGATAGATTGTAGAGGCTGCCCTGGACGGGCTACAGTTCGACCATAAGGTCCATTGTGATGCCTAAGGATGCGAGGATGTGAGTGGAGTGGATGCAATTTGTGAGTAGACTAGGAATTGGTAGGATATGCGGTTGTAGCCGACTCTGATAGGAACTATGCCGATATTCATCTGGAGTTCGTGAAGGAAACTGCAGAAAACCTTTTCAAGCATAGCCGGTTACTTCGTTCTTGTCCATACGCCGACAGTTTAGTAAATTAATCGCCCCTTTTTTTTATAGTTGACAAACTGCCGATGTCGGGATTCGAACCCATAACCTTCCAGTTTCCAAGTAGGCATACTGCACAGACATGACGCCTTAGACCGCTCGGCTACTTGGACTGGTTTTTTGTTATTATAACAGTACATTAATTATTTTTCTCTTTTCAGTTAATTTTCACGCAGTCGGTTTAAAAAAAAAATTTGTTTATAATACTTTTTAATAGTCTTGTACACCTCTTTGAAGTTTTATACATGTGTCCCTGTGTACAAAGTAAAATCAACAGTTCATACATTGATAATAAACTCAGTCTATAATGGGTATTCGAGCAATTATCTCGGTTGTTATTTTCATTTGTTTATTCTATTTTTTAACTCGAATATAAACAGTTCAAATTGATGTAACAACAGTTCACACATTATTAATAGGATCAGTATATTTAGCCCGGTATTTTACCCGGTATTTTAGCAATTATCTCAGTTAATTGTTATTTTCATTTGTTTATTCTACTTTCTTTACTCGATTATAAACAGTTGAAAATGATGTTTCCAACTATAATTTTTTCAAGAAATTCCACGAATTTTTATTCACGAGAGTTTAAGAAATTATAATGAACAAAGTACTCGTAAAGTGTCTTATAAATAAGATCTGTATGCAAGCTAATGATACAATTTACACATAATCTTGTGTTTTATGTTCATAGAATATTGAAATTTCATATTTAATTTCCCTGTTTTAGAAGTGGGTTTTTACCTTTTGCTTTTATCAGATTAATCGAAATTTTGTTTAATAACTATTTTTACATTGTTAGTTCTTTTAGTATTTTTTCGGATTTTCCTTCTGTGTTTTCCATTATTTTCCCATAATACTCTTATCAATTCTATGATACTTCAAATTTTCCTGCTTTTTGTGACAGACTATCTGGACATTGGTTTTTCTTAAAATTTCCTTGGAAATTTTCCTTGAATTTGCCTGAAATTTTGTTTTGACATAAAAACTTAGCTATTACGAGACAGTTGTTGAGATATTTTTAGAAATCAAATATCGTATATTGAGCATCGAATATTGAAGAAAATTATGTGTATGGTATCTTTAAATAGTTGTATAAATTGGCATTATATTTAAATGTAAGGTATATGTAAAAATATGTTATTTTTTGTTTTAGGTCAATTTATTCAAACTTTGATAACAAATTTAATTTTGATAAAATTGTTTGAGTTCATTTCGATAAAACTGATTTCGGAAAAAGTAATTTATAAAGTTCTTGTCGCATGGCACGTTTACGTAAATATTATCTATATGTGTAAAAATGTGTTTATAACAAGAATGACAATACTTGAATTAGCTGAGGACCTAAAAATCCCTTACCCCCATTTGCATAACCCTCACTGACCAACTCAAGGTTCGAATTTTAATTCAAAAACGATATCAATGTGAACAGCAATTTTCGAAGGTTCTTATGAGCAATCAATTTTAATAAATCATGGCTGTTTATTGTGTGCAATTTAAAGAATAGTATTCCATTATTTGTGTTCATTTTTGATATTTTAAATTTACTATATTTACTATATCTTTGGAACGGTTTAAAATTTTGAACTTCTGATAATTTTTCGGGAGTCGTATAGAAAATTTACCTAAGGTATTCTCTCATCATTATTTCGCTACCTTCTATAGTTTTCTCCAAACAATTCGGACATTTTTTCTTTTATATGTAAAGAAGATCACACTGCACACCTAATTTGGTTTTTGTCAACAGACGTTGAGACCAAAATGGTCAGTTATCAATACGGATAAATTACCTTTAAATAATTGAACATAAAGACACGGATCATAAACCTATAATAAGTATTAAAGAAATAACAAAATTTACAATTAATTAATTTTAACCAAAATATATTTTTAAATACAAACACGAAGTACATTAGATTAAAATATTCTGAATTACAAAATGTATTATGTTATATAAATAAATAACAATGTATTTATTTAGATAGGAAGCATTTTCCATGCAATTTAAGAAGAGAGATAATGTAACTTGATATGTAATGTGTCAATATGGACATAGTACTCATAATAATATGTTTAAACCTACAGAATGTCTAAAACAGAATTGTAATTGTGTAAATGTGATGCGATTATATTGGGTATGTTGGGTATTACAAAACTGCATGGTTATGTGTTTCATATTTTAAACAGTTCAAAAGATCTAAATAAAGTCTAGATCAAGATCTAGATAAACTTGATAGTTAGAAATACATACAATTTATCGATGGTAAATTTTCGTATCAGATACGTCTAATTATCATCTTTCTCAAGAATACATAAAATGAATACATAACATAAAATAAGACATTAAAAAAACGATTTTTCAATACTTTTTATTCTTTGAATTGAAGAAGTTTCGAGGATCATCTTTTTGAAGTCTATACATCAAATCTTCTTCCCACGTGTCTCGCTATTCCAGATGCAACCGAAACTGTTGTTTTTTTCTACGAAAAGTATCATTGACGTATACTGAATTTATTTAAGAGAAATTCGCTGGAACAAGGAGCCATTCTTAATGCAAATAGAGATTGAAATTTCAGTTATAACTTGTTTAATGGTGATGTTCGCAAAAAAAATGTACGTTGAAACAATTGAAACTAACAACTAACTGAGTTAATTGTTTAAATACTCGGTATATACTGAGTTTATGAAAAAGTTTCATACAAAAGTTGTTTTATATGAAAGTTTGTCCCACCTTTTACAGTTTCAAAGCTATACGTCCCAATACATCCTAATCGTGGGAAACACGGTCTAATTTTGCCCATTCACGAACTTGATCTTACATTTTAGATGTAGAGACTAGAAAAGTAAGTCGGAAGAAAAAATATATTCATTTGATATAGATATCATAGGTCGCTGGTTCAAATCCGGGTGAAAGGAGAAGTTTTTTTTTAAATTATTTATTTTTAAATTTGTTTTTATTTAATTTATTTAATTAAATTTTAACAAGACTAGCTGTTATTAGAAGATAATAAATGCGGACAAAGTCGCGGGAGATTATCGATTAATAGAATTAATATTGTTCTGGATAAAATTTGATTAGAAGTCAACGCTTAGAAACGGACGCGGGCATGGAAATCGATTTAGTGATTATTTAAAATCACATAACTATGTATATGATAAGTTTTCAATGCAGAATGTAGCAATAAATACTATTGTTTATCATATTCGGTGTTCTGAAGCTAATATATTTAGTGAAATTGTCTTCCTACCGAAAATTTTGCAATAATACTATTATTATTATAGCACACTATCCCACAAATGTATAATATGTAACTATTTCATGTATACGAGTATATTTGCATTTGCAATGAATAAATTATAAACTCTTATAGCTAGAGCTCTAAATATAGATAGGTACGAATGTACACTATATTATTATATGATAGTAATTGTGTAATTTCATACATAATAAAATATTGTGCGATTATAGAGACTTACAAATTAAAGTTCACTAGGACATGAATAAAAACATTTATACATACACAGTTAGTTCTCAGTTTAAAGTATCGGATTATTTATGTTATAGAATATTATTGAACAAGTCCATGAAATAAAAATTTAAATTTACGATCGAATTCAATTTTAATGCCGTTTGATGCATACGATCATAACTTTAAACAAAGAACATTTGTCAAGAGTCAGTTGCCATAAAAAAGATGCTTAAGTCATTGAAAACTACATAGAAATTCTGCACCAGAAAGATTTAACTCCATGTCTAATTAACTCCAATTACAGTCAAATCTATAAAGAACTTCAAATGGATAGAATATCAGATTACCTGCACAAAGACTATAACCTAGTGATGGCAAAATTAATCAGTCAACTACTTGGGCTTGCTTCCAAGCGCATGACTGTTATTATATATTACCGCGTAAAATATATGATTGACTGCCAAGAAATATGCTCAATGTGCAACTTAAATGAAAATGAAAACCTATATCATTTCTTACTTAATTGCTCTATATACAACCCTCTAAGAGCTTACTACCTAGAAAATGAGAGAAAATAACATAGTTAATATTTTATCAATCCCCAATAGTGAAATCTTGAATAAAATATAATTGTATACGATCAACGCACTAAGAACTAGACTTTTTGTCATTAACGAAGTGATTTACAGCATTTCTAGGAATATACATCTGGGACTAGCCGGGTTACAGTTTTTGATAAAAGTAACATATTGATTTGTCCGAGAAACATTGCCCAGTATACAATGTTGTAAGTAGATCCGATGTGTGAAAGTACGTCAAGTTTGAATTACTAATTTAAAACTTTAAAAATTTATTAACACAAGCAAAAATCAAAAACTATAAAACTTCACAAAAAATGCATGGTTCTCAAACGTAGCTCAAACACGAATAAACTAACTTGTAAACTTGACAAACAACAGTTAGTTTATAACCTAACAACTGAAAAATTCACAGAATCTGAAATCAAATTATTAAATAAAGGCCTAAATTTTGCAATTCAACAAAAACAATGTCCGACCGAAAGTCTAGTAGTAGATATCGAAACTGGTATAAAATGGAAAGACGAAGGAACAAAAAATCCAAATTGGAAAGAAACATACATCTTCGTTTATTTATTTTAAATAAATTTTCTTGTAAATCAATACAAAATACTCCTAATTTGGCTACGTGGTTCTGCACAGGGTGAAACAAATGGTACTTACAGGTACCGTTGTCACACAATGGATTTTAAACAACCTTTGTTCGTAATCGCAAAAAAAGCTATATCTAAAATATATAGGTATATGTTTGATGAATGGAATTAATTCCTGAATAAGTTCAGTCGAACACTATATTACTGTTTTGTAAGTCTATATAAATTTGAACCATTGAAGAAAATTTATGGTATAGCGCTATGTTTTTGTTATCATTCGTTGCAAAATAAGTATACAATTCCTATATCTAATCACGATATACACCAACATAAGTATCCAGCTATTTGTCTACAAAATGTAAATCATATTAAGAGAATAATAAATTAACTAACAACTTATTATATTTATTTGAGAACATTTGACCGACAATAATTTTGTTGCATAATTTAGGAATTGAAAAGTTTATTTAATAAAGAAGAAAAAACTATGTAGCATGTCTCACATGTCACGGTAGTGCGTCAGACCAAGTTTAAGCACTAACTATGTTTACGGGAAGATTAGAGACTATGAAGCTCAAATTTAAAACGTAGCGTGAGACCCATCATCTGACAGTACGTGTCAACATTACAGCTTTAATAGTTTCCAAGATATTAAACCCTAAAAATCGACATTTTGGGGACTGACTGACTAACTGACTCACTCATAATCAATATTCTAGGGTACTTCCAGTTGTCCTAGGAAGTTGATTTTTGGTAAGAAGATTGATCGTAGGCAGAAACCATCCAGAAAAGTGTGAAAACTGGAAATTTCCTTCCCCCCCGCTAGAAAATTTATACCTCAAAAACGGTAAGAGCCAGAAGAAAACTTATCCTTGTCTAATAATAAACAAGTTTTGTTTGAATTTCATGATTTCTGAATTTCTACAATTTCGTTACCTATAATTATTTCGGTTATTCCCATATGTGGTCAGATTTAATAACACTGAATGTACTAAGAAATAAATTAAATTATGCCAAGTAAACTATGACAACCCTGCATCTGAGAAACTTATCCAGTATATACCAATTGCTTTCTCAGTTTTGTTAAAGAACTTGGTCCTTATATAGATTTCATTACTTTTGAAGGTGAACATTTTTGTTAGCGCTGGGATATCAATACTTTTTGTGTGTGGTAACTTGGTCCCTCTCTCATTTATGTTTTTTGTCGGATATAATATACGCAAAATTACACCATTAGTTTGTATTTTACTTTATTGATTTTGTAAAATTAAATATTTATTATAATTATAATACATAGAAGTCACGAAAACTTTAATTAATAACCAATTATATTGAGTTTTTTTTTTTAAATTCAAATTGCATGCATTTATTTATAATATTTCTATACTCAGCTTGATTAAACAAAAGAATTTTTATTAATAGACCAAGTACCATTGTGTTACGGTACCTAGTATTTAAAAAGGGCCTTTTTCAATTTGTTTTGATATATTTAAAATGTAAAAAGTGGTTAAGTTGTATTATAGTCTAAATTTACTAGATAGATAGATACATCTTGGGGTCTAAAAAGTATAGCACTTCGACCTTATGGTCTATTGTGCTCCCCTTTCTTCTTCAGTCCGACGAGATTCGCTTTTCCCATATGTTGGCAACAGCCAGGAGCTTGCTTATCAGGTCTTCCTGAAGGTTCATATATTCTGGATGAAATGCGATTCATATATCCTGTATCTGCTGTAACCTAGAGGCTCTTAGTCTAAAATAATGTGGCTGGATGATTCTTCCTCCTCGCCACACAATCTGCACATAATGGACCCGTTATGGAGTCCCATTATTTGCAGATGCTTCCGCAGGGTATAATTCCCGGTAATAAATCCGGTAACCCTCCGCAGTTGCATCCTGTTCAGTCTCCTGAGGGAATATAACCTGAGGAATTCTTGCATGAAAAATTGTTAGATCATGGATACAATATCTTTTTTACAAACTTCAGTAAATTGTTTTTTCTTTAAGCGAAATGTTATTTGTGTGGTTCCTTAGCTAGAAATACGTCTCCGATTTGGTAGAATGTATACCACTCTACTTGAATATAACTGTCATGCCCGCTAATATAAATACTGAAGACAACGAACGTCTAGTGAAACAGTTTGTTTTTCAATGAATTTGTCTCGTTATACGCTTTTTATTAGTTTCACCTGTATGTATGTATGTATGTAACCGACCCTTTTGGGCTCGATTTTCTCCTACTTTGAACGATCAGATTTAATTCAAATTTTGCACACCTGTCAAAGACCGATGACAATACAATAATTCGATTAAAATATCCGATTATCCTGATTAGATTCGCCAGGATTCATCAATTTCTTTCCGCATCCATTGCATGAGAGTAAGAGAGATAGAGCTAGTGCGCGAACTTCAATTAAAAAATGAAAAATAAATAATAGTTTAAAAAAACTAAAAAAACACGCTTTTATAGAAAATCCAACTAAAAAATAGAAAATAAAATTTAATAAATTTGGATTAAGAAAAGTGTAAATAAGAAACAAATGTATATTAATGGAATAACTATTGACACTATGCACCCCACGCTTTTTCCATTAATATACATTTGTTTCTAATTTACACTTTTCTTAATCCAAATTTATTAAATTTTATTATCTATTTTTTAGTTTGGATTTGGATTGAAAAGCGTGTTTTTTTAGTTTTTTAAACTATTATTTATTTTATATTATTCTATAATTTGTATTCCACAATGGGTATCTACTTTTGAGAGTATATTGTATTTCATACATAAACAAATACAAATTATAAATATTACTTACCATTTTTGAAACAAAAAAATAAGACTTCATATATTAAACATTGAATAATAAATAACATTTTACAATTTTCAATAAATTTACATAAAATGAATAATATTCTATCATTTTATATAAGTTATTCTCAATACTTATCTATTATTATTATTGATCATTTATCTTAGTTTGTGGTGTGATGCCATACCAGAAGTTTGTTCGATACAAGTGAGATGATACTACCCGTACGAAGGAGATTTTCTCTAAGAATACGTATTAGTTATGTACAAATAATAATACATATCCCATTGATGTTAGATATTATTATACACCCTCTTAACAAACATTGGTGTAGATATATAAAATATATTATACTTTTAATATCAAATTCATCTTATTATATATACGTTATATATGTATATGATATGTTTGACTCTACTACTATGGTCGTGGTATGTATCTTTTGTAAATAAGTTAACCAGAACTTCAATTTCAGAACATAGCATTGTATTTAAAATTATATTAGATTGGTGGCCAAGATCCGAGGAAAATCCTCCTGCCATTTCGATCAAGTGTGTAATCACATTCCTCTTCTATATTAGGACCTCCAAATCAAGGGCAGCAAAAATGTTGAAGGGTGATTCATTTAGAGGTACTTTTATGTCTATGGATTTTTTGACAGATGAAGCGTGAGTTGTGTTAACCAATCATGGTATTTTTGTTCAGTATAGTTTGACATTTCATTATGGAAAGACTTAGCCAGTCACCGATTCAGTCTTTTGGCTCTTGAAAAGCTTGATGAAAATCCACTGTTTTCGAAAAGTTTTGTTTAGTGATGATGCACATTTCTGGCTTAACTGAAGAGCAACCTGAAGAGACTCAAGAGCTGCCATTACATTCAGACAAAACAACGATTAGGTGTGGTTTATGGAGGTAAGAAAGAAAACATAACATCCAGAACGTAACTGCCAATGGCCACCGTTATCGTGCCATGATAACGGACTATTTGTTTTCTAAAATTGAAGCCCATGATCTCCAGGACATTCGGTTCCAACAAGACGGCGCCACTTCCCACACAGCTCGTGAAACCATGGCTTTATTGTGAGAACAATTTGGTGAACAGTTAATTTCGCGCTTCGGATCGGTGAGTTGGCTGCCTAGATCCTGTGACATCACACCCAACACTTTTTACTTTGGGGCTATGTAAAGTCCAAAGGAATTCGTCAAATGCCACTCGAAATAAAACTGCGGAATGGACCATGTAAACGGCAGTTACGGACAACATTTGAAAGAAATAATCTTTAAAAAATAAATATAAAGAATGGTTCTTTTGTATGATAATAAAGATAACCCGATAAATTTGTTTATTTTTAATTTTTTTTAGTTTTGAAAAAAGCACTTCCAAATGAATCACCCATTATTTTACCTCCTTTCGCTCGGTAGACATAAATTAAAGCTGCACCTAGAATGCTCAACCTATTCCCATTTTCTTCAAGTAATATCTGAGTTGGCAGTCAATGAAGCAGTTCTATAATTATTTTAATGTCTGGTTTGCTAAGTGATAAGATCATCTTAGTCCTCCTAGACGAGAGGTTTATGTAAACTTTACACTTCATCTTTCCACTTCGAGACGCACTCGGTTGATAAAGTGAATTTGTCGATATGATGATTTGTGATAAATTTTAACATTACATTTTTTTTAGTTTCAGAGTTTCACAGATTTTAGGATCTTTTCGAAGCTTTTAATTTTTTTTAAACAGTAGTCTTTAGTCAAGCGTACGAATATAATAACAACCTTCTGGATAATACAACTGATGTATAGGTAATCTCTGTCTAAATAACTTGATCATAGTTGCTTATATGTACCTAATCACACGGGATTCAAGTTCGAGATCCCTGTTATGTATGTAGTGTAAGTATGCAGTTCTATTGTAATACTATGTTTATGGATATGTATGCACATGCAGTATACACAATCCATTTAAACCAACTTTTCGCTGATCTCGAACTTAGTAACTACCGGAGATTCTGCGCAAATGCAAGAAGGAACAGGATCATTGATCTAGTTACATAAGTTTTAATTCTTCAAAGGTAGGTAGTTCCTTTTGTACATCGAGTGACTCAAAATACACTGACTCATCAATAACTAAAGAGTAGAATCTAGGAATTTGTTCGATGGCTTGCCTTGAAGTACCTGAGAGAAAAAAATTTGTTAATTCCGAATTATAAATACGAACAAATTAAAAAACTTGACAGTCGCGGATTTGAACAGTTTTTAGCGAATTTCCTCCAAAGGAAATGCAGCTATTGTTTTTGCACCAATGTTGGAATTTCGTAAAAATTTCTTCAAATGTCCATCGATCCTACCTGTACCGAGGAGAAAGGGGAGTTTAGAGGGAAGGGGAAACACAAAATTTGACTATCTCCCTTACTTAATATTTGAAAAATCGAAAAATTTATCAGGAGTTAAGTTGTAGGCACTAAGTTTTACTGTAATTTAGTTTCTTATTATTTTTCTGTTACACTAATATTTACAGAAATATTTACAATTAGAGATTGAAATTCTAAATATCTCTGTTCACATTAGAGTTTGAGAAAAATGATCAGATAATGAATTGTAGCAAACTTGATTTTCTACAACTTTACACCTTATACATTTTTGGATTATTCTAATATTAAGAGAGATATTTAATATTTTGTGTTTGTTTGACACGAATACATGAAATATATTTTATTGTAAAAAATTTTGATTGTCGTTTCCATAGTAACTATAAACTATAATCGTTAATGTCGATCTATTTCGGCTATTAATAAATTTAATTTTTGCAAATACTGAAGTCATTTCAAAATTATGTCCGCTAGAGAGTGATTTATGTATTCTAAGGAAATTCGCTAAGTTGACGCAGCTCCTGTGTAACGAATTTTTTTTTTAATGAAGCAGTTTAGAACAAACAAGAACTTGGTTTCTTTTTTACATAACGTTTTTGATCCGAGTATCCAACTATTTTAGAATAACGATAAGTACATAGCATATCGCGCCTGCCGTAAGTAAAAGAGGAGTATCGTAGTAGGTGCAGTATAGACGAAGTATAACTGTTATATTTGGTATATGTATGTTAAGTGGTTGGTGTGAATTTATAAATGTTAAAATTCAATTGATATTCGAGCATTATCAAATCAAATGCTTCGTTATTATTCAAAGCCACGATCGAGTCGCTTTAACAGTATAACACCACCAAGTGAACGAAGATCTAAAAATAGTGGGGAGGGTGAGAGAGAAACACATATAACATTTTCCCGTCTATTATTATTGTACACGTATGAAGTATATACATGTATACATACATACACTACCGTTATTCATTTCGTCGTTGTTTTTTTTTTGTAGTAAAATGTGTAGTCGTCGAAAGTCTTGCCTATACTATCGAATTCGATATTCAATATTATAATACATTGCCTTTCATATATAAATATGTATGGTCTCTTTCGCGTGTGCCAATAAATTTTAAAGCGATACATAGCTTACACCATGTATACATAATATTATATCGGGTCCGTATCTAAGAACAAGGGATCACAGTTGTATGCAATAAAAAAAAATTTGACAAAATGGAAACCCGACTTCAAAAATCAAATATTCTAAAACCGAAAATGCACTAAAAAGTAAAAAAATAATTACATATTCTTGTGTCAATTTTAGTTTACCTAAGCAAAAATTTTTAAATATATATGTACCATTATTGTTATTTTTGGAGTCGGTGTCAGCATAGAGAAATTCACATAAAATTTGGACACCGCCTCCAAAAATAACAATAATTGTACATTTATATTTAAAATTTTTTGCATAGGTGAACTAAAATTAGCACAAGAATATGCAATTATTTTTTACTTTTTAGTGCATTTTTTGTTTAGAATATTTGATTTTTGAAGTCGGGTTTACATTTTGTCAAAATTTTTTTTATTTCCCGCTTTTTAGTGACTTTGAAGTTCTATGACTGATTTTTTTATTTGTCTGAATATGGGTAGACCTACTAAACGACCTACTAACTTTTAGTGCATTTTTTTATAACACATTTTATTTCTCCGTTTTTTTTTTTTTAATTTTTAGTGCATTTTTACATAACAGAGTTTCAGTTCACAAAAAAAAATTCAAAATCCGTTCATAAGTGACGGAGTTCTGAGGTGACATATATATATATATATATATATATATATATATATATATATATATATATATATATATACATCAATTAAAGAGGAACCGTTCTCGCAGAGCCGTCTAGGCAAGTGATTGTATGTACTATCTTTTCTTATACTTTCATCCCCTAATTTGGGGGCCTCCTAATGGGGGTCCATTCTACTATAAGGTGTAAACGTTAAAAATAGAAATTCTTGCGACCAAAATTTTGAATACCGAACCAATGTTTTTACACTACAGTAAGTAATAGATACACAGCTTAAAAGTTTTTCTGTTGATAATCCAAAACACTTTTTTTATTATATTGGCAATACATGTTTTCGATCATTGTCGTTACTTGAACGAATGTTATTTCTGTAATATGTTATATAGATAAAAAATTGATATTTTATGGTTTTTATTTTTTGTTAAGTAATGCTGTTCAATTCTTATTCCAACTATTCCCATTAAAACCCTTTGTTATGCCTGCCAAACAAATTATATGATTTACGAACCTATATTTTGCAAAAATTACTAAGTCATACATTGGATTTGCCAACAAATTTTTTAAGCTAGTTGTATAATCAGGACAAAAAACCGGTTTGATTTTATTATAGAACAAATACACACATACACAACATATACATATATATATATATATATTTATATACAAATTAATGTAATTTTGAAAGAAAAAAATTTTTAAATATTTCGAACACAAAACGCGATTTAAAAAAAATTATTTAAAAAATATTTATCATTACTGTCCTAGTTTGTTTTTTAATTCTGTCGAGTTTTTTTTTTTCAATACAACAGATAATAGTTGGGCGGGCATGTAATTTTACATGCTTCTAATGTATGTTATTAACTATCAGGCGATTTAAAAGGTCAAACATTTTAAAACTTCGGGATTTATTAGAAAACGTTATGCGTAGCCTGTGCTGAAACTACCTTAAGTTAATTTTTTAAAGAACGAATCAAAAGAGTAAACTAACCACTTTATTCGTTGAAACAGAATATACGTTTCAATTCTGCGTTCGTCACATTAGTCAGTATATTACTCAGATAAAAATTGGCGTGTTCTTTCGAAAAGAAAGTCATCCTATTTTCCAATAGTTTTCTTATCTTCAACATCGTGCCTGTATGGGTCAAGTTTAGTGCTTGAAATTTCACCATCGAATAGAATTGAAAATGTACGCAATGCTGAGGACAATACAATAATTTGGTACCCTAGACATATAACACACAAACCAACTATAAAATTTATGAAAATTATATCAACTTTTATGATCCATAGTACCATGTAGATGAAACCATAATGTAAATAGAAAATATTCGCATTAACAGAAATTTGGTGGGGGTTGATGATAAATATCCGAAAGTAGTAGAAGCGTTGGAAAATTTAATTCATTTAGTGTGTTCTTTTTTTTTCAAAAAAATATTTAAAATGTTTTTTTTACACTAAATTGCAAAAAAAGTAGAAAATAATTTTTTTTTTTGTAATACAAAACCGATCGGAATAATTGTTAACGTTTGTTAAAATAAAACCATTGGGTGATCATAAAATAATACTGCTGTTATTGTTTACAATGTGAGCGCTCAAGCTTTTATTTTTACAAATGTATAAAATTATTCTGGTCAACATAAGTAATCATTGAAAAAACTTATTTTCTACTTTTGAGTTAGAATTTGGTTCAAAAAGAAAACAATTGGTTTTTAAAGATTAGAAGAAATTTTTTTTAAATCAAACTACATGTATTGATACTTTTAATATAGTTATTGAAGTTGTACCAATGAAAAAATGTCTTCAATTATCCATCGTTTCTACCTAGTAGATGATGTCGAAAATGTCTTTCGTAAATATTTACAAATATAAAACTTATTCGGTTTTTCCTAAATATCTGGCAAATTAAGATATTAATCGTAAACATTGTCGTTAGATAGATAGATAGATGGTAGAGGCTGCCCTGGACGGGCTACACTTCGACCATAAGATCCATTGTGATGCCTAAGGATGTGATGATGTGAGTGGAGTGGAAGGAATTTTTAAGTAGACTAGGAATTGGTAGGATATGCGGCTGCAGTCGACTCTGATAGGAACTATGCCGATGTTCATCTGGAGTTCGTGAAGGAAATTGCAGAAAACCTTCTCAAGCATAGCCGGTTACTTAACCCTTTTTTTTATAATTGACAAACTGCCGATGTCGGGATTCGAACCCATAACCTCCCAGTTTCTGAGTATGCATACTGCGCAGACATAACGCCTTAGACCGCTCGGCTACTTGGACTTGTCGTTAAAATTAAATTTTAGAAGTAAATTAAATTTTAAAGAAGTGAAAATAACCACCACTAAATGGGTTATGGCTGAAATATTCTTTAATAGTAATACATATGTTTGAACTGAAATTGCGGCAAAATTTATCAGTTTATGAAAAGTTATTTATTTTTAAAAAAGGGGGAACTTTTGATAAACGGTATACGGTCCGATTTTTCCCATTCACCTTCTTGAACTTACTTTTGAACTCTTGAACACATATAAAAAATTTCAGGTCGTTACCTCTTTGAATTTTGGACGTGCATGTGGAAATGTACTATTTAGTTCACTTTATGAACTCGTAGACAAACATAATTTTTCTACTGTCAATATTTTCGCTCATTAAAATGTCGTGGTTAAACTAAATATACCCTTGTATATATGACGGGTGTATTATATATTCGGGTATTTGGGTAAAAAACCCGAACTAAACTTAATATACCCTAGTGTATATTATACATACAGAGTATAACCAAAATACAATCGGCTTTTGATAAAAATGTTCGAACAAGAGCTTTCATGAGGAATAACTTTGCGATTTTAAGTTTTGCTCTATTCCATCTCTTAACGTTTGGGAAATTAAATTGTTTTTACAACACACTGTATATAATTGTTGAAAGTAAGAAAATAAATGTTAAGATGAAGAGATACAGTACGTATAATTTCCTTGAATAATCAACAAAGAAAAGTTTAGTGTTGAGTTTTTTTTACATACATCCATGTAAAAAGCTTGTTTGAAGAAACAAATTTAGTAAAAAGCATTTACCTTACATAAATTACAAAGATAATAAGCAATCAATCAATCAGAACAAAATACACGAATTCAATTTGTAAATACACCAAAATAACCTACACAATATTTCGTATACAATTTACAATTTACCTGTAAATAATAAACAAAATTGAAATTGAAACTTTTAAAAACATTCTGGAATTTATTTCCATACATACATACCTACATATACAAACTTATAGTACGAGAGCTAGCAACGTTTTCGAATATTGTTTTTAGTGAATTTGTATACACTATGTTTAATTTACATCTTCGTATCAGAGTCCCACGAGTATGAGAGAGTACATATGTACATATACATTAAGCAATGTGTATGAGAAGGAGGTCTTATAGGTGTGATAAACAAGCATATTTTTCATAACTGTTCGAGTGGTCACCAACCAATCAAACCTATTGGACCTCCTTCTCATACACATTGCTTAATGTATACATATGTACTCTCTCATACTCGTTATGAATAGTATTCACTATTTTGAAAAATATGCTTGTATATCAAACCTATAAGACCTCCTTTTCATACATATTGCTTAATGTATATGTACATATGTACTCTCTCATACTCGTGGGATCTATGATACGAAGATGTAAACTAAACAGACGGTATATGTCCTTCCGTATTGAATTTAGGTAGTGATGCGGCACATCTGTGGGCTGGGAACGGGCTACAGACGTTTTTGCCAAATTGAATATAATGGTTAATGCACTTTTTTCCATAAAAAAATTTTACGACTGTATAAACTAGACCAAATTAAAAATTGAACTTAAATCAGATGACAAATTTTATAAAAGACATCATAAACACTCACATGAAGGACGCTATATTAAAAAATATCAACTGGCTCTGACACCTTCTGTCACAGCCACCTGTCTCACGTAAGATACTAATAAAAATTATTGGTCCTTATCTGGAATCAAACCCTGGGCATCTCGTCGAAGGCGAATGACATACTAAATCCAGCACCTTTCATCGATTTGTATAATATTATTATATTACCCATATATATTCGTGTGATTTGACTTTTTATAGGAGAAAATGCATTTGGAGTGATGTTGCAACGACATAACTGGCCGGCAACTATAAATTGATATTGCTATTAGGACATAAAAAGTATTATAAAAAAACAAATTGTCTTAAAATAATTTTTAAATCCGCAATTTTTACCTGTACAAACAGAAGTACCGCATCCTGACCTTACTGACACATCTGAAAACTAACCATACTAAAATAAAGGTTTACACGATGTTGCTATCTCTTATACTATTATACATACCGCCAAATAATACTATCAATAGTAGCGCAATTGAAAAGAAAAAAACCTAATGCTAATACATTTATTTTACTTTTCCCTTTCTTTTTTTTTCTTGAATGGTAATTTCTTAATGCATTTTTATAATAATTTGATTTCCCAGTATAATTCAAAATGCTTTTACTTTTATTACAAATAGAAAAGTAAGTGAATACAATTTTTATTTATTTATTTACGTTTTTACATAGTAAATTTTTTGTATGGAAAATTTAGTTCGCTTGATTGATTAATGTAAAATCGATGATACAATAATTTTTCTATTAAAGGTTTGGATTTTATGACTTTGTTTAATGAACAATATAATCGAAGACTATTATTTATCGCGAACTTATATTTGATAATATTATTTTACCAATGATTTATTATTTACCAATGATAAAATCCCAAAATAATAAAAGTAAATCTGAATTAGAATTATATTGGGAAAACAAATTAATCGAAAAAGAAGCTATTGAAATCGTATCGTTAAAATAAGAGAAACGATAAACATAATCATTATTTAAGTTGGATATGAAAACTGTGAATTGAAAATAATTATTTAGAGTTTCGTTTCTGCTTTCAGCATAGGTCAATTGTTAACATAATTATTTCTGTTATTATAGTGGAATCAATAAAGCCTATAAATAGATGAAATTGCGGAATCCTCTGAAACAGTACCGATTTTAATGATTTTTTTTTAATGTTTGTTTTTATATATTATTTGAAATCAGAAATATTTTGACGAGCGTATTGAGGGTGGATTCCAGCCAATTTTGCTGGTGAATATATTTTTATTCAAAATGACCCCAAAAAATTGATAGAGATGACCCTTAATAAATTTTAAGAAAAAAAAGTTCAAAATAGTGCGTAGTTTAAAGTATGTAGTTTCTCTAGTTATTTACAAATGAATTTGCCAATTTTTCGTCGAAAAAAGCATACTTAGTAATAATTTTTCGCAAATAATTCGAAAGAAGAAATATTATGGGCTAGAAACCATTTTCAGAAGTTAAACCCGGTAAAAATAATAGTTTTTGAGATATTTGAGCTCAAAGTGCTTTATCGTGGTGTTCCTCACATCACAATGTTAAATTGCAATAGCAGTATCTCAATTGGATTTCACCCTTGAGAAATTAAAAAAAAAACAGAATGTTTTTCAATAATTAAGCTATATTTTTGTTTTTCTCGATACCGATTTTTTGATTCCCGTAACCTGGAAATTACTGTGCTATGACTAACTAAACTAATTATAAGTAAAAATATTCAAAAAGTCAACATTCTAGTAGATTTAAATAACAACAAAGATTTATATAATTACAAATTCTTAAAATATCAAATGTTTATGTAAATAATACCAAATATCTGAATCACAGAAAGACAGAAAGCCAGAAAATTTAATGCATTTGAGGCGGCAACATTAGGCTATTTGTAGTGGCTTTTGGTCACTCTATAATTAGGGCACACTGGCCATACTATATCTTATCTATGGTTAAAGGATTAATAATGAAAATGAGTAAAGGACAGAGAGGTTGGTACCTGACGGCAATGCTCGGACGTCACACACAATTTGCATATCTATGATCGATATTCGATACAACCAAGATTGTCAATTGAGACAATCAATTTAGACCAGAAATAGTTTAAGTGTAATTATAATAAATAAAGATTTATTTACATTTGTAATACTAAAACCATCTATTATTTATCGTATGTCCACAACACTATTGATCGAGGAAGTCAAGTTAGAAGGAGCCCTTACCTGATCACTTTTGAATTATTTTAGCTTTCCACATCTAGTAAACAAGTTGGCGTATATATGAATACTAGCGGTGCCGACAGACGTTGTCCTGTACACATGTCTTTAATTTTAAAATTTTAAACTTTTTTTGAAAATTTTAATTTTATTTTTGGACTGAATTGTGAATATAAACATTTCTCGAATCCACTGGAATACCCAAAAAATTTCATCAAAATCGGTCCAGTCGTTTAGGAGGAGTTCAATCATATACACACGGGCAGAATATTATATTTATTAAGATATATACTATTATATAGGCCTAAAAAACAATCATTGGGAAAAATTCCGCTCCGGTGGAGGGAGATGATGGTTTTACTCAAGAAATACATACATACATACAACAGATATACATACATATATGCATTTATTTAAAGTTGATTAAAAATGTCAAGTATTGAAATAATTAAAAACTGAATTCGGATATTATCAAATATACAAATACAAATGAATATATATATATATATATATATATATATATATATATATATATATATATATATATATATATATATATATATATATATATATATATATACATATATATCAAATATATACATATATATCAAATATATCAAATATATCAAACATATAAACACGTATAATTTTTGTATAAGTCATGTTCAATGTGCTAAAATTGCATTTCAATATTTCAATTATAATGCATACCTACCATACAATATGAATTCTCAATCAGTTCAATTCAAATACGTTAAAATATTGAAAAATTTGAAAGTTATTATTTTTCTGGTACAAAATGATTCAAATAAATCAAACCCCTAATATTTATTAGAAAGATAGTTTAAAATATCTATATATCTTATTTTTACGATAGCTAGGTCTTGAAAATATTTTTATCAGATTATTTTAGATATATTTACGATTTTAATATTCTAATAAATATGTATAGGTAATAATATTACAGCTGCCATCGTATAAGTTCTGAATTGAATTCTCTACTTCCACCAAAACAAAATTTGCTTCGTTTACGCGGCTCCCACTTGACGAAGCTTTTGTATTAGTTTGCATGAATAGTTTATTTTAAGTTTTGTATGATTTTAAAATTTATATGAATGTTCAAAAGATTTTATCTTAATTAAATCTACACTTGTTTTTTATTCCGTAGGATGTAGGTAAATATATTACGATGCTGGCTCATTAGTTAGAACTAAAAGGGATAATACAAAACAAACAATTGCGTATAACCGCGGTTAAATTAAACGGATTTTTTTGGAGGAGTAGCAAATAGAAGAACATTAGTTTGAATAAAATAAACTAAACTTTACAGGACCATAGTTGAAATATTAACACAGTATATTTGTTAGAATATCAAAAATTCAATTATTTCTGTAATGATCTTTAGTGATACCGCAAGAGACAAGAAACGGAGCGAGGCCAGAATAAGTCGGCTAGAACTATCCTACTATCCCAGAGATAGGGATAGTACACTCGTCAGATGTAAGATGAAAAAAAATGAATCGGCGGAATACGTAGAAAAAATGTTTTTTTGTTAAATTGTATTTTTTCAAGAAAATCTTTAACTGTAAATACAAAACGGCATTACTACTGATAACAAGAGACTCTTCTCGTCTCACGGCATTACTACTGATCTTTCAAATTTAGGTTTCTTCATTTCGTTGAAAATCATTGAATACGAAATTATTTCATCTCTTCTGATCTCGCGGTATCACTACTGACACATATTAAAGGTTAACTTACCTTCTTTCACTAAAACTTAATTGCTCACAAGAAAAAGGTTTATAAGAATTTGGTTGAAATAATTGAATACAAAATTTTTTTGACAACCATTTATTTGATAAAACAAGTAAATTTAAACAAGTGAAAATAACACGAATTTATTATTAGTACATGAACTGTTTTTTTTTTTACTTTTGCACATGCACAGATGTATAAAAGTATAGCTTGTAGTATACTATCTCTTACTATTCTACTATCTATTACTTTTTTAAAGGTAAAAAATTTCCCAACTTGCAGGAAAACACGCAAGGGCCAATTTTGGCCATTCATTTCAAATTTGAAGGCACTACTGTGCTATAGAACACACACAGAGAATTCGAGTTTGCTCTCTCTTTTCGTTTTCGAGTTGGCAGACAGACAGGTGGACTATATAGTTGAGATTAAACTTATTATATAATTTTATATTACAGGATATAAAAACGTTAATCATATTGCAAATTTAAAAACAATATTGAGGCTACATTAAAGTTTACATAAAATCTTCATTGAAAATTGATTTTATGATATTATCAGATAGCTTTTGATCAGCAGACAAGTAAGTAGTGATGGTTCACCGTGTCCTTATAGTTTTGTCACCTGGGAAAAATAATTGAATGTATGTTACAATGCAAACATGAATTACGTATTTAGATCTACGATAGTAGACTAGGAGTTTCAAATGTGCCATTATACGTATTTAACAGTTGTGTAACGACTGACGTCTAAGTAAGGACAACCTGGCGCCTGATTGTCTCGCGCAAGAAATCTATTACTTGCGGAAGAAATGAAATTTTAATTAATAATCTTTGAACAATTTTTTTGCGAATTTCCTGAAAGGAAATAGAGCTATTGGTCCCGTACCGAAGTTAACGTTTCGCAAAAATTTCTTCAAATGTCCATCGATCCTACCTAGTAACCTAGTAAAAATAACCATCTGTAAAATTTATATATATATATAAATATATATATATATATATATATATAATATATATATATATATATATATATATATATATATATATATATATATATATATATATATATATATATATATAGACATAGATACAGAGGAAAGGGGGGTTTAGAGGCAGGGCGAAACACAAAATTTGACATATTTCCCTTAATATTCGAAAAATCGAAAAATTTATAAGTTGTAGGTACTAAGTTTTAGTATAATTTTGTTTCTTATGTGATTTATGCATTCTAAGGAAATTCGCTAAGTTGAAGCAGCTCCTGCGTAACGAATGTTTTTAATCCTTATCATTTAATTCTTACAAAACTTTTTCTTAAACGCATAACGGCACAAGCCCTTCGAACATAGTACAGTTGTACAATGGATAGTAAAAGTAGCGTGCATTTTTTAAATATTTTATAGTTGATTTTAAACGCTTTTGGTATATTTACGTACAACTTTGATTTAATGGATGCTTTTCTGAAAAACAATAGAATGAGGCACAAATCAATAACAAAATTTTGAAAAAATAACGTCACTAAACTGCTGGCGATAATACACGTTCACTTACCGATCATTGATTATTGGTTTTATTCACATATGTCTGTATCATTTTCAACATTATGTAGGTAGAGAACATATATATTGAATATCATATTTATATCAAGCGCGGATCCAGTGGAGTGGTCTGACCTCCCCCCCCCCCTAAACCTAAATATAATTTCTGTTTTAATCATAATTTTATTGATTTTTACTCAAATCTTACATTTAGATAATTAAATGGTGGGAATGAAATTTAGAGTGTTTTATTAATAGTAATTTATTACTATTGCAGAAATGCTATTGTTTAATCAATATTTCTCAATTCATGAGAAACAAATATTTTCCAATTGGTTATTGATAATCATGGTTGATTTGATATAAATTTCATTAATTATTCAAAATAATTTTCAATGATATTTTTTTAAAATTAAGAATAAAAATAACTCTCTGAAGAAAATTAATTCAATTATAAATTGAATAAAACTATGTTTAGCAATTATTTGTGATATCTTAAAGTTCTTTATAAACTTTTGTTTTCATTATATTTATTTACTTTTTAAACTTAAATAATACTTTATTTCCAGTTGTAAAAATTGGCCATTCAATTTATTTAATTAGTTTAAAAAACCTAGTTTTCTTCCAATTCTAATTCTTAATTTGAAAGTTTTTCAAGAATAATAATAAAAATTATTTTCCCAAGATTAATACTTTTTTCTAATGCTTTAATAATTGAAATAATACGAATTTCTTAATCGAAATTGTTTTTAATGAACAATTTATTACAATTTTTATGAAAATAGGTTTTTTTACTTATTCTAATAAACTTTTTTTGTAGTCTGGGACTCTCGCCCCCAATCTAACTTTAACTCCAGATCCGCGCCTGATTCATATCTATACCGACACCGCTTGGTTGTATTAATTTTCGATGCAGTTATATGCTAAATTGATTATGAAATCGAAAAAAAAAATAAATAATTGGTTTGGTTCAGAAATGGATAATTAGGTCATATAACTACACGATTTTATGATCTACATATGTATGTAGATCACATATGTATGTAGTTTGTACTACATTTTTGATATGTGAAATGAATTGGTATTACTTTCGATTCATAACGTTTTAATGAGATTTCTGTTGTATACATTATATGGATGAATAAAAAATTACAATATGTTCGAAAAATATACCGATATGCATTTAGTTCCCATCAAATTATTTTGCTATTCATGATTTTTCATTGTTTTGAGTGTATGAGTCAATAGAATTTTGTTATGCCAGTATAGTAAAAATTGTACTAGGCCAATTCATTAGAGATACCTTGATTGAGCAATGAATAACAATAAACATTACCTAGATATTCGCTCCGAGCGCAACCATACTATGCGCCATGCGTGATAAAAAAAAAACTTCATGACCAATGTCAGTGTATAAAAAACCATAGGCGTTTAACAAAAATAATTAATTAAATAAAATAAACAACAACTCGAAGCGAACAGTAGTGAATTCAAAGGATAATTATTTATGTTAGGTTGGACGCAATAGGAACACGTTTCGGAAAATCAAGCCAATTAATCGTTTGTGTCTCAATTAACGACCGTACTAAAGGAATCGAAATAAAAGACACCGGAGCAGACTGTGTTTGTTACTGAAAAATAAAAATGGTTGTTTAACATCGTAATGCAAATTTACAAAATACAGCACTTTTTAACATAGTTTTATTAGCTTGACTTGGTTGTATCCATGCATGTATGTATGTATGGATGCATGCATGCATGTGTGTATGTATGTATGTATGTATGTATGAATGGAATGGAATATTGTAATTCAATTTCACCCATTTCCGGACTTCTGAATGATCTAAATTTTTACAGTCGTATTAAGAACCGACTAAAAAATAAAATGTGCATTTTTTTAGTTCACATTGCAATAAAATTATGTTTTAGTTTTTTAAACTCTAATTTATTATAAAAAAATTACTTTAAAATCCAAAAGAATACCTTCTTGATGTCTCTGATATATTTATTTTTTATGTTTCATAAATTTGAGTTGAAAAATTGAATTTAGTTTAAAAACTACATATCTAATAAAATTTCAACATCGAAGACAATATTTCGATATTACGTTCGAGGTACGTATATAAAAATAAATGTACTAATGGCTGTCTCAATTGAATTGAAAGAGCAGTTCATTTACGTAACAATAATAAATTTAATAATATTTCACACTCTAGGTGTAATATATACAGAGAAAAGTAAATGGCCATGATATCTATAATGTCGATATAATAATTCCTTTTCATGTATAATACATATACACATATATTCATTTCTCTTCTACTAGTCATTTATTTTTTGCTAGAAGAATAAAAATAATACATATTCAAATAATAATATAATGAACATCATATCTTGTTCAATAATAGTAGTATACTTTCAGTCAGCAAATCTACAAAAGAATGTAGAAGTATAAGATAATATGATATAGTACTTACTTTTATCATACACACAAAAAAAAAACAAAAAACATAATGGTTCACATTAGTTATCTACGTAGGGCTTTCTCTTATTGTGTATTTTTAATCAAATGCGATCAACAGATTAGAACCAGGGACCATCCAAGTGGCCGAGCTGTCTAAGGCGTTATGTCTGCGCAGTATTCCTACTTGGAAATTAGGAGGTTATGGGTTCGAATCCCAACATCGGCAGTTTGTCGATTATTAAGAAGAAAAAAAAGGGGCGGTTAATTGACTAAACTGTTGGCGTATGGATAAGAACGAAGTAACCGGCTATGCTTGAGAAGGTTTTCTGCAGTTTCCTTCACGTGCTCCAGATGAATATCGGCATAATTCCTATCATAGTCGGCTGCACGCGCATATCCTACCAATCTCTAGTCTATACCCAAAAATTCCTTCCACTCCACTCACATCCTTACATCCTTAGACATCACAATGGACCTTATGGTCGAAGTGAAGCACGTCCAGGGCAGCCTCTACTATCTATCTGTCTATGTATCTATCTAGAACCAGGGATATTGTGGTTATTCGCATCCGCAAGCGTGGAACTCCCCCATTAATTCTAGCATCCGCATTCGCAATAATCAATGCTTTTTGCAGATCGTTTGCGGGTGCGGATGTTGCTTATTTCGTTTCACATTTCTGATAGTAAATAAATCACAACGTGTTTAGTCGATAATATGGATGGTTTCTTTTTTATTTCAACAATTTACATTATTGTTTGATTATTTCGCCTTGAATAATCTATTTGACAAATGAACCAACAATGCCATCACCGGGTTTTTTTATACTATATGAGCTTGTCCCATCTATATCTCAGTGTAAAATATTCCATAAAATAAATTCTCGAAAGGGCCGTATAACCTGGTCTTTGAGGAATCATCTAAAAGCGAGGCACCATGAGCAGTTTAGGCTGTTTAGTGTGGGATTACACTATAAACCTCTGTGAAACAGGATGGAACTTGAAAAGTTGCGACATTGTTGTTTATTAAATATAATGCACCAAATACTCATACTAAATATTTGATTAAACAATTATTACCCTCTTTTTCCTTTATTCATGTACATAAATTAAGTATCTCTTTAAAAACAATTGACATAGGAATCCGTATCCGTGGATGTAAAAAATTCCGCATCCGCAACATTCTTGGCTAGAACAAGTTTACGATCTTGGGATCTTGGGCTCTTGAGAAATAATGTGTATTTATTAAGGACAATCGTTCATACGAGAGAGTTAATATTAGATAAAACTGTTAATCTTGGATATAAGCTAAATCACGTAATTATGAATTCTTCCAAAATTATAAACCTCTTATCGATCGTTTGAAAAAGTTATCAATGATTAAAATCAAACATTTATGGGAAAATATCATTTTTTATATTGAAACCTGTAACAACTATGTTAATAAAGTAGCCACTGTAATAAATATTGTTTTAAAATATTCTTTGATTGAATTATACAGCTTACTTAATTGAATGAAAATCATAGTGTTATCTAGCATATGAACGTCCTTAAGGAAAGTAAATAAAAACGAACCATGAGTCAGTATGATTTTGCAATTATAAAAGAGGTTCAAGTTTCAATTGCTTCAAGAATTTCGATAATACACTAATGTGTTTATATATTTGCCTTTTATTAACCCCCCTTCGTTATGATATTTCCATAGTTACGTCACGTGATCACACGAAATCAAATCTCTCGTTATTCATTTAAAATTTGATCAAACCAATATTGTTTTTTGACGTCCTGTAAATTTATCAACTAAGCATTAAGTAAAGCAGTATGGTGTCTTCGGTTATGGAATGTGTTAACATCACAAACAATTGGAATCTTCTCATTACACTACCGTAATCGAAGATAATATTTATAAATGGATTCCTTTGTATCTTTTACGACAAATATTAAAAAAAAATAAGGACATAAGTAACCTAAGAAACAACAACGCCAGCATGACATATCGAATACTTATAATTAGTTGCGGAGATCTGATCTCTAATCATGAAAGTATTAAAACTGAAAACCATACGCAACGAGACTGCTATTCTGTTTCGATGTATAAAAAAGGATGTTTTATAATGAGCAAATATCGTATTTGCTCATTATAGCAATCTCTGACACACACAAAAAATTAATTATTGTTTAACTTCACACGATTTTGACTACGTGTTTTCGACGTATTTTTTTCTAGGAAGCCTTGTAAAATTTAAAATTTACGTGCTTTTAAATAAGTTACCCAAATAAATATTTAATTCTGATGAATAAACTGGTACTATATTCCATATCATCAACAATTTTCATGATATAAACAATCGTTTATAACCGTAATAATAACCGTAATTGAACCAGAAAAAAATTAAACTAACATTCCTCAAAATTTGGTGCATATCGGTTTGAAGAACGTAGACTTCGAAGATGGAATAAATACGCAACAAGCTTGAATTAAACCATAAACGAAAATAGAAAACGTGCCTAAAAAAGTTTAACTTTACACCAGAAATTGGTAAATAAGACCGAAACACTGTTGAGATTAATTTCTTAGTAACAACTTTTTTTCTTATAGGTTTTATAAGACCACGTATTGCTTAAGAGGAGTTGCAATTTTCAAATGAAGGGCCCTATATTGTATATTCTATTGAGGCGAGGCGATTCTTTGGCATTTTCGTTTCATTAAGTAAAGAAACATGGATGAAATATAAAAAGACCATAATGTGTTGTGAAACCGCACTAAGATTTTTAAGTTAATGGGAGGTCCTTAGGTCCTGCACTTGTGAATATCAGATTTTTCTAAAAACCACAGGGTAATTCTGAAAATATATCCATCTATAAAAAGTATATTTAGTTTAAAAAAGGCAAGATAAGAGATACTTATTAAATGACGTGCTGTGTATGTATAAAAGCCAAAAGGCTGCTGCTCTACAGTTATTATACCTAGTGTTTGATGGAAATTTTTACATTATATGTAAAACAAATGTAATGATAAATTTTACAACATTTATGGAAATATGGTAATCGATAGGGGATCGTGAAATGAAATGTATTATGTTCATCACATTTAAAAACTACATAAAGCTAAGAGAGAAGTCACATGTTGTTATATATATTGATATGAGAGTATCCAAAGAGCCGCACCGACTTATTTTTAATTGACATAAAATTTGATTAATATACTCGCTGAAAAAACTAAATTAATTTCGGATTACTTTGTAGATTTCGTCTATTTTATCAAATAGACTAATTTATATAGACGTATAAATATATAAAATCATATGATTCTTCCAGTCCTGAAGCGGAACGAAAAGTATGTTAATAAGTACTATTCGCAAAAAAAAAAATTTATATAGAATGTTTACTTCAGGTGAGTATTGTGCCACTTAATGTATTGCAACTGTCCCATACAAACCATTTTCCCTGGAAATCTTTAATGAATTTAGATTATGTTCATAGAGTACAGAGTCCCTAATTATCATAGGGCGCAATAAATCCACTGTGAACACTTCAATACCTCAATACACAAACTCAAACTATTAAGCATATACAAGTAGTGTATCATCAAGTTTGAAACTACTAAAGTAATTTAAAAAGATAAAATAATATAGTTACAAAAAACTGGGATCAAATAATTTTTATCCATATGAACTTAAAATAAATACCTTCAGAATACAAATAGGGATAAAACAAAAAAATATTATTTTTACAATAGAGGATTCAGAAACTGTAACTGTAGGATTTTTTAATTTATTTTCAATCTTTTCATGTTACCGTATACATATAAATTCACAATAAATCGTTGAACTTCGGCTTTTTTTCTTTTTAACTTTTTTTCATAAAAAGAAATACATACATACACATAAACCAATATACCTACACCGGATGAGACTTAGAGGAAGCCCGTACTGTTCCTACTGTGCTTAAGAAGTTGTGGATGCCTGTCATACATTCTTCGATTGCAAACGATGGATAACGGAGAGAAACGACGCCTTATAAATCATTGGTACCATACCAAACGCTGGAAACATCATAGCGCTCATGGCCAGATCTGAAACCAACTGGAAGGCCGTGATGCTATTTGCGGAAGACGTCCTGAAGGCCTAAAAAGCTGAAGAACAATCAGCGGGGAGCGCATAATAGCGCAGTGAGGGTCAGACTGAAGTAATGCGAAAGCGGTCTGGCCCCCTTCTCATTAGAAGGGGGATAAGAGGATTGTTTTTAGTCAGTAACAATCTGACACTACCAGCAACTCCACCTAAGCTGGTGTCTTTTTGAAGATTTTTCAACCTGGACATAAAGAAAAACAAAACTATGATATGGTTTACTTTGTCACACTTAAACAATCAGTATTGTATTATAACATAATAATAATAAGAAAGAGGGTACCACATACGGGTCCCTAGTACCTAGACCAAGTGGTTCTCTGTGTCCGTATTATAACATAAATAACTATTATATTATACTTATCACTCTCTAACTACAATCATTTAGATATAGTTGCACCTTTGTCGTCCGTCATGTGAGTGTAACACCATATCTTGACATACTGTGCATAGACAGTGATAGATGCACTACACAATGTTGCTATTGGACCTATTTTAATTTACGTAGTGTATATTCCACACTACGTTGAACCGATAATCATCCAGGGTTAATTATATGATATTCTCAAGAAATAAAAACACTATAGATCCTTAGAGCTAGAATTTGGATGGATTTATTTGTCGTTTACTTTAGTAATTTAAGTACGACAATATTGAAAGTGTACTTAAAAGTTATGATGGCAACTTTTAATGTATACACGATGTATATATATCATGTATTATATGCAAAATCTGTACGAGTATGTGAATAAATTAGCTTTGTTATTTTTAATTCCATGAGTTACAATTTTTATACATTTTATTTTACGTTTTTTTTCTTTCATTTTTATATGAAAAGCATTATTGTTTGATATATTTACAATAATATATGTTATATTAGTAATATTATATATTATTATAGAGAAAATGGCCTAAATGTATTTGTATATGATCATTAAAACATTTTAATTTGTGTTGGTTTTTTTGAATAAAAAAGTTTTTTAATTATATTATGGTGACGAAACCTCAAAGGTGTAGCATAAATAAAATATGTTTTTTAGAATTTATATGTAGGATATTTGTGGCAGTAAAATTACTCAAAACGCTCCGTCATGTTAAGGATGTACGAGCGCTGATGTATAGTCCATTTATAAAATTCTTCAAAATCTTATATAGTTCATTCATAAAAGTTCACTATAATGTTTTTTATTTTTTGTCATAAGTTACAATTTAAATTTAATTTAGGCTTATTAATTAATTATTTGAAAAGATTAAAAACAAAATTTAACTTAATATAACAGATATTTTGTAATTTAACCTGTCAAAACTATGTTAGTAAATTAGACACTGTGAAGAATATCAATTTAAAATATTCTCTGAAATGTCCAATTTATTTAATTGAATTTAAAAATATTGAACGTTATCAAAAGTTAGAATAAATTATTAATTATTTTAAGCAGCATAATTGAATTTTATACCTTTTTCGGGCAAAAAAATTCACACAATTTTACAAGTATACTGAAACAAAGCAAGTGTTATATTTAATTTCAATTTTAGTTAACGACAAAAAATTATATAGATTACATAGTTGTAATCTATTTACTTGTTAAACAACTATGTTAAAAAATTACATACTTTTTCAAGTATTACGTAAGCAGGTTTAGGGGGCGGGGGAGCAATTTTTTCTTACTTTTACAAACAAAGCGACTAGGGAGATATCATAAATCTTACAACAACATTTATAATCTAAATTAATAACACTATTTTTATTATTTTATTATGGTATACCGAATTTCTTTTCATATTTCTTACTAAAAATAAATAAATGAGTTTTCCGAGAATTGACTTTACTCTACACTACTAGTATAGAGTTTTTTTTAAAAAATATACCGATGTTCAATTCGGGGAATTCCCGGCGTACTAGGATGGCTTGAAACAAATAAATATAACGTTCATTGTTGTCTATGACAATCTCTATTAACTGTTTTATTTTTTTAGTTTAAATAAAAATTTTACTATGAAATTTTAAAAATAATAATTAATTAAATATAATTAATTTCTCAACTGTGAATAAGTATGTAGTGAACAGTGTCGTGTGGTGTTAAATATTTGTTTGTTTTGAGTCTTGATTAAAATAACCGATTAATGAAGTTCATTACCAGTATATTATTTAGGATAGTTTAGGAAAAGTTGGGAATACGACCTCAAGTGTTACATGCATACCGAGTGAGAGCCTGAAGAATAGTTAGTCAACAAAGTAAAAATAACATATAATATTATAAGAAGCTACTAAAACATTGGACTAAAAACATTGTCTAAAAGAAAATTTTACTTTACACATCTTTTGTTTTTCTTATGTATTTTAACGTAATAATAGGTAAACTATGTTATCTGATGTATAGATTTCATCTATATCCGGTTAAAAGGAAATGTCTGTTTCCATTGTCCGTTGTTACATTTTATATCGTCTTTACTATCTTTATACTACCGCTGACGATACCAAATAAACTTCGTCCATACATATACGGATAAATACAGTTAAAGTTCAATGTTTTTTAGTAGGATATGAACTAAAGAAAAGAGGATCATAGTTACATGAACTAAAGAAAACTTCTTAATCTGTTTGACTATTATGGTTAGTTACCGGTTCGGACCGGATGTTTAAAAGATATATATATGGTTGTTGGTAACTAGTCTTCTAGTATTATAATACATACGTTTTGGAATTATTGGCAATAATCTATTTGTGATATTGGAGTAGATTTTTTCTAGAATGAATATCTTGAATTTTTGAAGTGAAACTTCTTTACGCGCACATCTCAAATTCATACAGAATATATATGCTTTAAATACAGAGAGTGAATTGGTTAAAAAACGTGACGTCATCACTTTGGAATGTGACTAAATTGCGTGCCGTTTCTTCTCACTGTCTACTCCATCATATTTTGCTCTGTGCGCACTCTCTCCCACTCGTTAATGATTTTGTCATTTCTATAGAAACTATACTTCTAAAAATAACTATAAAATTATATTATTAAAATTTTGTATCAATTTTGAAATATCAACTTTGATTGTCATTTCCATAGTAAGTATAAAGTATATAGTGTTCATATATTCACATATCGTATAGCGTGATTATTATTATATTTATTATTTTCAACACAAATACGAGTATATTTAGCTTTCATATAAATACGGACGAAGTCGCGGGAAACAACTAGTATTATATACGTAATAAACTTTTGTAATAAACTTTTTTACATACATTCAGGATATACCGGGTAATTAAACAATTAACTCAGTTAATTTTTATTTTCACTTGCTTGGATCTGAAATGTAAATTCAAATGGAAAAGCATACTTGCTTATATAAATTCAGATTAGCTTATATAAAGACTAGTACACTCCCGTGCATAAAAACTGAAACAGTTGACATATTCTAAGGTTTACTATATACAATATAGTAACCCTGATATTTAGTGATATATACACCTAGATTGTGGCTTACTGGTTCAATTTTTATAAATGGGAGTATACTTTGCATAGAGATTGAAAGGATTCCAAGCTAGGTTTTTTTATTTTATGATTATTTTTTAAACACTTTTATTGTGTCTTGATATTGATATATAAGTATGCTATACAAGATGCTTGTTTTTTATTATATAAAACGAAAATTGATTTACAACCATTATTATTACGGTATCAATATATATCATAAATATAAATTTAATCAATATAACCAATTTAAAGAGTAAAACAAAAAAAAAAAGAAGAAGAATGAAGGATATATAATATATACCAGCAATATAATATATAATATCTTTATATATTTCAAAATATCTTAGGAATATGTTTCATGAATTATTTATACCCTTTGCAGAAACAACTAATATTTATAACATCAATAATAATGCCTTTATTTGATCCTTTAGTAAAATTTGTTAACACTGTTAACCATATACGTACGTACCAAGTGAATCACAAAAAGTCGCTACTATTTAGAAATATTAATTTTCCAAATTCAGGAAAAAAAAGCATTATATAGATATGAGTGTTTTAAAAGAGTCAGTCAAAAGGAACAAACAAAAAGTTCATTAATTGGTGATGGTTATTTAATGCCGCATTTTTATAAACTCAGAGACGCACGCTCCTGTCACAAGACATTTCAATGCGTTAAATAGCACATAATCATACACGGGCAAAACATTTCCAGTGAATTTATTATTATTTAAAAAAACAAGTATTGTAACAACTAACTGAGTTAATTGTTTGAATAACCAGTATATACTGAGTTGTATATCAATGTTTGAATTGTTAACAATTCTGTAAATATTTAACACCCTTTGCAAGCATTTATGTCAAGGATTAATATTTTCAAGCATTTCAATGTCGAGACTAAACTTAGTATTCCTTGTAGCATATTCTGGGTATAACAAAAGTATATGAGATGTTATGCATATAATATACCTTGTATATATCCCTTTACTGGGTATACCAATAGTAAATGATATGTTATGTATCTACAAAAAAGAAACATTTTTGGTTACACAATTTAAAAAAAAATCTCTTATGGTTTTAATGATGGGCATATGGGCTCGTGTGGTTCTAATTTGTACACCTATATGTACAGTAATATGTATTTATTTTATAACGAATGAGGTAAGCCTTGTTGACATTTGAACTCCTGGTATACCTAAAGCATAATATCGAAAAACAGTACGATACGTAGTATATACATACTATACAATATGATTCGTTCGTATAGTGTTATTGTGTCGTATCATTGCACGTGTTGGAGTTACAATCTAATCCATAGGGTTTGTCATACCGTTCCTGGTGGATAAGAATATTTGTGCGACTTTGTATCATTATTGTTTTATATAAAAATGGATTAAAGTTTTTGGCATTGTCTATTAGTTACATGACTTGATAATTGCTTTTTTTTCTCTTAGTTTTGTATGACAATTTTTTTTTTGTCCGAAAATAAAGATACTTTTCTATTCAGACTGGATCTAGCCAAAATTCATAATCGAGTGAAGTTGTTTAACTATGTATATATATTGGGTCATTTTAAACAAAAAAGGTCTCTTGTCACTTTTTCTAAACTTGAATGTTTCCGTGGTATAGACAATTTAATGTTTGATGAACGCAAAAACAACGGTTTTCAAGCCCGAAAAAAAATATTAAAATATGAAATTTTTCAGTTTACCAAGGTTCGAAAATAATCTTTGAACATCCCTTCACAGAATTCAAAAAAGTAATTACATATTATTTCATTCTAGAGTTTTAATTTTTAATTTCCAACTTGATGCTCGATTCCGAGTGGACTATAGAGTATTTAATGTATTCTCAGCGCTTCTCCTTTAGAGCATGCATACGTTATAGCGTCTATTTGACAATTAAAAAACAAAACTTTAAAATAAAATAATCTGTAATTACTCTTTAGGATTTCCCAAATGATTCAAAGATTATTTAAGAATTTTGGCTAACTCAAACATTTCATTTCAATATTGTTTTTCAGCCATAAAAACGGTCGTTTTTTCAAACATTGTTTATAACTGGGAAATCGTCAAGTTTACCCTTTTTGTTAAACGATGACGTCTCATGCAAACAAATACAGTGCAACAGATACGTAGAGACATAATCTATCTGTTGTAGTCTGAAGTATATTGTAAACGCATTAGTAGTCTCGAAATTATTAGCGATTGAAATCTGCGTATATGCAAAAAAATCGAATGTGAAATTTTTAATACGAAAGTGAGGTTTCGCCTTTTCTTGCCTAAAAACAATATCATTAAGTTGCATCTTATGGATCTTGAGAAGTTAGTTCTTGATGTTAACTGTTTTGCATTGGTCGTTGGCTTCTTTTTTGTCGAAATATCTACTGAATGCGTTTTCGAATAAGATAAATAAATAAAAATTAATAATCAACAGGATATCTTCCGGTAAACTATAGAAACACTATAGACTCCGGTACACGATAGATTTTACAATGCTTAAGAAAAAATAAACTGTTAAAATTGCATTAAATCATCATTTGTTGGTACTTTCTCCGAACTGATGTTCGAGCAACCAATTTAGTATAAACCTAAATTGAATGAAGATTATGTTCGAAATAATATACTTATCATTAGTGAAGAGTATTAACGCAAACGCAATTCAATTACGATAATATTTATCTGGATTCTGAAATCAGTTGAATAATTTATTACGTTAAGTCAATTAATCCGTTAAAAGCAACAATCATTTGGAAGCTTATGGAAAAGGTTTCACAATGCTATTCTATCATAATAGGAATAATCAAATTGTAAAACGTTTTATATTCATTTACTCTATTAGAAACTTTCTTTGCGGTTTTAATGACGAAACATGAAAAGTGAATTTAAAATACATTTACGTAAACATAAAAAAATAAACGAGTGAATACAATATTTAAAAAAAAACTGAAAGAAAATATCGATTTGTTATTTTTGTACCATTTATAAAAATCATTTTTAAATAAAAATTTAATTTTCCATTATAATTAGATAAGTTTTTATTGAAAGTACTTATTATTTTTACAAACATTTTCACAATTCGATACCCTAAAGTTATTTGTTAATAACAGACTGAATGTTTCAAACTCTATATGTATACACATACACAGAGTACATATATGTATGCTCATATACATACAGTGCTTGAATTTCTGAAGGTGGAATCTCGCTTAAATAATCTAGCAGTTTTGTAGTAATGACAAGAATCTAGGTTTGCTATTCAAAAACCAACCATTTTTCTAATTTGTTTATCTAATATTTTATATTTCAAATATTACTCTGATAGAAATTCGTAATATGTAATTTTTTTAAATTTCATATAATCGATATATATTCACCGATATATACAGGTTTCTAGTATATACAAGGTGGATCATTGGAATCCAGTCTTTTTGGAGTTTCATTTAAAGCCCCAGATATGACAATTTGAAGGGTAGTAAAATCGTTTGTTTACAAAAAATGCGTTATGTTTCTTTTACAAGCTAATACTTTATACGCTATGATATTCAATTTGAATTTATGATTTACAATAGCTTTTCAGATTGATTTTACCTTAAATTTTTCTTTTTCGCAGGTCATTAATTTAATTTAACAAAAAAAATATATAAAATACATTTTTTATAAAAATTTAAATAATATTCTGAATTGTATATTAAATGTTAGCTTCTAAAAAATAACTATATAATTATTTTATTAAAATTTTGTTTATTATCATTTCCATAGAAGCTATGGAAATGATACTAGCATAGAAACTATACTAGCATACTATAAATCGTTATATATAAGTTAGAAATATGCAAATTTGTATTTTGGCTATTACTAAAGTTAAATTTAAAGTTTTTAGAAATGAATTAATGTTAACGCAATCTAGTAATATACGTACCTGAAAATAGATGGCAGCACATGCATTATTTTGTTAGTGACACATGTTTAAATAACTTATAAGAGTCACGCGCCGGAGCTGTCACGCACAATTTCTTGTGAATGGGTAGTTCTCGGCCATTAGAATAAGGAGGGTCTTGCCGCACGTTGCAATACATTCTTTGATTCAACGCATTTTATTTTCAATTGCCATCATGGACCGTGGACGGTAGTGCAACGCATATTTACATTTGATTGTTTTGCCACTGCGAAGGCGATCGAAATGACTCTGTTCCCGCCCGAGACACAATCTCTCGTTGGGTTAATAATCTACGCACAAGATAATCAAATAAAAAGCAGCCGTCAACGTAAAGTGCGTTAAAATTACTGTGCGTACTTCAGAAAACGTTGATACTGCGAAGCCCACGTCGCTCTGTTCGTCGTCATTCTGCTGCACTTCGGTCGGTAAAAAAGGCCTAGAAAAGCCTACTTGCCATACCTCTCTTCCGCTATTACGACTTTTCTCTGTGTATGTGTTACTACAACTCTACTACTACATCCCCTATTTCACCCCCTTAGGGGAATAGTTTTCAAAAGTTTCCTTTCTTAGTGCTCACCTACGATGAATATGGAGCTCCTGTGCAATTTCATGCTTCTAGGACCACCGGTTTAGGCTGTTCGTTGTTTGTCAGTCAGTCTCTAGATATTTTTAAGTAGATACCTATTGTCGAATAAATATAAGCTCATTTATTTATTTTCAAAAGTATATAAACTGATTTTATAAATGGGCATACAAACATATCAGAAAATATGTTACTGTTCGTTTTCAATATTTTAGAACACCCTGCACTTACATGTATACAAAGCTACATACAATTGCTGTTATTTTCAATATTTAAGTGGTATTTAACATTGATGTAAATTACAATGAGTGTAAGTAATATCCATATATTTATTAACATCGATCCATCTAGCTTTTTATCCCCTAACGTTAAATATTTCACTATTGTTATGCTAGTGTGTATGTATCTCAATTCTGTAAACGAGCTTCTGCTTTTATTTTGGAATAATATGTTATTAATTTATCTATTATAATTTAGTATTGATTATTATATTACAATTGACAGTAAAATACCAGTAATAATGCCTTTACCAGAGATATTTCTAAATGTTTGTATTGATCATTCAAATATGCAACAATGAAGTTTACTACCTCAATATGTCATTACTTTTTGCATGAAACAATTTAGCCTGTTGTTTATAATTCAATTTCGAAACACTTTAAAATTAAAGAACCATTTTTCAAATATTCCTGATTAACTATTTTATTTGTTTTTCTTTCCTAAAGTTTTTAATATAATTTTTGACGCTTTAATTCACCAACTATTAACAACCAGAAAAAGATTTTTGTTTAGCATATCCAACTAAATCTTTATTACATTATTTGTATAGGTATTTATGCCTTATTCATTTTATTTATTTCGCTGATGATAAGCTACTAGTCAAGTCATAAGCGTTTAGACAGTTTATTCGTTTAAAAATTGATGTGTTGCTTACTTTTTTCTTCGGTAAATAGTTCTATTGTGAAAGTTAACACCATAAACTATATAACCATAGTGAGTTCTTTAGTAAGAGTGTTCTATTAAAAAAATATTGGTTTTTACTTTTTCAAATTTCCTTCTGTCTTTATACAGCGTCGGTTTGGCCATAGAGTCAGGTGGCGTTGGTCACCCGAGACCTAGCCTGTATGGTACCCGAGGCTTTACTACATACACACATAATAGTTCACACACGGAGAAGAAGGAAGAGAGAAGAGCAGGACACGTCGGCGAAGATGGTTGAGCTCAAACTGCAAAGAACGGGATTTGTTGGTCTTAAGAGATTCGGATGCTTATTGAAGTTGCGTACCAGGTGCATGTAAACTTTTATCAAAATTTAATAAGCACATTAGTAAGTTCTTCAACTTATATGCAACTCACTGTGTAATCATCATAATCTATTTGCGAGAAACGATTTTCCCCGAAGAAGCGCATTCAGACGCTTCTCTACTGGGTCAGGAACTGCTAAACTCGTTGATTATCCTAAACACAGAATCGGATCTTGATCTCAAATATAATGAGAATAACAGCTTTTACGAACGATTTATTGATGGTCTAGTTGAAATTTCTTCTCTTTTAAAAAATGTACGCCATTGAAAATAAAAACTTCTTAAAACGCTTGTCTACTTTATTATTATTATTATCATTTGGTTAGGCGGGTGGCAGGGCCTTATAGTCACAATGCCAACCGGGCCCTTTCAGCTCAATCCGACGCTGTCTTTACACTTGTTACCGCATATTTAACTGTTTCGGAGTTAAGAGAATAAAGTTCAAATAAAACAATTTCAAATAAAAAATTTTACCATTAACATACCACACTTTTATTTTCCGAAAATTAGTAGGTCACAGAACAGATTGGGCAGTTTGATTGTGAAATTACTTGACAGAATAATTTTAACTTTTGTAAAACTACAACAAAATTCTTTGACATCAAAAGCTTGATGTGAAAAATCATATATATTATATGATCTTATGGTATGCAAAATCATAAAATCATATGCATTTTCACTATCTTGATGTCAAGGTATTTATTATTATTACGTTTTTTGACAATTTTCATATTTACTTGTTTAATTGTAATTGTACAACGATATATTTAACGATGTAAGTGAAAGAAAATATTGACTGCAAAGAAACGACAAAAAAGTGTTTGTTCATTAGATATAAAGCAATTTTTTTGTATGACAAAACTCTTGAGACAAAAGAGTTTCAATCTTTTGGTTATTTATATTATACGAAATGTTGGCTTGATTTTATTTGAAAAATAATTGACTAAACTTAATTACCTTCCACCGTGTTATAAATAAATTCATAATATAAAAAATACCATCTTCTGTATTCACAAAATAAAAATTAAAGTATAAATTAATAATATGAAATGTCATTTTCAATTATTTCAAAATAATAAAAATAAAAATATATATTTAAAACACTTAAAATAAAAACACACACACACACATATATATATATATATATATATATATATATTTATATATATATATATATATATATATATATATATATATATATATATATATATATATATATATATACAGACTGTGTTGGACAGCTTTTCCTATAGTAAATCAATGTTAAATATTATTTATTACTAGCTGTTCGTCTGGTACTGTATGAAGTCAGTCAGTACACATGTGTCGAAAGTCCACTTTAGTATGTGCATTGTCCATCAAAAAATCCCCACTCTTTAATAACAAACAAACAACCATACGCATACAGTATAGCTGTGAGATAACTGATTGACTTTATTTATATGTGTACTGACTGACTTGATACAGTACCAGACGGACAGCTTAATATTTAACATTGATTTACTATAGGAAAAGCTGTCCAACACAGTCTGTATATAAAAGTTATATATAAATAAAAATACAAAAATAAAAAAGTTCAATATTATGGTAATAAATTTTTTTAATTGGTTATCAATGTATACCTACTAATATCGAAACAATATTGTTTTTATTCAAAGGCCATACGTACGTCTATAATAATAAAATAAATACCTTCTCTTGGTACAATTGTCAATTGTGAATGTGGAACCGTTTGCTTTAGTCATATGCCAATCATATTTGATTCGTAAATTCAATTTAGTAAAAATAATATATATAGAGATGAGAAGCAGTAAGTGGAGAAATTAATATGTCAGATGGTATTATGATTTGTCAATTTCTATAAGTCAATTTAATATATTTTTTATCTCAATACTCTAGTAGACAAACGATATATTTATATCCTTCAATTATTTGAATATTTTTTTGTAGTCCATAATCATTGTTTACCGTAAAACCTTTTCCCAAATTAAGAGAAATTTTATAGTAATAATAATTAAATATTGATATGAAAAAATTAATTCATCCACCATGTATCGAATCCTGGATCTCAGGATTTCTAGCACAGTCTGCTATCATTATATCACGGATGACACTGATGAATATGTCAATTATATCATATCATTGACAATATTAATTTGAAGTAAACATTAACTTATATTAGAGCATCACAATACAATACTAATGTCAATTTCCATTAAGGTTACGAAGACATAGTATGAACGATCTAGCGTATACTATCTAGACAAACTTGTCATTTAATTTTTTAATTAAATTTTGATATGAAAATATGTCTGTCTGTACAGTATCTTAGTAATGAGAAAAATCTGTCTTGGTCTTGCGGTCTTGGTCTTGGTCTTGCGATTTTGCAAGACCATGACCAAGACCAAGATCATACATATAATATCTAGATCAAGACCAAGACCGAATGAACAAGAACAAGACCAATACCAAGACCGAGAATGCAAGACCAAGACCAAAGTGCAAGACTAAACTAAAAATTATAAATTCCGTTATAAACATTATATATGAGAATATATGTCGGAACTTCAATATATGTTTTTGTTGGAACAAAAAATTTTGTGTGTTTACTCCAGTTTACTCCACTAAATTTAAACATCAAATGTAAAAAAAGGTACTGGTAAACTATACCATTGTCTGAAAAAAGGATCTACAAAAATATTCTTGAAGTAACTATTCTTTTCCGATGTCTGGTTAACACATGTTTCATATAGAACTAAGCTAATTTTTTTATATATTTTTACTATAAAAACCAATAGAATACGGTTAAATTTTTTGATTATTATAAAATAAAGCTTAATTAATTGTAGATATTAATTGTTGATCATTTATAATTTATACCTATAAAAAGCATTGAAAAATTTCCAAAACGACGTAGTAAGTAACAGACTAAATGGCCAAGACCAAGACTGAATACGCATGACCAAGACCAAGATGAAGACTACAAGCATTTTAGAAAGACCAACACCAAGACCAAGACTACAAGTATTTGAGCAAGATCAAGACCAAGACAGTCTTGGTCTTGCTGTCTAGTCTTGGTTTTGCTTTGCTCATCACTACAGTATACACAGTATATAGTAGTGCCTATATAGTATAGTTATTAGAAATTCAACAATTTCAACTGAAGAAGATTCCTCAACCTTAAGACAGTTTGAAAAAAGAAACAAGAGATTAAGAAAGTAGAAAGTACAAAATCTTTCTTCAACCGGAAACGATGATATGGAATGTAATAATTTATCAGATATAACTTGTTTCCGAGAAGTTCCATCAAATTGATAATTATATAACAGATATGACTGTTCAAAAAGTTGTCGGCTGATTCGAAGATATGACTTTGATAATAAATATATTCAATAAAACCAGTCTCCATTCATTAAATTATTTATAAAATATCAATTCTACCAATATCTATATCTACATTTATTATATCAACCAGATTGAATTTTTCCAATCCTATAAAACCTTGATTCTGGTCATTGTTGTGAACTAACATTGTTTATTTATTGGGTGGATATAAATTGTGTATATACGCCTATATATGTGTATATACATGACAATGGTATAGGTAGGTATGTATATATACACATTACAATAGTCAAAGAGGTGGTTGGTTGGTGTATATGGTGTTACGCATGGATGAGTTGAATGTATTGTGAGTTAGGTGATGAGGTATGATGTGGTATATTGACCTGTTGCGGTTTCAACCATTAAACTGTATTTGTGAGATAACCTCTTCAATCTTTTCACATTTAGTTTAATAATATTTATACATGCGAGGTATAGGAATATACATATTGTATCCCATTTATGTATAGGATGTCCAAATATAGAAGACAAAAATGGTACAATAATACCCCGAACTACACTACCCCGTCTAACGCGAATCTAATCGCAGTTACGCAATTTTTGATTGTAAATTGTCATTTAAAATAATTTTAAATAATAGTTAATAATAACTTAATATTCATTTAATTAGTTTTTTAAACATAAAAAGAGTAGGGTCGTTAAGGTGTGCACAATTCTCGATTCCCCACTTGACATAATCAGAAGTTGGCAATTGGGGAATGCTTGAACAAGAGCAAAACTTTGAAGAACCTGGATCTTTAGACCAAGTTCAATTGAACAAGGGTTATCAATTTTTGTTTTGTAGCGGTGTCGCTTCATCATTAAATTATTATTATAATTTTGTTCATCATTTTTATCTGTTGCATAAGAACTATACCTTCCCTCTATTATCACGGTTGCTTTGAATGTTAACAACCTTGGTAATTTACATATAAAAATAATAACATTTCATAAATCAAATTAAAAAGATCAATTTTAATAAAAATCAATTATATCTTTTATATATTTATTATTTATTTAAATAATAATTATTTAATATATCAAACATTTACATTACAGTTTCAAGTTTTTTTAAACCTTATTTTTAACTTGGTATCAGGATATTACAGAGGCCAAGTTGCTGTTATTATTATACCCGGATTGTATGATGATGGAGTAACTAATTGTCAGCTAATAACTATAATTTTGTAACATCCAATATTGTATAAAATTGAAATGATTTTAGGTATATCAAATATTTATGTACATTTTTTTATCCAAGTGACACTGAAATACACTTTATTTTATAAATATAGGGAATTGCCACATTTTGGAATTGAATAAATATTTTAAATATTTAATTTTATTTACTTGTCATTGCATTTCATTGCAATTATCAAATTGTGATCAAATTCATAATTAATTGATTTATAATAATAATTTTTTTAAATAATTACTTTCAATATCATCTTATTTATCACAAGTAATGTAACAACTAACTGAGTTAATTGTCTGAATACCCAGTGTATACTGACTTGTATATAAATGTTTGAATTGTTAACAATTTCTGAATTGTCCCACAATTTAAAAAAAAATCTCTTAGGGCATATTTTTCGCTCTCCAAGGAATTTTTGAGTACAAATTATGAGAAAACTGTTGAGTTTATGGAAAAAAACTTTCAAACAAAAGTTGTTTATATTAAAAAGGAGAAGAATTTTGGTCATTAAATTTTTGTTATATCTCTTACGGTTTCAAAGTTTTGCCCAAACATAGTCCGAATTTGCCCATTAACGACTTTGACCTTAATTTTTTGGTCTAGAACACACACAAATTTCAGCTCGTTGTCTCTTTTCATTCTTGAGTTATCGTGTCCACAGACGGACGGACAGACAGACATGCGGACGGACATGAGAAATGATCTTTTAAGATTTTACGATCAATATTTTTAAGCGTTACAAAGTTGTCATCAAAATTTAATATACCTTGTATATTTACAAATACTGGGTATACAAATTATGACAATCATAATAATTTTTTAATATATATTCTAACCTCTTTTATTGCATGTTTTATTTTCATATATAATTAGATTTAAAAAAAAAATTATTATCACGATCATTGGTGGAAAATGTTTAAAAATTTTATTAGGAGTCGAAAAGTTAATTATTTTAAGAATATCTATTACAAATGATTTCCATATATTTGGTAGAAATAAGAATAAATGTAAATTATATAAACGTTTGTTGTCAGTTTCAGAAACCACTTACGAGTAGGTACGTTTGAACTTACAACCTTTCTGAAATACAACCATTTTAACACAAATACATATTGTTATAAATGAAAAACGAATTCGGTGTAAAAAATTAGAAGAAAAACTTAATACTGTTTTATTTACTGTTTAATAGTATTTCTAGCAATATAACATTTTTTAATAACATTATTATTAATCTATATAAATAAAAATTAAATGCTGTTCGTTGGTAAGTGCATCCCTTAAGAACGGCTGGATCGATTTCACTAATTTATAAAAGAAATGTTCGTAATCTTGTCCGTAAAATTGGAAAATTCGGGAAAAATTGAAAACGCATTTTTGTATGGGATTTTTGGACAGGACAACGTATGTCGAGTCAGCTAGTTTATAATTTAAATTCAGTAGTCAACTCAAAACTTTCTCTTATAGTCCGGAAGCATTATATACAGCATTTTGTTATTACTCCACTGTAAATCAATGGTTACTGCAATGCAATGGTTTATGTAGACGCAAGTTTACAGAAAAAAAAAACAATTAAATTAGTAAATAGTAAATAATTAGTTCATCGACATCAAGATAGTGAAAAAATATATGAATCCAACCACTCTAGCATCTGGTAGCTCAGATGCTATGGTAGTAATAATTTCTTTTAATTTATTCAAATGAATCATTTTTATTTTGTATATTAAAAAAAAGAAGTTATTAATGGTTACTGCTGGTACAATGCACGGCTCTGAAACTTTAACTCTCAAAAACTTTTGAGAAAGTAAAAAAAATTTACCCCCTTTTCAGCAGGAGCACGGAGTGCCATGACATAGCCACGTTTTGTAAATTTGATGTCACTAAATTCCAATCTGCCTCTACTACTGTTTTCCAGGCTACATCTTTTGGAATGGGAAGTCAAAAGCTATGAGTGTGTGAATGTTTGTGGTTTACGATGTGCTCAATTCAATGAGGACGTCATTTTGAATACACCGTTCAAAATCCATGGCGATATCGATTCTCTGATGCCCGAAATAAAATCAACATCTTACAGCTTTCATTCACGAACGTTACCACTTAGAATGTATATTTAATTAAATTAAATACTGATATGAAAAAATTAACTCGTCAACCAGGAATCGAACCTCGGGCCTCTGGATAACTAGTCCAGTATGCTTCCGCTACATCAAAGACGATTGTGACGTAATAGCCAACTTTTTCATATTATTCTAATTTTTTATTTATTTAGACAGTATTACTTCTGTTGAAGTGATTTTATTTATTTAATATTTGTTTATTTGTGTATACTTTCGCGTCAACATAACGATGTTCGATTTTCAAATTTTCAAATTCAATGACAATGAAATTTGTCGGAGTATACGCTTAAGTCTTCTACAGTTTGTCATACGTAACCGAGAGGAATTTGGACAAACATCGTTATGTTGACGCGAAAGTATACACAAATAAACAAATATTAAATACTTAGAATGTAGTTTTGAAAATATTCAACATAACAAAATGCAAGGTCAGGTCCAATGTCACTCTTTAACGCCCGTACTATTACTTACACCACTTAGAAAGAGGCATAATTTGATTCGCCGCCTTCCACATGTATAGTATATAATTTTTCAAATACATAATCATATTACACAAATGTCATTATTAACACAATGTTCATTTGATTCATTTATTTATTTCATTGTACTCTGATTGATAACAATATAATATTGACGGTCAGTGAACAACAGTTAGCTATTAGCAGCTAACAAACAATACAATTAAAAACCACAACAAAGGAATCAATTTCATTTTAAATTCAATTTTATATTGTATGCGGATAATGTGTGTATTGTAAAAGGAAATTTTGTTTTGGAAAATTAATTTTCTATAGATAGAAAATGTAAAAAAAAACCATACGATCGAGCTTCTGAAAAATATAGAAAAAAATATTTCCTCCTAAAATATTTAAAAATGTAGCTTCAAAAAATGTTAAAATATCACGACAATACTAATTTTAATAAGAATATATTTTATATATCCATTAAGCTTTGAACACTCACTCTTTGTCGCATTTGTATTCGACATATTGTCGATTTTGCCGTACATAGTCTTCTATGAACAATCTGAAATTAAAATTAAAATTTGATCTTATTTTTACCGACGAAAAGAAGGATGTACTCAATTCAACCTGTATATTTTTTTTTATGTATGATCACGCATAACTTTTTACAGAGTAGTTCGACTTTGATAATTTTTTTTTGTTGGATAGGGAATTATTCAAAGTGGGTCCCATAAAAATTTGAAAAAAAAATTCAAATTTTAGCCACAAAAAACAAATTAATAAGACTTCCCGGCGCTTCCACTAAAGAACACATATCATAATCGCTGTATATTGTCTGTGTGTAAACACTTTGAAAGCACTCAATATCGTTATATATATATATATATATATATATATATATATATATATATATATATATATATATGATGTATGACCACGCATAAATTTTTACAGAGTAGCCCGATTTCAATAATTTCTTTTTAATTGGATTGGGTATACTTTGAAGTTGGTACCATAAAATTTGAAAAAAAAAATTCGTACCTAAGGGTAGAAAAATGGATTGTCACCCACTGAATTGTCATCTGTGAACCGATTCTGTTGAAACTTGGCACACTTATGTAGTTCTAAAGACACTCTATCATGTACGAAAAAAGTAAGGCACTGAAAAGTGAAAAAAAAAACTTTTTAACAAAAAATAGAACCGACAAAAGAAGAAAGTACCTGAAAAGCAAAAAAATACTAAGTCAATGTAAATACCTAAATAATTTTGAGTCTAAATAAATACCTAAGTAATTTTTAAATGGCCACCAAATTAGCAACAAGTATCATATCCTGAGACAATATAAGAGTAATTTTAATAAGAGTAAAGTTAACAGGAATAAATGTGAAGAAAAAATTTTAACATGAGTAATTTCAACATAATTTAAAATTTGTTATATTTTAAATCAAGTATATTTTAATTGAGTTAAATTTCTAATAATTTTTATTTTTGTCTATTGATCTCGACTTTCTATCTATTTCTAATTGTCAAAGAGTAAATTACGACTAGCAAATTTATACTGATGATGACTACATTGTAGTCGAAATACGTATTTATAATACAAAAAACTGATCTAGGTAAAGGGGGCGAATTTGAAATTTTATCATTTGATAATCTAATATTTATTTGTGTATATGAATAGTGAGTGTATTTATGTGTTGTGTATGTGTGTATATGTATTTGTTCTATAATAAAAGCAAACTGGTTTTTTGTCCAGATTATATAAGACAGTGCTGGAACTACCTTAAGGAATGATATCTCGTTGAAAAAATAGAACTATTTTGTCGTATGCTCTACACATGTATACCAGTAAGTTTACAAAACATTGTCCACAAAAACGGATGGTCAGTATATTTTTGTGGTATTAAAAAATCAACAATAAAAAATCAATTCAATGTATATTATACAAAACATAAAATTTAGATCAATTATCACAACAATATGTTAATTTTACACAAATTAATAATAAATTTATAATCAGTATACAGTGAGGTTAGTTAATAACAAAACCACAATAACCAATAACAAAATTAATTAATAATTAATAAAACTTATAAACAAAATTATAAAATATATACTGCGTTATTATGTTATAAGAATTAGAGCTGAGCGTTTATAAATGAGTTAATTTTCAATCTGAGAAAAAATTCCATGTCAGATTCTGTAATTATACCATGCAATTAAATATTGTAAGGCCATAGCAGTTTTTCGCTAAATTTCAAATCGGTTTTCAACGAAAAAAGTTTCATTTATGGTCAGATTATGATTTTATGTAGGCTGTTATCCAAAACAAAAGATCATTCTCGTATATGCGTTGTTCCGATTTTTATTAGTAGAGGGGTATATGATCAAGCAACAACATTAAGGTAATTTCAGTCCAAAAAATAAAATTGAGGTTTTTGTTACTGAAATTAGATATATCTTGAAATCCATTAGTTAGAGTTCATTTTCAATAGCACCATTTTGGACCCGAATTACCTAAGAATTCATCAAAATCGAAGATATAAAATTAATCTTGATTTTTACAAATGTTTTAAGGTCCCTTAAAGAAGTTTTTTATTTCAGATTTCGATGGAAACTTAATTTTAGAGAAATTGGAGTCCAAAAAATAAAATGCACCTATTGGAAGTGCCATCCGATTTATAGATTCCGAAAAATTGAGATTTTTGTTACTGAAATTAGACATATTTTGAAACCCATTAGTCAGACGTCAATTTCATTAGCACCTTTAAGGTCCCTTAAAAAAATTAAAAAATTCAGGAAAAATTTTTTATTTCATATTTTAATAAAAATCTCATTTTATCAAAATTTATGGGGTAATTTGAGTCCATAAAAAATTGAAATTTAACATATCTCTGACTCCATATCCCAGAGATATATACGATTAGCTAATTCGTACTGATGATGTCTACCTTGTAGTCGAAATACGTATTTATAAAATACAAATAATTGTTTTAAATTTAATTTCAAAAGAGTTCTCTTTGATTATTTGAATAATCTTTATAGGCCTAACTATACTTTTGGGTAAAACTATTTATCTATATATATATATATATATATATATATATATATATATATATATATATATATATATTTATCTATCTATATATATATATATATATATATATATATATATATATATATATATATATATATATATATATATATATGAGTGGAGGGGAAGAATTTAGGGTGAGATATATATGAGTATACTAAATATTCAATACACATATTCACTTATGATATTGTGGTGTCCAATGTTTTTCTAATAAAGTGATGAATCTGATACAATAATAAAGTGAATCTGAATTTAATACTATCATGCCAGAAGGTTATAATGTATTTGTTATTTTATTAGATTGCTAAGCATACATAAATAAGGATGCTACTATTCGTTGGGCTGATAAAAAATATTAAGTGAAAAAATTGGCTGTTTTAGTGATTCTATTACCCGAAATATTTACTACCGAACCCCGTTGAAAATCGACGATCTTATTGAGCATCAAAATATAAAGAAACCCAATTGTCAGCATTATTCGAAAAATTTTCCGTGAATACCAAACCACATTTGAAACAGGGCAATTGATTGATTATGAGTGGGACATTATAAAGACAATAGAAAGATTATTAAAATTTTGACCCAATTCCTAGAACAATTATTTGTGTTTTATAAATATGTATTTCGACTACAAGGTGGCCATCATGATCATTGATTAATTTAGAAAAGTTTAAGCAAACGAATTTTCATATATTTATAATTGAATTGTGCTTTATTCATTCAGGGTTTTCGAAAAAGTGTTTCAGCTAAATGTTCATTATAAATATAGTAACAACTTTTATTTGAAACATTTTCCCCGCAACCGAATGAATAGATAAAAATAACTGAAAATTTTTGAAAAATGAGCGCTTCAACCACGCAAAGGATTTTTTTCAAAGGATTTTTAAGGAAATTATCGTTTTGGTGAAAATGGTCTTAATTTTACGGTTCTTGTATTTATAACACACGATTTTTTGTTTATGTATGTTTGGAAAATCGCATTTTGAGTAAATCAAAGAATATTGTGGTGGTTTCTATACAAGTTCTAATTTTAACCTAAATTATTTAACATATAACATAAAAAATAGTATCTCTGAAAGGTTTTTCTTTGAAAAAAATTCACGAAACAAAGACCCCAAAATTGAAAATTCGTTCGAGTTTTTATTAGATAGCTGGTGTTCTTGCGGTGTTTCTTAGCTATGTTTGATAAAAATCGGTTCATTCGTTTGAAAATTATCAGGTCTCTATTCATCAAAATGATGAATAAGAAAAGTTGGTTCTATACTTAGATATAAATTTTTATCTATCACTTTTTTGAGAAATTAATAATGTTTTACTTTTTACTTTTCAACTTGTTATAAAAACATAAACAAATGCAATTATATGTATCCCAATATATTATATATTACCGTATAAACCCGAATACAGTAAAAGGGAAAACAGTATACGATTGTTAATATTTACTGTAGATGATAGGTAAATATGAATTCCATTTGGACAAAAATATTCGGTCATTCGGATTAGAAAAATAAAAAATTTGGTTAAAACATTGAGACTACAATGCCCTGTGAAACTGAAACCACAATGTCCAAACTGCATGTCTATAATATTTAACGTATTTTAAAACATTCTAACAAAAAAAATTGCGTTCGAATAGTTTACGACACTCATACGCCGATTTCTCCTGGACTAAAATACCAAAATAACAATCGTTGTAAAAACATTTTTTACATCCCCAACAATCCAAAAATTATACTGTAGGAGAACCTTGTTCAGTTGTTTTCACAATGTAAACACTAGTGAGGATATGTTCATCATTTTTGTGGCCCATAATCCACCAAATGTCATATTTTTACCCATACCCGTGTGTGTAAAAGAAATATAATGCACTGATTAATTAATGCACTGATAAAGGAATCATTATTTACAGGATAATTATAAATATCGTTTTCGTCAAATCTATTTTTTAACATGCTTTAATTAGCTTGACTTGTATCTGTCTATCTATGTATGCATGCATGTAATGGATTTTTAAGTGAGTTTTCACTCACTTCCGGACGTTTTAATAATCTGAAATTTTTCAGACGTAATAACACTGATGACAATACAATAATTTATTAATAGACAAAACATAGATTTGCGTATCTCTAACTTATTAATAACGATTTATAGTGTGATGGTATAGTGTGATTATAATTTATATGGAAATGTCATCAACCAAATTTTAATATTAAAAAAACATTTTCAACTGTTAAAAAATAGAAGAAAAAAAAATTATTTGACCTAAATTACTGTGCTATATTCGATATATACTTTCTGTGGTACGAATTGGATTTATTCCATTACTCCTTACCATTCCATGCATTTTATTGGAATATGAAACAAAAAATGCAAAATGATTTAAAATAGAATAGAATAAAGAGATTGAAAACAAAATTAACTTTGGTTCTTTTTTATAATGGCTTTACTTTTACAAGATTAACTAGAGAGCACCCCATGGTTTTGTTTTGCGTTAAAATTAATTTTGTTGTCAATCTCTATATTCTCTTTCTATTTTAAATTATTTTGTAGTTTTTTGTTCATATTCCAATAAAAGCATGTTTTTTTTAAATAGTTTTTTTAAACTCTAAATTTTATTGTGATATTAATATTATAGTATCGATACGGTCTCTTACAGTAACATTAAATATGTTGAATAAACTAATTTTTTTTTGTATTTATTTTTTAAATATATAACAATACATCTGGCGGGACATAACAAATACAAAAATTCATACAATTTATTTGCATTATTTAATTTAAAAACAGATTGCTTTTAGTCACGATTACAAAAACCCATATAACAATCATAACAATAACAACAACAAACTTAGGAATAGGAATATAACTGTGTATATAGGTAATACATATGTGATATAATATGAATTTTATTTATGAATTGTGTTTACATACATATAGTACGTACATATATGTATACACATAACACAACAAATATATTTAAAATATAATATTTACAACTAAATGACAGTTGTAAACTATTTATTTACAATATTCTTTTATCTCTACGTAACTAGACAAATGTAATTGTATGTTTTATTGCATGTACTAAGTGGAGCAACATAGTTATGTTATTATTTCGTGTGTAAATTCATTATACATTTGTTTTATAAATCATTATGCCGCCTTTACACACTCGGCGAAGCAAGGCGGGACATAGTGAGCACGAGTGTGGGCTCACAACGCTCGGCCGCCTTGTGTCGAGTCGCCTCGCCTCGCCAACCCTCCATTAAAAGTCTTTTTTTTTTAACACGACTCAAAGAAAGCGAGTGGTGAATACATTTAACACGAGCACGAAGGACACTCTCGTCTACATTCAATTCAACGTTCAACCGCTATTTTTAAATATTCAACTATCAACCACTTTAATTGTACCCATTAATCAGTATAACACTTAAATAAATAAAAACTGTATAATTTCATGAATACTTTTTTTATTCTTTTACTGTCCTCCAATACTCATTTGAATAATAATAATTTTTACCGGGCCTAAAAAAAGATATTTCAGAAAAAAAAAACGAGATTACGCCACCGCCGACAGAAATAAAATTTGCCCGAAATCTCAGTTGTTTTCTTAAATATATTTTTTTAGGCCCGTCAAACTGGAATTTTATTGGACCAATCTCTTTATTAATATTTCTATTTTCTATTACGTAGTTTTTTTTTTGTTCGTCTTATTTTATTCCAAGTGAAAATTATCAAAATATGTGTTAAAATGTGGGTTTCTCCATAAGAGCAATGCATTAAAACTCGAACTGAAACTTTTATAATTGATTTATATACACTTCAATTACATGGTTAAAAAAAGCAAGCCTTAATCTTTTTGAAGCTCCAATGCTCGTTCATCCTTAAATATATTTGGTGCTTACAAATCAATGCTTATTTTAATGCACATATGGTGTACGTTAAAGTTTCGTGTCTACGTAACTATAACACGACTGTTATATGATATAAAAATTGAATTATATGCACGGATTATTTTTTCTTAGAGTATATAGTAGACAATAACAAAAGTAGCAGAGTACATGTACAGCAAATACACTCCCATTCATACAAATTGAACCAGTTAAAACATTCTAAATGTAACTGTATGTAATATTATACATAATTTTAGTAATATATACGCTTAGGATGTGACTTACTGGTTCAATTTTTATGAACAGGAGTGTATACATGCACATCATTTTTATGAGAAACAAATTCTAATATAATACATTCTTCTGTAATATTATTGGTTTGTTACATAAAATTATTCAACTTCAAAAAATATAATATTTTTATTTGCAAAAATCAATTTATATTATTGGAAGACCAATAATAATATTCCGTTATATATATTTTATTTCAATTTATTTACAAAAATACATCAACTTTATGGGACCAATCGTGTGTATTTAAATACTAAATATTTAGCCGGTGAATTATGTATTTTTCTGTGCTAAAGTTTGGGCTTCGATCGGTGGTCCTTTTTCCAATGTAAACTGACGTTCACAAAATATTTTTGTTAAATTAAATTCTTTCAATATTATCAATGATTTTTACTTTTTATTTCTGAATTGTTTGTCACTTCAATCAAACAAGTTTTAGTAAACAGTAACATTGTTTTGTTCTAGTTTCTTAAAACTCGGCCAGGCAGAAAAAAACCATCCCATCTTTCAATTTCAAGTGTTCTATTCTCCATCTTCAAAAGAAGATGAATCCGAAATCGAGTCGCAAAACTATCATATGTCTATTTTGGGTGACTTGGTGGTAGCTTAATCCATCAATTTATGGAGGCATTGTTAAGTTGTAGCGAAAAATCTTCCTCTTCAACAATAATCTGATTTTGTTTGGCAAACAAAATTCATCTGAATAAGTAATTTTCAAATCTTCATGTTATTAAATAGATCAGCTTTCTATTCAGAAACGACGGTAAGCCGTCGAAATTATAATTGTCATCCGCGTTTGTCGTACGGCATGAAACTGTTTGAAACTTTGTAGGCAGCTTAAAGTTAAGTTTCAGAGGAAAAGTTTAGATCATCGCGTGGTCATCGCGTTTCTCCGAATTTCTTGAATCAAATTGATTAAAAATTTCTAGACAGCTTGAGATTAGTACCTGAATGGGCAACATTTCTTGATGACCTAATTAAAATTTGCTAAAGGAGTACAATTGAAAATAAATGATGAATATTGCCAGTTTTCAGTAAATAAATTTCCTACAATTATATTATTTAATTAAAAAAGTCAATTATTATAGAGTTGCGTCAATCTTATCGTGAAGTCAGATACATTAAAGTTTCAACTTACGAATCCCACTGTTCTCATATTAAACTGTTTACCCAAAACTCACAAATTAGACAATAGGTTCAGGTCAACAGTTATCGGTATGAACGTGCATTATTTTAAAGCTGCTGTGCATGTTTTTCTGCAAAATCTGTGTAACATCTTACACATTTTTTTCATTGGGTTCACAGTTTCTAATAACGAGACCTCATCGCCAGTTCAATAAAAGCCCATAAATGAAACAATCACTTCACTTCAGGTTTTATAATGAAAAGCGTGGTATTTATTTAAAAAAATACACAAAATTAGCGGCTCAAAACTTTATTTTTTATTTAGAGACTTTTATCTTTTGCCTTTACTAATTTTTTTTCTCTTTTGGCGTTACTTTTACAGTTAATACTCGCTGTATCCTATGCAAGGCACCAATAGAAGTTTACACACCTGATTATGGTTTCTGGATTGGTGGTTTCCATAAGTACCTAAACTTAGCTGGTTTCCATTTATCGTGGAAACGTCTCTTATATAACTTAGGAGAATTAACAAAAAGACACACAATATTGTGTATTTAAGAGCAATATAAATGATTTCGAAAATAAATGTTTCAATAAAAAAATCGCAAAAAAATGTTGCGAAAATTAAATGAAACAAAACACTAGTTATCCATGAGATGTGATATCAAAATCAAATATTGTTTCCTTCTTGTATAGTACGTGTACCTAATACGAATCATTATTCGATATAGCGTTGAATTTTTTACTGTTACATAGAGTGTAATTCTATTAATGATGTAATTTTGATTATGGAGTTTTAATCCAATTTGTGAATATAGTTATTGTAGTTGTTTGTCATCTGTTTATTACACACTATAACTTTGTAATCTGTAAATATAAAATATGAAGCTTCAAAAGATATTTTAAATCAATTTTTTCTTTAGTAAAATAGTATTTGTTTTTGTAACGCTGGATTATATGATTTGATCATGCGAAAAACACAAACTTCATGTTATCGAAAAAGTACCTTTGTGTATTGATCAAAATAAAGTACGATACGGTTGTAGAAAATGGGAATAAAACTAACATACATAACACACTAAAATGTTACGGCTTCACATTTTTTTTAAATAATATGTCAAAGCTTTTAAAAGCACTTACTACATAGTAGTAAATAGGTACTAAACCATTAATATGGTAGTATGGTAGTTTCATAAAAATTTGATAACCAATTTTAAAGCATTTTCATCACGAATGTAATTGCCTGGAAAACTTATATATATATATATATATATATATATATATATATATATATATATATATATATATATATATATATATATATATATGTGTGTGTGTGTGTTGTATGTATGTATGTTATAACGTACGTTGAAAATGCAATAATGTGACCTACATCACTACTAGAAAACTAACAACAGTTGAGCACATCATATGTAGAAATGTATTATAAGAAGAAGTGAATGTGATGAAAAACATGGAAATCTAGGTCAACAAAAACACACACATTGAATATAGTGTTGTCTTGTGTACACTCCTCTATCAGAATATTTACAGAATGTTCAGGATAACGATTCTTAACTATAAATAAGGATGTTATGTTGCCTGTTCCAATTACATGTCAGCTTGCCTGTCCACCAACACGATAAACCAAAATAAAAGGAGACAACAAACTCATTAGATAAAAAAAATAGATAGATAGATAGGGGTATAAAAAGTACTGCACTTCGATCCTTTGGTCCTTTGTGCGCCCTCTTCTACTTCAGTCTGACGATATTCGTTTCTCCCATATCTTGGCAATAGCCAGGAGCTTGCGAATCAGATCTTCCTGAAGGTTGATATATTCGGGGTGAGATGCAGCGAATATCCTGTGTCTACTGCAACCCAGAGGTTCGCAGTTAAAGATGATTTGGCTGGAGGTTTCCTCCTCCTCGCCACACAATCTGCACATAACGGACAGGGGATAATGCCCGATAATGAATCCGGTAACTTTCCGCAGTTGCATCCTGTTCAGCTTCAGTGGATCGAGAGATATCCTCTTGGATGCAGTGACTCTTAAAAACGGTGACTTGTAGGAAAAAAAGTATAAGAACATTTTTTCTAGACAATTTCACGATCTACAATTTTTTTTGTCTGATCTATTTTTGTGATAAAGCATACCGTTTATGAGATATATGCGAAAAACCGATATTTTTTACCTTTGACCTTGAATAAAATTTTAGCAGAAGTCGGATCGATGGTGACTTTTGATATTTTATTAGTAATGGTGTACTTAACATATATATCAATTTCCAGCTGTATGCGAATTTTTGTAGATTAACACGGCTTTTTGGTTTATTTTGACAGGGGTAGATTTCTCAGACATGAACACGCATTTGACTGAGTGTTTAAATGTAAATTTCGAATTAATTTAATAATTACATTAACGATCTTTAATAACTGGGCTTTATTAGGAGCTGGGTCTTGATACGCGACAGTACCTAACGATAATTCTTGATATTTTTTGAATCCCTGGTAAGTACATTGAAATATTGTTTTGCTCACAGAAATTTTCACACGCATGCCTTGATACTCATTGTATATACTGTCTACATTATTGAATGTTATTTGGCAATAAAATAAAAATTAATTTTGTTCTATTTTTGATAAAAATACTATTTCTTCCAAAAAAGAAAAAACCAAAAAAACAGGTTTTAAGTATACTTTCTCATTACTAGAAATTTTCTTATCACATATCTACATTTACCATTGAAATTTAAAATGTGTAAAACTAAAATCACTTGTTCGTGCGTTATTCGTTTAATGACACTTTATAACCGGTATCCGAATAATTTAACCATAGTTATTTTTTTAATTATTATGATTATAAAATTAGGTAATTATAAAAGTAAGTTTTTATAGGGAAAAAATTTCTCGAAGTTTCTGATGTTAAAGATAAGTTATCGTAATCAATTAATCTCAAAAATAATATCTATAGAAAAATGAACAATATTTATTATACTAGCCCTTTTCCGCGACTACGTCCGCAATTATATGACAGCTAAATATATATATATATATATTATATATATATATATATATATATATATATATATATATATATATATATATATATATATATATATATATATATATATATATATTATATATATATATATATATATATTATATATATATATATATATATTATATATATATATATATATATTTATTTATTTATTTATATTTATTTAAAATACGATACGATTAACGGTTTTCTAGGTATCAGACCCAGAGTGCTAAAATTCCAAACTGTATGAATTGAGAAGGCAAAACTTTGAAATGTGGTGGTTGGACGTTCAAATGACCGTGATTTTCGTACTGTTTGGGTCAAAACTAGCCTAGAAAATGATTTTTATGAAAATCGAGAAAAAAAATTTTCTTCTTTTTTTTCAAATTTTTCCCAAGGTACCCCTTAAAAAATCGCAAAAATTGGAGGAAAATTTTATGTCCCCGACTTTATATACAAACTACGTTTAAAGCTAATTTGGACCTAGCGAAAATGATGGCGTTGGTTAAAATATGATACGATTAGCGGTTTTCAAGGTATCAGACCCATAGTGCTAAAATTCCAAACTGACTTGAGAAGGCAAAATTTTGAAATGTGGTGGTCGGACGTTCAAATGAACCTGATTTTCGTACTGTTTGGGTTAAAATTAGACCAGAAAATGATTTTTATGAAAATCGAGAACGAAAATTTTCTTCACTTTTTTCACATTTTTTCCAAGGGGTACCCCTTAAGAAAATCGCAAAAATAGCAGGCAAATTTTATATCCCCAATTTTGATAAAAACTTCATTTTAAGCTAATTTGGACCTAACGAAAATGATGGCGTTGGTTAAAATATGATTCGAGTAGCGATTTTCAAGGTATCAGACCCATAGTGCTAAAATTCCAAACTGCATGAATTGAGAAGGAAAAATTTTGAAATATGTTGGCCGGAAGATAAAATGAACCCGATTTTCGTACTGTTTGGGTTAAATTTAGGCTAGAAAATGATTTTTATGAAAATCGAGAACGAAAATTTTCTTCACTTTTTTCACATTTTTTCCAAGGGATACCCCTTAAGAAAATCGCAAAAATAGCAGGCAAATTTTATGTCCCCGACTTTATATACAAACTTCGTTTAAAGCTAATTTGAACCTAGCAAAAATGATGGCGTTGGTTAAAATATGATACGATTAGCGGTTTTCAAGGTATCAGACCCATAGTGCTGAAATTCCAAACTGTATGAATTGAGAAGGCAAAATTTTGAAATATGGTGGTCGGACGTTCAAATGAACCTGATTTTCGTACTGTTTGGGTTAAAATTAGACTAGAAAATGATTTCTATGAAAATCGAGAACGAAAATTTTCTTCACTTTTTTCACATTTTTTCCAAGGGGTACCCCTTTAAAAAATCGCAAAAATAGCAGGCAAATTTTATTTCTCCAATTTTGATGAAAACTTCGTTGTAAGCTAATTTTGACGTAGCGAAATTGATGGCGTTGGTGAAATTACAATACGATTAACTGTTTTCAAAGTATCAGACCCATAGTTCTGAAATTCCAAACTGAATGAATTGAGGCAAAATTATGAAATGTGTTGGTCGGACGTTAAAATGAACCTGATTTTCGTGCTGTTTTGGTCAAAATTAGCCTAGAAAGTTGACATTTCAAAATTGATACAAAATTTTCATAAAATAATTTTATAGTTATTTTGTAGAAGTATAGTTTCTATGGAAATGATAAAATCAATAAAACTTTTAACTGACTCCAAAAAAAATGAGAAGAATCTATGTTGGACTGTATGTATTTTTTTTAATGTTCACCACCTTCAAGATTATTTTTTGAGATAGCCTATGACCTGCCCCACGATATAATATATCTCCTTACCAAATTTCATTACGATCCTTTTAGCCGTTTAGTTGTGAAGAGGTTGCAAACAAACATAGTTACATTCACATTTATATAGTAGTATGGATTATACGATAATCTATAGACAGCAAATTAAATATGTCCCGACTGACTGATTCATTATCGCCAAGCCAATTGAATTTAGAAACATGAATATGGAAGATATATTTCTTAGACAGCGTAGAGGTGCACAAAGAAAAGGATTTTTTTTTAAATTGCCTACTAAAAATGTGAAAAAGATGAATTATTTGTTTCTATAAATTTTGACACTTCGAAAAATCGATTTTTTATATTTTAAATTTTTTCACAAATTAGTTATTTCCAAAATTTTGTATATATCTTTTATTTTGTATAAACTTATGCGCCATCCTATATATAAAAAAAAGCATTTTATATGGTTTGAAGAAATTTGCATGCTTCTAGCATAAAGAAACCGAAACTCGAATGTAAATATTTAAATTAAACACCATATAATTGTATTTCCGAGTTTTTGGAAAATGGGCCCTCGAGAGGGTGAAACATGGGATGAGCGTTTGTGTGGATCCTCAGTATTTCAAAATTAGAGACACCAGAATTTATATTTGGCCTATAAATTACAAATAAATACGTGTAACAGCGTTTTAAGAAAATCAGTCCTTGACCTTGGGAAAAAATATTACTATTAGCGTGCCTTCTCAAGTTGGACAAAACTACAGAATATTTTCTAGTTCTCCTCTCAACAATTCAATAAGTTTTCTTTTTTTTTATTACAAAAGTTCTATATAGAATTAATGAAATGAAATAAAAATACTAAGTTTTTAACATTAATAAGGAGTACAGGATGGACACAAAATAATGGTGATAGAATGGTTGAAGTTTTTCATATCGAAACCATACAAAGAGGCGCCTTATTAAGTGCATTTAAATAGTGAATAACTTTTTTCTTGTTCAGCATGTATTCAATTTTTTTCGGTATCACAATCAAAACTTATGAATTTTATGGTGGATGGCAGTTAAAATTGAAAATAAATTATTCAATTTTATTCTTAAAGGTAACATTCAATTTTATCAATATAAACGTTCTGAAGAAAAACGATATCAAATATTAAAATCATACACTGACTATAGACCATGGTCTTGTTAAGAGGCTATAGAGCATATCCATAACTAACCCAGCTATAACGACAAAAAGGATGTGCCATTTTGTAGAAATAATTTTTAGATAAGTCTAGATACTCCAATAAATAAAAACCACCAATAATATAAAAAGCATCTGATATGTATTCGAAACTCTGGAACCTTTATTATTTTTGAAAAATTGCTTAACAAACGCAGACGCACAGTTTTTGCTAAAAATCACTTACGTACTTTGTCGTTGGGACATTAAAAACAATAAAACATTTTTAGTTAACTCCAAAAGATTTGAATTAGTTTTCCAAGTAGTAACTTCGGTACAATGAGATTTTTATTCAAAACTAGTATTCCCCGTCGTTCTTCCGTTCCATCATACCACTGGAGCTGTACATTTTTCTAGGATGAAAAGTACCCTTTGTGCAATTCCAGAACTGAAAATAACTATAAACCAAATTTCATGAAAATCCGTTCGAACGTTAGGGATCTGAATGGTAACAAATATACGCATTATTATGCTAATTCATGCTGATGTTGACTTCGTACTTTGTAGGCGAAATACATATTTATAAAATAAAATAATTGATCTAAGAATTTGGGTTAATTTTGAAAAACAAATTATTATATTGTACAGAATTGCTTATTTATTAATGAAAACAAAATTGATGTGGCAGACCATAAACATAGTGAAATTTGATATAATATGCAAATTAATTTTCAAATTAATTGTTTTAATTTAATACAAACTTTCATATACTTTCATATACAACAACACAACAGGTATTCATTGACGAAAATCTTACAAAGTTGTTGTAGAAAAGAAAATTCAAGGCGTCGGCAACAAAGGATGACGTAACAGAACTATTTAACTTACAAATTTTGTATAAATATATTGAATACATTTTACCCAAATCTTTTCCTTTCTTTACAAACGACAGGCACCGCAGAAAAAGATAGAATTTTGGCCCTCGGTTCATTTCGATAAATGGACAGTTTTTGACTCAGACAAGATTATATGCAATTATTTGATTTTTTAAAAATATTTAAGTTTTATTGTATCTCACCAAAGAACTTGTTTGACTGCATAGGTAACATGTAAATCGTCTAAAAACCATCAAAATTATTTTAAAACAATAATAATTAATTAATTAATAGAAATTAAAAGAATAAAGAAAAAAAATTTGTCAAGTAAAAATTACACAATAAATTTTAACCAATCATTTGCATGCTTTTGATAAATAATTGTATCCTCATTAAATACCTGCCAAGGAGAATCTTTCGAAAAATATGTATACCAATCATTTTCTATCTTTTGTTAAACAAGTTGACCCTTGCATAGATTTCATTGCTATTGTAGACGAACATTTTTGTTTTTGCTGGAATATTAATACTTTTTGTTTGCGAAAATTTTGCCCCTATCACATTTTTGTTTTTGTTGGGATTTATTATACTTCAACATGCGCACAGACAAATAAAACAGTGACTCGTGTTGTACGCTTAAGTACATAAAACATACCTAGCTAAATACATTCGTATGCTTCTGTTATCTGTAGTTATCACGTTTAGATAAATGTATCCCACCTATATCTGTTACGGTTGTAAAGATGTATATTTTCTCCCTTAGCGGGAGGATTAACGGGGCGAGTTTGCAGATTCACGAATTTTATTCACAAAGATAACTCTATTACATGCTAGTATTTAACTTTGTTTGTATGTTTGTTAGTTTGTCTCCCATAAATAACATATGATGTACAGCCGGTGACCATGAGCGTGTTCTTCATCAAATTGGTTAATAACATTTGCATCTGTGAACACCACATCAGGTCATTGACTGTAATTGTGCCGTACAACATCAGCCTTATTAATTGTTAAAAATATATGAACATACTTCAGAATATATTGCACGTTAAACCAACATCTGAATCTTTATAATTTTTCTTACAAGTATATACATATCACACTTTTCGTGTTCGTTCTTAACAATGTCTTTCTTGATTTAATTTCTATTGCCATCGTATATGATGTATGTTTGAATAACGTCTAGACGATTGGATTTAATTACATAAATTAAAATGAATTATTCTTGTGAAGAAAATAATTTTCAAATTTTATATAAAATGTTTTATATTACTTTTTTTATTTTTATTGAAAGTATTTGTTTGTTTTTTTTAAACACATATTTTTAACAAATAGCAATCCTGCTACTTTGAATGTTAACATTTGTATTATTGTTATTATTATTGAACTATAATAAAACTGAAACGTGTTTCACGAAACAATTTCATTGAATATTTTAAGTATAGAATCATAATATAATATATCACTGTGTAATATATAAAATAATATATTGTTGTATTTGCTTACGGTTATGTGCTATATGGATTACAATCTATATAGCATGCTTGTCTCTATATAGTGATTTTTATTAAGGGTTCAGTAAACGATCTTAAAATAGTGAAGTTTTAAAAAACATATTCACACCTCTGAAATCGATGTGGCATGATTTGCTCGTAAGTATGGTGGCAGTGCATAAATGTCATTGTAAATAAATAAATTATAAATAAATTATAATAATAATTTATAAATATTATATTTTTGAAATAAAGACTTTTATGGTGTCATAAAAATATCATCCTAAAAAAAAATTCAAAAAGCTTTGTGAAGAACATCATATTGTAAATCCTAATAGGGCCTACAAACGAGGAACATTGAACAGCAACATTATGCAGCAACCTAGTATGGTTGCAAATGTATAGTGGTTGCAGCAACAAAAAACATGTCCTTGAACGGTTGCTGTAAAAATCAAAAATATTATATATTTTGTAGGAGTTAAATGTTCATATAAAAATTGGTCATATTATCTGAAATGTTATGCTTTCCTAATATTTTATTATGTTTTATTACCTAGATTGGTTAAAATTTATATTATATACCTTTATCAGTATAGAAGATATTATCCAACAACTAGTTAAAGCTCTTTACTAGAGATACATACAAATAAATAAACTATACAAATTAAATGAGATAGATAGAGACAAAATGAGAAATGATTGAATTTTTATGACTAGCGTCATAAAATAATAAAATAATAATATTATGTTAATTTTGGTTGCACGTCTGTAGAGAAAATATTGTCTGGAGTTCAATGTTGCTGCAACAATGTTCTGCGTCTATTCCATACTTAATTCAAGCGAAGCATACAAAAATTAATATATTTAGTAAGAATAAAACTGAACAAAACAATTGTCCGGTTTTTGAAACTCTGTAATTAGATGTCGAAAATAACCATTTTCAGCTATTGGTCCATGTAGATGGACACGAATTCTCATAATCGATAGAAGCTTTAAGGGTTTACATCACTAGAACTGGCAGAAAACGGGAAAAGAATAAAAGAAACTGGGAACTTTTACAAATAAGAAGCGTTCAAATAATTCACTGCATTTAAGTTTTTATTTTAATTTATAACTTCCAAAGATCACCATTTTAATATTAAACAAATTAAGCGATTACTTAATAAACCAACGATCAAAGTATAATGTCAATCGAATGACATGTTTTGTTAATCGGATTGTCCAGCATTGCTGACTATATTTTATAAGATTCAGTTAAATTTTTACAAACCGAGGTATAATTGAATTGGCGTTCACTTTTTATGATTCACATGAGCTGTTTTAACCAGTCCAAGTGGCCGAGCGGTCTAAGGCGTTATGTCTGCGCAGTATGCCTACATAGAAACTGGAAGGTTATGGGTTCGAATCCCGACATCGGCAGTTTGTCAATTTATAAAAAAAAAGGAGGGTGGTTAATTTACTAAACTGTCAGTTTCCTTCACGAACTCCCGATGAATATCGGCATAGTTCCTATCATGGTCGGCTGCAGCCGCATATCCTACCATTTCCTAGTCTATACACAAAAATTCCTTCCACTCTATCAGCCTCTACAATCTATCTATCTATCTGAGCTTTTTTCATTCACAAACAAGAAAGTAATATTCGATTGTCTCCTGTGCGATGCAGAATAGAATATCTGTTTATAGCGACCCACGTTACGCAGAATGCATGTGACAAACACACTTGACGACTGGTTTTTAATTATAATATTGTCTATTAGTTTTTTATATGATCAGTCATCCGTATATAAATATTATCCCATGAAAGTAATTTATCTCGTTGAAGTCACCATATGAAATTTTGGATAAAAAGAAAGGTTTTCTTTTTTTTTATTTAATATGTTTTTGATTACGATTTATAAACAAACAAATATAAAACAATACAAAACAACTAAAATGTATACCTAGTACCAATAGGTAGGTATAGGTGGGTTGAGTTATTGGTAAAAATCAATATATTTATATAACATTTTTGTCAGTCTAATACGAATTAACAAACAACAAAAAAATTCTATTGTTCCACAATTTTCGTTTGGAGGTGTTTTTTTTTTGTCTTTTAGTATACATATGAACAAATATACAAATGTATAGTACATACAAATCAAACATTTGAACGTTGGCAATCATTTAATTTCAGGCATTATCATTCTCTGTTTTAGTGATTACTAACATATTTTGACAATAAAATAACTGGTAACTAATAAAGGGTGTCCCATAATTCACGCAAATTCAAACTAAATAAAAGACACTTTTTTTTTCAATTGTATTGTTTTTTATGAAAAAAAAATACTTAGGATAAGGTTATGTATGGAATAGCACTTCGGACAAATGGCCCTCCACGGCTTTGCTAGCCAGCGTTGAGCCTCCTCTTTCAATGCACGTGAGCTTGTTGGCATAGAACTTTGACTTCAAATAACCCTATAGGTTATTTCCGTTAAACGGTTAAGAACTTTATTTTTAGCCTGTGAAAAAAAATCAGCAAAATCTGTCGAAAAGTAGTTTCATGCTGTCATTCCCTTAAGTAACATTTTCATAAATAATAATATAAAAACTATTGTTTGAAACATTTTTTGAAAAATGGATTAACTTTGGAATCGAATGTATCAATATCTATACCAAACATTATAAGTAGAAGTATGATTTTATAATAAATCTGTTGAATGAATAACAGCTTTGTATCCCAAGGTTAAGTACCGTTTTCGAAATACAATTTAGTCAATAATATTTACATCATTTTAATTACATGCATTTCCGCTTTGTGTTTGGGCTTTTATTTTGTATAAAAATCATATAAAAATCAACAGAATATAAGCTTTAGAATACTTGTAGAAATGTCTGTTTTTATACTCTAGTTATAATGTTTGAATTGTATACCATGCTAAAATGTGTGTTTTTAAACATTTATATTATTATTGTCACCGATAAAAAACACGACATTAGCCTGTGAATATAGACAGCTAAATGTATATTGACGTTGGATGATTCTATATCTAACTATCAATTTTATTGTGTATGGGGATGTTGAAAACAGTTGAGAATTACACATCGGTATAAAAACCTAGATATCGATTTGAATTACATCACGAACATTTAGATTTTTATGTTTAACCGTTTCTGTTGAACCAAAATAATTGCACTAATTATACGTTAAATAGTCAATTTGCATTATTATAGTACATTATGATTAGTTCTAAAATACGATACGTAGGAGCTACGTAAACTAGCTAATTTTTTCAGAGAAAGGAGATCGATCCTATCAAGTTTCATAAGTAGTATCGATTATTATTACAATAGTAAAATTTTAATAATTTCTGTAAATTATTATATAGTAATTTCTTTTAACTAATATTTTGATATATATTTAACATTTTGCGTTTCCCCCTCCCTCTAAGACCCCTGTCTCCTGGATTTTACACTTTCAAATTCCAATCGGATCGAACTAAAAATGCACCCTCTAGACTGCTTGTTAAATTTACCTACCGAATAATTTGTGCGGAACCCTTCTTATTTGTAATTTGAGAAAAAGGCCTGTTGAACATAGGTTTAAAAAAAACTACAAAAACAGCAAAAAAAATATATTTTATAGTCCCTCCCCCCCTTGAAATGAGGATCGCCAATTAAGTTGGACGGGAAAAATTTTGAGAATGTCGTCTTGAAACCAATAGTAACTAATTTATAAATAAAAAATCAAAGTTTGAACTATTTCTATCCCGGCATATATGGCAACAAGTCACTTCACGTCGCTTCTTAATGCTTCACTTTAACAGTTCTAATTTTGAATTTTGATAAGCGAACGGTTTTCTTGACTTTTCTCTGTCTATCGGAAGCCTCCGCCTAGTGTTTCTCTGCTTAGTTACTTAATTCATTATTCAAATAAAATGTACATTTAGTAGGGCATACTAGGTCATACTGGGGTATTAATAAACTTCTCGTCTTTTGGGCACAAATCGATATATGATGGCATTTTCTGGAGAATTTGAAGTATACCAAAACAGCGTTGAGGTGTGCTGCTGCTGGGGTGTCAAAGTTATCTGTTTCAATACTAAAGTTTATTATAAAATACATGGTAATCATCAATTTTGAGGCCATTGTTCAATTTTCGGAAGAAGTGTCCGTATGCATAACGGCAGACACGAAGCGAACAAATTATCTTAAAACAGACAAAAGACAATGGCAGCAAACATATTCACATTATTATTTTTTTCATACTCTAATTATAATTTTGTATAATTAAATAAAAAATGTATGCAAAAAAATGAACATATGCAAAATATTTTTCGATCAATGACCACAATATTCATACCTTATTAAGTTTTATTATAGTAGGTGTGTGTACAAGCAATGAACTTAAGGCACAAATACGTTATATTGAAATAATAAATTATTTCAAATAATTAAATTCAATATAATAGGCAAGCTCACCCCTAAAATGGTAACAGATGTTACTGAATGACTAAATTTGATCTTAATCTATGTTTTCAAGTGTGCTCAATCCGAATATGTTATTAATTTTTCGTTGAACAAATTCGTTTACTCCGCATACAAAATATAAATACGTTCAAATCAAGCGTAGATAATTTTCATATTATCTTTTTATCGTATTTTTATTCAATGTAGGTCAAAACTTCGTCACTCAACTTTTGCGTCAATGTTAATTAGAAATCGAACAATATTTTTCCATTTCAGTGTTTTAACTATCAACGAATTGCTTTAAAAATGTAGCATAACCTTCAAAGCAAAATGGGCAGAGTAGGTTAAGATGAAAAAATTTTTGAACAATCTTTCCACACTTCTATTTAAAAATAAATTGCATATTTCGAATCTGCATTCGGAATTAGTCATTCTCTTTCCGTGGTGGTTTTTTCAAGCATTTCTAAGGAGTGCTCCGCTTGCCTATAATACTGTAAGATGGTAATGTATGGTAATGACTTCAATATTCAAAACAAAGAGTAATAGACGATTTTATATTCTGAAATAAAATTAATTTGTTAGTTTTTATATCATGATCAACAATTATTTAATTAAATTTTTATTATTTCACAAAATATTGCAATTAAAATAATTATAATTAACAATTTTGAAACAAAAATAAATAAAATGGTTTTTCATTTTATTTATATAAATCTCTCATGGAAGTAAAGCAATTTTATAACGGATCCATTTGTTTTACGAAAATATCATTCATCCACAACTTTTTGATTCATATTTGAAGAAATCAATATGTAAATCTAATTTATAAAAAATAAAATTTTATGCAAATTAAAAATAAATAGATCGAAAAATTTATTTCATAACCAAACACTTTTAATTTAAAGGCCTAAACTTTTGGGCGTCTACTCCAGAAGGTTTGATTCATGAAATTATGTTCGGAAAAGTTCATTTTAATATTGTATTCTCCTCGTTTTGAAGTTGATTACTTTATTAATAAATAAATAAATCACAGGGAGGTGGACAGGTAACAAAAACAAGAATCATTCATTGATCATATGTTGGACGTTTCGTTCCTTTATTAGAACTTCCTCAGCAACTAAAAAGAATGGTTCTAGTTTTTGTTACCTGTCCACCTCCCTGTAATTTATTTATTTAATTTATTATTTATTCTGGATTGATATACGATTTATTATTTATTAATAATATTTTATATATTTATAGTTTAACACAATAAACATTTTGGTGGCCTAATTGAAATTCTTAATGAAGCGTAAGAGTGGCGAAGATATTTTTTAAAGATCATCGGATCGGGTCGACTCCGTATTGAAGTTTTGTGATTGGTATATATTTAATAAACTCTTGTGTAAGTCATTTGCACGTTTTTTTATTCATTACAAACGCATAAATATTCCATATAAAATTTTTACGAACGAAAATTTAATAAAACGCAAAAAAAAAAATTAACATATTTAAAATGATAACTCTTGATTATAAAGTGTGGTTATAATACCTACACATTTATTTTTGATAGCGTTGTACATATAGAAATATTATTGTTTTTCTACAATGTTATACTAAAATATAATGTTATATCAGTCGAATATATATAGTATATAACAAATAAATTGTTAAATCGAATGTAAATGTCTTTGTTATTATTGCGAAAAGTTTAACGATTTTATTTCATATCATTTATTATTTTTAATTGACTCTATTTATATAATTTAACTTCGTATCTACATATATTATTACTACTCTACATATTATTTATAAGGCTGACATATATTATTGGTAGATTCGGAAGGTGTTTAGTTCAGTGTGCAGACAAAATTTAAGGAATAATCTGATGATGCTTAGTTTTAAAACACCTAATATTTATACAAAGTTTCTCTCAAAGTTCATGTTTATTTAGTTATGGAAACTAACTAAAAATTTTGTAATTTTGTTATTGTCACTTTCAGATAAAGCATTATAGCAGCAAGAAATGATTTACTTTTGTTGTTTGTCTGGCTGGGTATAGACACAGATACCTATCTATTTCATATGAAGAAAGATATATTGTGATAGACAGACATTTTTCGTTGTTTATTTCAAAATATCTGTAAAACCACACGTCAGAGTACGTTATTTATATTTTGAATATAATCTACAACAGTTTAACAACTTAATTTCAAGTTTTGTAAATGTCGTTCGCAATTAGAATTAAATTTCTTAATAAATGTTCGATTAAACCGATATTCCCTATCAACTATCCCGAGTAGAAGTTTAAAACATCATTATGGCTTGCAAATCAGAATTTCTTTTGTAATTTCTTGATTGTAACCGTTTTAGTTCATTAACAAAGCACAAAAGTCGTGAAATGAAAATATAATGTCCTAAAACCGATAATCTGTTTATAATTGAGGGTATGAATAAAGCCGCAAAAAGGTAATAGGTCATAAGTAAGTCTAAGCATGCGAAAAAGTCATTTTGCGGATTTTCAATGACGTATTAATGATCTAAATTATATTAATTCATATCCTATAGCCGCGTTTACACCGGAGTTAATTACACGTGTTTCTAACATTTGTTGATAACTTTTAAAAAACAGTTCTTAATTTGTTAGTAACATTTGATGTTAGCAACAAAAATCTCTTGTTAATAACACGAATTTTGTTACCCACCAAGAGTCGGTAACATTCTTTGTACTTCCCAGAATGTTGACAACGTTTGTTGTTAACAAATGTTACTGCATATTTTGGATGTTGGTAACATTCCTCCCTCCACTCCACGCTCCGCAACAGGTCCTGCCATTTCAGTTGAGCTAGGCGAGTAGACTTGTTTGTTTTTATATTTTGAATACAAACAGTATTTGATCTAGTTGTTTGTGTTTACTGTACTGTGATCACAAATCACAATGGAAAATTTGCAAACTCTAACAGAGTGGAGTAGGGAACTGGTATTGAAACTCATTGATCTATATCAAATATTCAAAAACAGATATTCAAAACTGGTCATTCGTAGAATGTTTTTGAAGCTCCCATCACACCTTAATTCATCCGACAAAGGATCGACGTCATCAACAAAGGATAGTCTTTTAGCATGTCCCTTCCACTATATCTAGCTCTTGCCTTCAGAGAAGGCTTAACCCAGAATCTTCTAGGGTCCTCTGGTTGCAAAAATGACACAGGCAGCTGTAGCAAGAACCACGTGCTCCACTCTTGACATTCTCGCGGAAACTGACGTGACGAAATGTTGATAACAAAACTTAAAGTAAAAACCAAATGTTAATAACATTTTGTTAATAACTTTTGTTATTAACCTGAGTTTCCAACAAAAAGGTGATAACAATTGTTATTCCGGTGTAAACGCGGCTTAAGGTGTTCAATTTTATTATGAAATGAAGATTGCAAGTCTCTAATAAGAAACTCAATTTCGACTCGAGAATTCTTAAGAAACTGGACGTCAGATCTTTCTCAAAAAAATTAATTAATGTGTATTTGTTATTGATTAATAACATATTAAAAATTGAGCTAGTTATCTTTAGGTTGGTAGGCTTACAAAAAAATGTAGCGATTTTGAAAATTTGCTGAGCTTGACTTCGCTGTAACTCGTAGACTATTAATCTGATCAAAAAATGTTTCCCACAAAAGTTGCAGGAAATTTTATGCTCTATAATTTTTGTAATGACTATTTCCAACCTAGATAACGCTGGAGAGTAGATATTCTCGAAAAACAGGTTTTTGATACCATTTTTCCAATATGGTGGCGCGAGCGGCGGTCGCTCAAGGTCGCATATTTGGAATATTAATTAGGACACCAAACTGTAACACTCTGCCAAATTAGAACTCTCCTTGACCTTTTGTAGTCGCCTTCATATCTTCATTGACTGGATTATATGGTATAAAAGTGATAGATAAAAATAGAAAGTTTTCAGTTTTTTGGCTGGTTGGCTACATTAAAAATATTCTTCGGTCAATTTTCGAGAAAATTTGAAACACGGAAAATCACTTGACTAAAGTCCCTAATGCTCATATGTCTTGATTTGAAGTTTTAATGTTGACACATACGCACAGAAGAAAGTTTTCTAATTTCAATGATATATAAATCCCGCATCTTTTGTTGTTAAAATATATTATACATTTACACATTTGGTACGCCAAACAGTTTATACCTGGATTTATATAACATTTACAAGGCTATATTAAGTTTAGTCCTAATTTTTTAACGGTTGAAAATATTGGTAAAAAAATTGTTTGGTATAGGGATGTTCATAAAATAACTCGTTCATTCCCACATGCCCGTCCTTCTGTCTGCCCGTCTGTCTAACTCAGTTGTTATTTTCACTGGTTTATTCATAATTATTATAAATAGAATCATTGTCTAGATTCTAAGAATTTGTTGTTATGTAAATGTATGTAGTAAATGAATATTATTTTAGAAGGATGTAGGCTGAAAATATCTAGCGTAAGAATGTCGCACAACATCTACGCACATTGTATTGTTTGTTTAAAGAGAGTGTGTAACGTTCGAATTATTGATTTTAGACTATTTTTATTTTATTTTAAATATTGTGCTATATGACTTTTTATATACATATTTTGAATTGTTATTATATATATATATATATATATATATATATATATATATATATATATATATATATATATATATATATATATATATATATATATATATTTAATTGTTTGCCATTGTTCATATCATGCCATTTGATTGAAATATTCAGGTCTTTTTTATTATTTATAAATACAATTTGATTTAATTTATATATATATATATATATATATATATATTTATCAATGTATATCCTTTTTCGTTGATATCTAAATTAAATGTATTTTTATATTATTATCTTTAATTTAATTGTTTACTAAAAATATAAAAATATGAAAATTGACTGATGATTTGACATACATAAACCATAGACATGCAATATTATCTATCGTACGACATATTTGGACATACATATTTTCATCCATCAGAGTTCTATCATAAAATAAAAATTGTATCCGATTATTCAGAAATTTTATTCAGAAAAGTATGTAAATGTAAGTCAAAGTTATCAAGATGTTTTTTAAAATTGTTTTGAATGAATTTTCCAACATTAAGTGAATTAGTATTTTTCACATAAAAGTTCATAAATTGGATTGGTTCTGTAAAAGTTGTTTTTTTAAGCATTAATTTTTCCGGAAATTTAATAAAGAATTCTCTTTCAGGGCACATCAGGTTCCAGAAACATGTTCCAAGCGTTGCATAGTCATTCACGAATCAAAAACAAAACCGACCAGAAACGTTGATTTCGTTATAAGTTTAATAAACAAATTTCGAACCTATGTGAAGTTGGCAACCCACTTAACGGTAGAAGATTTTTTTTAATTTTATTCGATTGTACTCGGTTTGTACCGGATTGTACCACCTTGATTTTCGTTTGTACCCTAAAGGGGTGAAAAATATAGGGGTGGGTAAAATTGCTCCGCAACTCGTGTTGAGATAAATGATTTTCGTTGATGCCATTGTGAAGAGAATCGTTTGTACCTGTTTGTACCGATGTTAAAAAAAAATTAAAAAAATTTAAAATAAAAAAATTTTAATAAAAAAATTTTTTTTTAATTTAAAATAAATAAAAAATTTTTTTTAAATTTTTTTCTTTATTTTCGTATCTCATTTAGGAATAAATTATATGTGGTATCGTTTTGGTAGAGACAATAGTTTCTGCACGTTTGGTCGCAAGCAGAATTCATTTTTATTGCGTTTAAGTACTCGACTATTAAAAACGGGTACAAACGATATAAGTGTCGGTACGCATGGGTACAAACGATTTGTCGGTGGTACAAACGATAAAAGTGTCGGTACGCATGGGTACAAACGATTATGAGTGGGTACAAACGATTTGTCGGTGTTACAAACGATATTAGTGTCGGTACGCATGGGTACAAACGATTAGAGTGGGTACAAACGATTTGTCGGTGGTACAAACGATGAAAGTGTCGGTACGCATGGGTACAAAGGATTATGAGTGGGTACAAACGATTTGTCGGTGTTACAAACGATATTAGTGTCGGTACGCATGGGTACAAACGATTATGAGTGGGTACAAACGATTTGTCGGTGGTACAAACGATAAAAGTGTCGGTACGTATGGGTACAAACGATTATGAGTGGGTACACACGCGATGTCGGTGGTACAAACGATAAAAGTGTCGGTACGCATGGGTACAAACGATTATGAGTGGGTACAAACGATTTGTCGGTGGTACAAACGATAAAAGTGTCGGTACGCATGGGTACAAACGATTATGAGTGGGTACAAACGATTTGTCGGTGGTACAAACGATAAAAGTGTCGGTACGTATGGGTACAAACGATTATGAGTGGGTACAAACGATTTGTCGGTGGTACAAACGAAAAAAGTGTCGGCACGCATGGGTACAAACGATTACGAGTGGGTACAAACGATTTGTCGGTGGTACAAACGATAAAAGTGTCGATTCGCATGGGTACAAACGATTACGAGTGGGTACAAACGATTTGTTGGTGAAACAAACCGGTACAAACGATAAAAGTGTCGGTACGCATGGGTACAAATGATTATGAGTGGGTACAAACGATTTGTCGGTGGTACAAACGATAAAAGTGTCGGTACGCATGGGTACAAACGATTATGAGTGGGTACAAACGATTTGTCGGTGTTACAAACGATATTAGTGTCGGTACGCATGGGTACAAACGATTATGAGTGGGTACAAACGATTTGTCGGTGGTACAAACGATATTAGTGTCGGTACGCATGGGTACAAACGATTAGAGTGGGTACAAACGATTTGTCGGTGGTACAAACGATGAAAGTGTCGGTACGCATGGGTACAAACGATTATGAGTGGGTACAAACGATTTGTCGGTGGTACAAACGATAAAAGTGTCGGTACGCATGGGTACAAACGATTATGAGTGGGTACAAACGATTTGTCGGTGTTACAAACGATATTAGTGTCGGTACGCATGGGTACAAACGATTATGAGTGGGTACAAACGATTTGTCGGTGGTACAAACGATAAAAGTGTCGGTACGCATGGGTACAAACGATTATGAGTCGGTACAAACGATTTGTCGGTGTTACAAACGATATTTGTGTCGATACGCATTGGTACAAACGATAACGAGTGGGTACAAACGATTTGTCGGGTACCACCGACAAATCGTTTGTACCCACTCATAATTGTTTGTACCCATGCGTTTCGACACTTTTATCGTTTGTACCGGTTTGTTTCACCGACATATCGTTTGTACCCACTCGTAATCGTTTGTACCCATGCGTACCGACACTTTTATCGTTTGTACCACCGACAAATCGTTTGTACCCACTCATAATCGTTTGTACCCATGCGTACCGACACTTATATCGTTTGTACCACCGACAAATCGTTTGTACCCACTCATAATCGTTTGTACCCATGCGTACCGACACTTTTATCGTTTGTACCACCGACAAATCGTTTATACCCACTCATAATCGTTTGTACCCATGCGTCCGACACTTTTATTGTTTGTACCGGTTTGTTTCACTCACAAATCAATTGTACCCACTCGTAATCGTGTGTACCCATGCGTACCGACACTTTTATCGTTTGTACCACCGACAAATCGTTTGTACCCACTCATAATCGTTTGAACCCATGCGTACCGACACTTTTATCGTTTGTACCGGTTTGTTTCACTCACAAATTGTTTGTACCCACTCGTAATCGTTTTTACCCATGCGTACCGACACTTTTATCGTTTGTACTACCGACAAATCGTTTGTACCTACTCGTAATCGGTTGTACCCATGCGTACCGACGCATTTATCGTTTGTACCACCGACAAATCGTTTGTACCCACTCATAATCGTTTGTACCGATGCGTACCGACACTTTTATCGTTTGTACCACCGACAAATCGTTTGTACCCACTCATAATCGTTTGTACCCATGCGTACCGACACTTTTATCGTTTGTACCACCGACAAATCGTTTGTACCCACTCATAATCGTTTGTACCCATGCGTACCGACTCTTTTATCGTTTGTACCACCGACAAATCGTTTATACCCACTTATAATCGTTTGTACCCATGCGTACCGACACTTTTATCGTTTGTACCACCGACAAATCGTTTGTACCCACTCATAATCGTTTGTACCCATGCGTTTCGACACTTTTATCGTTTGTACCGGTTTGTTTCACCGACAAATCGTTGGTACCCACTCGTAATCGTTTGTACCCATGCGTACCGACACTTTTATCGTTTGTACCACCGACAAATCGTTTGTACCCACTCGTAAATTTCGAAATGCTGTAAATAAAACACGGAAAAAAACAGGTTAACGACAATATTAATTGTATTTCTCCAATATTAGTATTATATTTCTTGTAGAAGATATTTTGACAACAAAAAAAAAAACACAAAACTATTATTATTATTATTTGTTAATTAAATTAAATACTTATATGAAAAAATTAACTCGTCAACCAGGAATCGAACCTCGGACCTCTGGATAACTAGCCCAGTGTGCTGCCTGTACACCAAAGACGATTGTGATGTGACAGCCAACTTTTTCATATTATTCTAATTTTTGTTTTATTTATTAGATAGTATTTACTTCTTTCTGAAGTGATTTGTTTATTAATATTTGTTTGTTTGTGTATACTTTCGTGTCCACATAACGTTGTTTGTCCAAATTCTTTTTCGAATACGTATGACAAACTGTAGAAGACTATAGCGTATACTCCGACAAATTTCATTGTCATTGAATTTATTAATTAAATTAAATACTTATATGAAAAAATTAACTCGTCAACCAGGAATCGAACCTCGGACCTCTGGATAACTAGCCCAGTGTGCTGCCTGTACACCAAAGACGATTGTGATGTGATAGCCAACTTTTTCATATTATTCTAATTTTTGTTTTATTTATTAGATAGTATTTACTTCTTTCTGAAGTGATTTGTTTATTAATATTTGTTTGTTTGTGTATACTTTCGTGTCCACATAACGTTGTTTGTCCAAATTCTTTTTCGAATACGTATGACAAACTGTAGAAGACTATAGCGTATACTCCGACAAATTTCATTGTCATTGAATTTATTAATTAAATTAAATACTTATATGAAAAAATTAACTCGTCAACCAGGAATCGAACCTCGGACCTCTGGATAACTAGCCCAGTGTGCTGCCTGTACACCAAAGACGATTGTGATGTGACAGCCAACTTTTTCATATTATTCTAATTTTTGTTTTATTTATTAGATAGTATTTACTTCTTTCTGAAGTGATTTGTTTATTCATATTTGTTTGTGTATACTTTCGTGTCCACATAACGTTGTTTGTCCAAATTCTTTTTCGAATACGTATGACAAACTGTAGAAGACTATAGCGTATACTCCGACAAATTTCATTGTCATTGAATTTATTAATTAAATTAAATACTTATATGAAAAAATTAACTCGTCAACCAGGAATCGAACCTCGGACCTCTGGATAACTAGCCCAGTGTGCTGCCTGTACACCAAAGACGATTGTGATGTGATAGCCAACTTTTTCATATTATTCTAATTTTTGTTTTATTTATTAGATAGTATTTACTTCTTTCTGAAGTGATTTGTTTATTAATATTTGTTTGTTTGTGTATACTTTCGTGTCCACATAACGTTGTTTGTCCAAATTCTTTTTCGAATACGTATGACAAACTGTAGAAGACTATAGCGTATACTCCGACAAATTTCATTGTCATTGAATTTATTAATTAAATTAAATACTTATATGAAAAAATTAACTCGTCAACCAGGAATCGAACCTCGGACCTCTGGATAACTAGCCCAGTGTGCTGCCTGTACACCAAAGACGATTGTGATGTGACAGCCAACTTTTTCATATTATTCTAATTTTTGTTTTATTTATTAGATAGTATTTACTTCTTTCTGAAGTGATTTGTTTATTCATATTTGTTTGTTTGTGTATACTTTCGTGTCCACATAACGTTGTTTGTCCAAATTCTTTTTCGAATACGTATGACAAACTGTAGAAGACTATAGCGTATACTCCGACAAATTTCATTGTCATTGAATTTATTAATTAAATTAAATACTTATATGAAAAAATTAACTCGTCAACCAGGAATCGAACCTCGGACCTCTGGATAACTAGCCCAGTGTGCTGCCTGTACACCAAAGACGATTGTGATGTGACAGCCAACTTTTTCATATTATTCTAATTTTTGTTTTATTTATTAGATAGTATTTACTTCTTTCTGAAGTGATTTGTTTATTAATATTTGTTTGTTTGTGTATACTTTCGTGCCCACATAACGTTGTTTGTCCAAATTCTTTTTCGAATACGTATGACAAACTGTAGAAGACTATAGCGTATACTCCGACAAATTTCATTGTCATTGAATTTATTAATTAAATTAAATACTTATATGAAAAAATTAACTCGTCAACCAGGAATCGAACCTCGGACCTCTGGATAACTAGCCCAGTGTGCTGCCTGTACACCAAAGACGATTGTGATGTGACAGCCAACTTTTTCATATTATTCTAATTTTTGTTTTATTTATTAGATAGTATTTACTTCTTTCTGAAGTGATTTGTTTATTAATATTTGTTTGTTTGTGTATACTTTCGTGTCCACATAACGTTGTTTGTCCAAATTCTTTTTCGAATACGTATGACAAACTGTAGAAGACTATAGCGTATACTCCGACAAATTTCATTGTCATTGAATTTATTAATTAAATTAAATACTTATATGAAAAAATTAACTCGTCAACCAGGAATCGAACCTCGGACCTCTGGATAACTAGCCCAGTGTGCTGCCTGTACACCAAAGACGATTGTGATGTGACAGCCAACTTTTTCATATTATTCTAATTTTTGTTTTATTTATTAGATAGTATTTACTTCTTTCTGAAGTGATTTGTTTATTAATATTTGTTTGTTTGTGTATACTTTCGTGTCCACATAACGTTGTTTGTCCAAATTCTTTTTCGAATACGTATGACAAACTGTAGAAGACTATAGCGTATACTCCGACAAATTTCATTGTCATTGAATTTATTAATTAAATTAAATACTTATATGAAAAAATTAACTCGTCAACCAGGAATCGAACCTCGGACCTCTGGATAACTAGCCCAGTGTGCTGCCTGTACACAAAAGACGATTGTGATGTGACAGCCAACTTTTTCATATTATTCTAATTTTTGTTTTATTTATTAGATAGTATTTACTTCTTTCTGAAGTGATTTGTTTATTAATATTTGTTTGTTTGTGTATACTTTCGTGTCCACATAACGTTGTTTGTCCAAATTCTTTTTCGAATACGTATGACAAACTGTAGAAGACTATAGCGTATACTCCGACAAATTTCATTGTCATTGAATTTATTAATTAAATTAAATACTTATATGAAAAAATTAACTCGTCAACCAGGAATCGAACCTCGGACCTCTGGATAACTTGCCCAGTGTGCTGCCTGTACACCAAAGACGATTGTGATGTGACAGCCAACTTTTTCATATTATTCTAATTTTTGTTTTATTTATTAGATAGTATTTACTTCTTTCTGAAGTGATTTGTTTATTAATATTTGTTTGTTTGTGTATACTTTCGTGTCCACATAACGTTGTTTGTCCAAATTCTTTTTCGAATACGTATGACAAACTGTAGAAGACTATAGCGTATACTCCGACAAATTTCATTGTCATTGAATTTATTAATTAAATTAAATACTTATATGAAAAAATTAACTCGTCAACCAGGAATCGAACCTCGGACCTCTGGATAACTAGCCCAGTGTGCTGCCTGTACACCAAAGACGATTGTGATGTGACAGCCAACTTTTTCATATTATTCTAATTTTTGTTTTATTTATTAGATAGTATTTACTTCTTTCTGAAGTGATTTGTTTATTAATATTTGTTTGTTTGTGTATACTTTCGTGTCCACATAACGTTGTTTGTCCAAATTCTTTTTCGAATACGTATGACAAACTGTAGAAGACTATAGCGTATACTCCGACAAATTTCATTGTCATTGAATTTATTAATTAAATTAAATACTTATATGAAAAAATTAACTCGTCAACCAGGAATCGAACCTCGGACCTCTGGATAACTAGCCCAGTGTGCTGCCTGTACACCAAAGACGATTGTGATGTGACAGCCAACTTTTTCATATTATTCTAATTTTTGTTTTATTTATTAGATAGTATTTACTTCTTTCTGAAGTGATTTGTTTATTAATATTTGTTTGTTTGTGTATACTTTCGTGTCCACATAACGTTGTTTGTCCAAATTCTTTTTCGAATACGTATGACAAACTGTAGAAGACTATAGCGTATACTCCGACAAATTTCATTGTCATTGAATTTATTAATTAAATTAAATACTTATATGAAAAAATTAACTCGTCAACCAGGAATCGAACCTCGGACCTCTGGATAACTAGCCCAGTGTGCTGCCTGTACACCAAAGACGATTGTGATGTGACAGCCAACTTTTTCATATTATTCTAATTTTTGTTTTATTTATTAGATAGTATTTACTTCTTTCTGAAGTGATTTGTTTATTAATATTTGTTTGTTTGTGTATACTTTCGTGTCCACATAACGTTGTTTGTCCAAATTCTTTTTCGAATACGTAAGACAAACTGTAGAAGACTATAGCGTATACTCCGACAAATTTCATTGTCATTGAATTTATTAATTAAATTAAATACTTATATGAAAAAATTAACTCGTCAACCAGGAATCGAACCTCGGACCTCTGGATAACTAGCCCAGTGTGCTGCCTGTACACCAAAGACGATTGTGATGTGACAGCCAACTTTTTCATATTATTCTAATTTTTGTTTTATTTATTAGATAGTATTTACTTCTTTCTGAAGTGATTTGTTTATTAATATTTGTTTGTTTGTGTATACTTTCGTGTCCACATAAGTTATCCAGAGGTCCGAGGTTCGATTCCTGGTTGACGAGTTAATTTTTTCATATTGTGTATTTAAAAAAAATTAATAATATATATATTTAGTTTAAAAAAAAATTGGGTGTTTAGTTTTAAAAAAAAACTAAACACTTTATAGAAAATAATTGAATTATCAATTATTTTCATAAATATGAAATTAAGTTAGTTTAGTAATTTTAATTAAAAGAGGAATTATGATGTATTTTAAAAAAAAATAATGAAAAATAAATATACGGTACTTTAGAAAAAAAAATCCAAAGCAGAGTATTGTATGTGGAATTATGAAAATTAGAAAACGATCGGTGCTAACGCGATACACGTAAATATAAAAAAAAATAACACGTTGAACCGAAAGTCTTTCAATAAAAGCTGGGCCCATTAAAAAGATAATATTGAGGTAGTAAGATCTTTACTATCCAGTAAGTGTCTAAGTTATCGACAAGTGATTCGAATCTGAAAAAAATAAAAAAGTACAAACAAAGGAACAAAACAAAATATATGTTAAAATAAAATATATTTGAAATAAATAATTTTTAATTTAATATGTTGATAGTATAACTATCCTTAAAATACTAAGTTTGGTTGTACAAGTTATAGAAAAAAAGATTACATGAATATGTGCTAGATTGAACTGTAGTAAAAGAAATATCGTATATAAAAAAAAAAAACGACACTACAGTAAAAAAAAATATGTTCAAATATGTCTGATTTGCAAAAATATAAATATGGACTACAAATTTAATTCAGATACATAGTTGTATATAAAAGAGACATTACGCTTCTGTAAAAAAAAAATACACGGCCGAAAACGCCAAGCGTATACAAACAATATAGTTATAAATTGAAAAAGTCATTGCATATTCACATAAAATATTAATTGTACAGCAAAAATGTGTATAGAATGTGTATTGAATTGTGACAAGTTTGAGAGACCACAAGTTTCGGAATAGTGAATTAAATAAATTATACAAAAAAAATATACTTCGATACAATCAGATAGAAACCATTAATTCGCCCATTCGATACTTCAGCACAATCCATAATAAATATTCAATTTGTAAATTGAAGAAATAAAAATTCAAAATACCATCTGATTAATTCATGTGAGACAATTACTTTTAGTAACTGTACTGAGAGAAGTACTTTTAGTAACTGCTTTCTTTTCGTAACTGCATTTGAAATATGTGCAGAAATATAGAAGTAAGCTTGGATATGCGCAAGTCATATCCGATCTAAGTAAACGTTTGTTGAAATTATGAAAATTCTCAACTCGCATAAACCAATAATTATATAAATTATTATTTTTTGAATAATAAAATATGAAACAAAATAATAATAAATTTTAAACAGTGGAGTACTAAAAAAAATTATTCTCCACTCCAGGGGGCCAAAAAAATTAGCGACATGCTAATTGAAAAATATTAAAGCAAGAATGACACGAATAGATGAATGAAAAATCTTACAAATGTGGATTAGACGTGAAGATTTAAATACATTTAGATGTTTAATTAGGATGCAGTAACGTTACCATTCCCTTGATATCCTCTGAGATAGTATGGCCGAATGTTGTATATCGACATGCCGAAGGTTTTCTTATTAGACTTTGGAGCTTTTAGCCTAACTGAAGTTGGTGTAGTGAACTTTATTATCTTGTACGGCCCATTGAATTTTGAAGCGAATTTAGGTGCGATATTCTTGTTCATATTCGGGGCCAAGTTTTTTACCATGACCAATTGACCCACTTTATATTTAGACAGCGTTGGTTTATTTAAAGTTTGGTTGACTCGTTGTTGGTGAGCAATCTTTAACGCATCTTGTATATGTGCTTGTGATGGTTTACCAGAACTCGTGTTTAACTCAGTTAATTCGTTTATAATCACAAACGGCGTCATTAACTTTCTACCAAAATAAACTTCAGCTGGTGTTGAGTCGATTGTACTTTTGTAGGAGTTGTTGTAATTGAAAATTACAAAACTCAAAAATTTTGACCAATTTTTATGTTGTACAGAATATTCTTTGAGAATGCATCCTAAATTATATTTTATCTGTCGATTGAGGCACTCGCTCTTGTTCGAAGATGAAAGAAGTACCATTATTAAATAAGAAGGTTTTCCACTTGATCGACGCAAAGGCTGGTCCGTTGTCGGCTACAACAACCGTCGGATATCCGTTTTGCAGGAAAATCTTCTGTATCAGTGAAATGGCAACGTCACTGGTCTGCCTTTTACATGGAAAGGCGAAAGCAAATTTTGAAAATCCATCTACAATAGAAAAAATATATTTAAAACCTTCACTTGATCTAATAATAGGACCGATAAAGTCGACGTACAAAGTATGTAGGGTATACTCCGGCACGGAACTACTCAACTGAACCTTATCGTTACGTGTATATGGCCTTATAGCCTGGCACACTTTACAGGTTCTGACATAGTCCCTTACTTTTGCATAGAGGTTTTTGTAGTAAAATATTTTACTAATTTCACGGAATGTTTTAATTACTGAATTATGCGCAGCATACTTGGAATCATGATAATATCGAAGAACGTAATCGAGTAAATTATCTGGTAAAAATATACGTTTTAGTCGATTCCTTCCGACGAACTTATAAATTAACCCATCCTTTATGCAAAAATTAGGGACATTCATCTGAGCCTTAAGGTTTTGATAAATGATTTTACATTCGGGAGAGTTACGTTGCTCGCTTTTAATAGAAAGGTAATCAAAATTTGTATTAGCTAAAACGTTAATAAAGTTCAGTTGCGCATTGTTCCTGATTTCTTCATTCACCGATTCTAAGTCAGTTTGATCCAAAGTATTGGTTATCTTTTTTAAAAGGTTTGCATAACCTGGATCATTGCTATGCAACTCTTTAACTTTAATGAAATTTTTGCCTGAATCTTGATTTGAATCAGAAAATTTGTTCACTATTAAATGGTCAGTTTCGTATAACCTAGATAGAAAATCGGCCATATTGTTCAATTTGCCCTTAATATGTTCCGGGGTGAAGTCATATCTCGAAATTTTAAGGATCCACCTAGATAATTTATTAAATTTATTGGGGGTATTAAAAATCCACAATAACGACCTGCAGTCAGTCTGTAGAGTAAACTTGCGGTCGGTTAAAAAATCTTTAAATTTATCTAGGGCCGTTACTACTGCGAGAAGTTCTAATTTATGACTGTTATATTTTAATTCGGCTGGATTTAATTTTCGAGAGCAGTACATAATGGGGTGCAAACCGTCATCATCTTTTGAAGTAATACCGCGCCCAGACCAGTAGCTGATCCGTCAGTTTGTAGCACAAAAGGTTTGTCAAAATTAGGATGTTTTAAGACAGGCGCACTTACTAAAGATTTTTTTAAAGTAGAGATTGCATCAAGATGAACCTTAGTAATTTTGAACCTAACACCTTTCTTTTTTAAATCGTTTAACGGAGCTACAATCTGACTGAACATGGGAATATAGCGGGAGTAAAAAGCCGCAGCCCCAACTAGACGCATAACTTCTTTGACGTTTTTTGGAGTTGGCATGTCATTGATTGCTTGCACCTTAATAGGGTCTATAAAGCGTCCCTCAGCGGATATTACGCTACCCAACAAACGTACCCTCGACATACAAAATCGAGCCTTAGAAGGATTAATAGTGATACCGATAGACTTTATTTTAGTGAACAAGAGATTCAGGTGATTTAAATGTGATTCAATGTCGGGCGAATGTACAATTAAATCGTCATAATAAATAAGAAGAAATTTATGACGAAATTCTGCGAGACTGGAATTTAAAAAACGAGCCAATGATTGACTAGCCACCTTTAGCCCGAAAGGCATGGTATTGTACTCAAACAGACCATATTGTGTGACGATCGCGGTGACATGTTTCGAGTCATCTGATAATTTTATCTGATGAAAACTGGATTTCATGTCGAGGAGTGTAAACACTTTCGAATTACCTAAGCTAGCGAAAATATGAGCCATACTGGCTGAACTCATCGGATCAAACTCTATATGTTTGTTAACAAACCTATAGTCAGCGACTAACCGATAAGAATCGTCTTTCTTTTTAACAAAGAAGACGGGTGAGCTATAATTAGAGTTCGAAGGAGAAAGTACCCCTTGTGTAACAAGCTCTTGAACATGCTCGTCCAAAAGTCTGGCTTTATCGGGTGCTAGATAGTAAGGAGCTTTACAAACCGGAATGTTATCGATTAACTTAATTTTATATTCAAAACCCTTGGCAAGACCAGGAATGTCAGAAAAAATCGATTTAAAGTTTTGAAGAAGTGTTTGCAACACTTTGGTTTGTTTGCTATTAAGATTTACTTTCGCTTCGACAATGGTATTAATAATTCGATTATTGTTACAAAAACCCGAAAACGGTATTTCAACATTAGGATGAAAATAAAATTTGATCGTCGACTTAAAGAAGTCCAAAATGATGTTGCAATCTTTAAGTGTGGCAACACCTAAAATTACCTCAAACGGTAATGAATCTACTATAAAAAAAGTTTGAGTCCATGAAAAATTAGCCAATTTAAAATGAAGTTTCGCAGTTAAATTACATTTAAAAAAATTATTTCCCGGCAAAGAAATAGTTTTATCAATTGATTCGGTGACGATGTTTCTATTGTTAGCTTTTAACTTGTTAAAAGTCGCAGTTTTAATAGCATTAACAGTAGCACCGGAATCAAAAAGTGTTAATAAAGGATAACCTTGAATGAAAATGGTTTGTAGAGGTAAAATAGTATAATTTAAAATAACATCATTAATAAGAAACTTGGGGTCTATTGCGAGTTTTTTGGAACCGTAGTACTAACATTTATATTATCCTTCTTTCTTTTAAAACAATATTTAAAATTGTGATTAGTACCTTTACAGAAGGTACAAAAAAGTTTAGTGTCATTATGCGTATTTTGAATTGAAGTAACGTTTACACTGACGGGTGTTGTAGTTATTCGCGCTTGAATTTCCTCAATTTTAGTGATTAGTTGATACAAATCTTTATCAAGTATCGGGAATTTGATATAAACCAAGAATAGATAGTACAGAATTATTGGCATGAGCAAAAATAATTTGTATGATTTCGGATTCAGATGAATCATTAAGTAGGATGTTCGCGAATTTTATTATTGAAGGAACAAATGTCGAAAATTTTTCAGTGTCAAGTTGATTTCGCCGGACCAATCTATCAATTAATATCTGTTTAGTCAAAGGTGGAATATAAACTTGTAATTAATTATGTTCAATATTTTGCCAAGACAAAGAGTCAGCCAAACAAGTAGACCAAAATGTTTGTGCGTTCGAAGCACACCTATTGATTAAAGATTTCAAAAGAACGTCTATAGGTAAAAAATTAATATCAACTAAATGTTGAGTATCGACAATAAACTGTATAATATTTTCTGGAACCGAAATGTTCAGAATAGTGATTTTATTTATAAAGGAATCTATACTCGGTTTTGCAAAAAAACTAAAATTTGAAGTTAATTGATTTGAACTAGTGTTATTATTTGATAGAGTAGTTGTTATTGTTGCCAAGGCATCGGTAATGCTACTTATCTGCTTGCTTTGCTGTTGTATTTGTTGCTGTACATCCGAAACGTGCAGCACTGACGCATGGAACTGTTGAGCTGTAGTGTGCATCTGCGTAGTTATAGCCGCTAAGTTAACCGCTGATACTTGATGAGGCGTGATGAATAAGTCATCTGGTGAAGCTGGAGGATCGTCATCTCCTGGGGTACCTGGTGTATTACGAGTTGTTCTCGGCATAATGAAAATTTAAACCACAAACAAAATAGAAGAAAGAGAAAAAAAATTAGTACTAAGTTAAATATAATTATAGAATTAAAGAAAATGTAAAAGATATAAATGTATAAATATAAAGAAAAAATTATAATCATTTCAACTTTCAAAAAGAACTTCAGAATCACAAGTCGAGCTTTGTGAAAACTATCGAAAACAAAAGACACATATGGATATTTGCTCTGCTTCCATATGTGTATTTAAAAAAAATTAATAATATATATATTTAGTTTAAAAAAAAATTGGGTGTTTAGTTTTAAAAAAAAACTAAACACTTTATAGAAAATAATTGAATTATCAATTATTTTCATAAATATGAAATTAAGTTAGTTTAGTAATTTTAATTAAAAGAGGAATTATGATGTATTTTAAAAAAAAATAATGAAAACTAAATATACGGTACTTTAGAAAAAAAAATCCAAAGCAGAGTATTGTATGTGGAATTATGAAAATTAGAAAACGATCGGTGCTAACGCGATACACGTAAATATAAAAAAAAATAACACGTTGAACCGAAAGTCTTTCAATAAAAGCTGGGCCCATTAAAAAGATAATATTGAGGTAGTAAGATCTTTACTATCCAGTAAGTGTCTAAGTTATCGACAAGTGATTCGAATCTGAAAAAAATAAAAAAGTACAAACAAAGGAACAAAACAAAATATATGTTAAAATAAAATATATTTGAAATAAATAATTTTTAATTTAATATGTTGATAGTATAACTATCCTTAAAATACTAAGTTTGGTTGTACAAGTTATAGAAAAAAAGATTACATGAATATGTGCTAGATTGAACTGTAGTAAAAGAAATATCGTATATATAAAAAAAAAACGACACTACAGTAAAAAAAAATATGTTCAAATATGTCTGATTTGCAAAAATATAAATATGAACTACAAATTTAATTCAGATACATAGTTGTATATAAAAGAGACATTACGCTTCTGTAAAAAAAAAATACACGGCCGAAAACGCCAAGCGTATACAAACAATATAGTTATAAATTGAAAAAGTCATTGCATATTCACATAAAATATAAATTGTACAGCAAAAATGTGTATAGAATGTGTATTGAATTGTGACAAGTTTGAGAGACCACAAGTTTCGGAATAGTGAATTAAATAAATTATACAAAAAAAATATACTTAGATACAATCAGATAGAAACCATTAATTCGCCCATTCGATACTTCAGCACAATCCATAATAAATATTCAATTTGTAAATTGAAGAAATAAAAATTCAAAATACCATCTGATTAATTCATGTGAGACAATTACTTTTAGTAACTGTACTGAGAGAAGTACTTTTAGTAACTGCTTTCTTTTCGTAACTGCATTTGAAATATGTGCAGAAATATAGAAGTAAGCTTGGATATGCGCAAGTCATATCCGATCTAAGTAAACGTTTGTTGAAATTATGTAAATTCTCAACTCGCATAAACCAATAATTATATAAATTATTATTTTTTGAATAATAAAATATGAAACAAAATAATAATAAATTTTAAACAGTGGAGTACTAAAAAAAATTATTCTCCAATATAAGTATTTAATTTAATTAATAAATTCAATGACAATGAAATTTGTCGGAGTATACGCTATAGTCTTCTACAGTTTGTCATACGTATTCGAAAAAGAATTTGGACAAACAACGTTATGTGGACACGAAAGTATACACAAACAAACAAATATTAATAAACAAATCACTTCAGAAAGAAGTAAATACTATCTAATAAATAAAACAAAAATTAGAATAATATGAAAAAGTTGGCTGTCACATCACAATCGTCTTTGATGTACAGGCAGCACACTGGGCTAGTTATCCAGAGGTCCGAGGTTCGATTCCTGGTTGACGAGTTAATTTTTTCATATAAGTATTTAATTTAATTAATAAATTCAATGACAATGAAATTTGTCGGAGTATACGCTATAGTCTTCTACAGTTTGTCATACGTATTCGAAAAAGAATTTGGACAAACAACGTTATGTGGACACGAAAGTATACACAAACAAACAAATATTAATAAACAAATCACTTCAGAAAGAAGTAAATACTATCTAATAAATAAAACAAAAATTAGAATAATATGAAAAAGTTGGCTGTCACATCACAATCGTCTTTGGTGTACAGGCAGCACACTGGGCTAGTTATCCAGAGGTCCGAGGTTCGATTCCTGGTTGACGAGTTAATTTTTTCATATAAGTATTTAATTTAATTAATAAATTCAATGACAATGAAATTTGTCGGAGTATACGCTATAGTCTTCTACAGTTTGTCATACGTATTCGAAAAAGAATTTGGACAAACAACGTTATGTGGACACGAAAGTATACACAAACAAACAAATATTAATAAACAAATCACTTCAGAAAGAAGTAAATACTATCTAATAAATAAAACAAAAATTAGAATAATATGAAAAAGTTGGCTGTCACATCACAATCGTCTTTGGTGTACAGGCAGCACACTGGGCTAGTTATCCAGAGGTCCGAGGTTCGATTCCTGGTTGACGAGTTAATTTTTTCATATAAGTATTTAATTTAATTAATAAATTCAATGACAATGAAATTTGTCGGAGTATACGCTATAGTCTTCTACAGTTTGTCATACGTATTCGAAAAAGAATTTGGACAAACAACGTTATGTGGACACGAAAGTATACACAAACAAACAAATATTAATAAACAAATCACTTCAGAAAGAAGTAAATACTATCTAATAAATAAAACAAAAATTAGAAAAATATGAAAAAGTTGGCTGTCACATCACAATCGTCTTTGGTGTACAGGCAGCACACTGGGCTAGTTATCCAGAGGTCCGAGGTTCGATTCCTGGTTGACGAGTTAATTTTTTCATATAAGTATTTAATTTAATTAATAAATTCAATGACAATGAAATTTGTCGGAGTATACGCTATAGTCTTCTACAGTTTGTCATACGTATTCGAAAAAGAATTTGGACAAACAACGTTATGTGGACACGAAAGTATACACAAACAAACAAATATTAATAAACAAATCACTTCAGAAAGAAGTAAATACTATCTAATAAATAAAACAAAAATTAGAATAATATGAAAAAGTTGGCTGTCACATCACAATCGTCTTTGGTGTACAGGCAGCACACTGGGCTAGTTATCCAGAGGTCCGAGGTTCGATTCCTGGTTGACGAGTTAATTTTTTCATATAAGTATTTAATTTAATTAATAAATTCAATGACAATGAAATTTGTCGGAGTATACGCTATAGTCTTCTACAGTTTGTCATACGTATTCGAAAAAGAATTTGGACAAACAACGTTATGTGGACACGAAAGTATACACAAACAAACAAATATTAATAAACAAATCACTTCAGAAAGAAGTAAATACTATCTAATAAATAAAACAAAAATTAGAATAATATGAAAAAGTTGGCTGTCACATCACAATCGTCTTTGGTGTACAGGCAGCACACTGGGCTAGTTATCCAGAGGTCCGAGGTTCGATTCCTGGTTGACGAGGTAATTTTTTCATATAAGTATTTAATTTAATTAATAAATTCAATGACAATGAAATTTGTCGGAGTATACGCTATAGTCTTCTACAGTTTGTCATACGTATTCGAAAAAGAATTTGGACAAACAACGTTATGTGGACACGAAAGTATACACAAACAAACAAATATTAATAAACAAATCACTTCAGAAAGAAGTAAATACTATCTAATAAATAAAACAAAAATTAGAATAATATGAAAAAGTTGGCTGTCACATCACAATCGTCTTTGGTGTACAGGCAGCACACTGGGCTAGTTATCCAGAGGTCCGAGGTTCGATTCCTGGTTGACGAGTTAATTTTTTCATATAAGTATTTAATTTAATTAATAAATTCAATGACAATGAAATTTGTCGGAGTATACGCTATAGTCTTCTACAGTTTGTCATACGTATTCGAAAAAGAATTTGGACAAACAACGTTATGTGGACACGAAAGTATACACAAACAAACAAATATTAATAAACAAATCACTTCAGAAAGAAGTAAATACTATCTAATAAATAAAACAAAAATTAGAAAAATATGAAAAAGTTGGCTGTCACATCACAATCGTCTTTGGTGTACAGGCAGCACACTGGGCTAGTTATCCAGAGGTCCGAGGTTCGATTCCTGGTTGACGAGTTAATTTTTTCATATAAGTATTTAATTTAATTAATAAATTCAATGACAATGAAATTTGTCGGAGTATACGCTATAGTCTTCTACAGTTTGTCATACGTATTCGAAAAAGAATTTGGACAAACAACGTTATGTGGACACGAAAGTATACACAAACAAACAAATATTAATAAACAAATCACTTCAGAAAGAAGTAAATACTATCTAATAAATAAAACAAAAATTAGAATAATATGAAAAAGTTGGCTGTCACATCACAATCGTCTTTGGTGTACAGGCAGCACACTGGGCTAGTTATCCAGAGGTCCGAGGTTCGATTCCTGGTTGACGAGTTAATTTTTTCATATAAGTATTTAATTTAATTAATAAATTCAATGACAATGAAATTTGTCGGAGTATACGCTATAGTCTTCTACAGTTTGTCATACGTATTCGAAAAAGAATTTGGACAAACAACGTTATGTGGACACGAAAGTATACACAAACAAACAAATATTAATTATTATTTGTGTATACTTAAGCCTCATAATACAATCCTTATGTCAAATTCCATTAAGGATACGTAGCACATAGTATGAAAGAACTAGTGCATACTATATAGACAAACATGTCATTGAATTTTAATTGAATATTGATATGCAAAAATTCACTCAGCAATCAGTAACCGAAACTCGGATCTCTGGATTTCTAGCCTAGTGTGCTTTTCGCTACACCAAAGATGATTCTGACGTATGACTCAATCTTTTTATACCATTGTATTACTTTGTTGTTAAATATCAACTTATTATTCATATATTATTATTACATGTTTGTTTTTATAGTATACAGTAGTTCTTTTATACTATGTTTTGCGTAAGCTTAATGGAATTTGTCATAAGTATTGTATTATTGTATTAGTATACACAAATGATAATATGTGAATAATATGGTTGATATTTGACAACAAAATAATACTGTCAATGATATGAGAAGATTGAGTCATACATCAGATTCATCTTTGGTGTAGCGGTAAGCATACTGGCTAGAAATCCAGAGATCCGACTTTCGATTCCTGGTTGATGAGATAATTTTTTCATATCAATATTTAATACAAAATTATTAATTTCCTACAACAAAGTTTCATTACTTTTCTTACACTCAATTTGTATACAGTATACACTATGTAAATTAACATAGACCCAATAACAAGATTGTGTAGTGCATCTATCACTGTCTATGGACAGTATGCCATGATATGACGTTCTTTGTTACACTTGAACAGCACTCAGCTGTGTACGTCTCCCTACCAAAAACTGATCTAAGACAGTTAACAGCATAACACTTTGTATTATAGTGTTGGATGTTTTGTAAGTATTTGGAGAACGTATCAGACCCGCCTCTGGCTTTAATGTGTAACAAAGCAAAACATATCATAGTACATTGTGTATAGGCAGCGATACATATACATACACTGTTTGCATGTTTGCAGATTGAATGTAGTTTAAAAAACACACTGTATAACATAAATACTTACACATTCTGTATACAGTTTTAAATTCCAATTCATGGTACATAATTGGAAATGACCAAATATTAGTGTTTTAACTGACTGGATTTATAAAACTAAATTCATTTTTGATGAACAAGTTGGCATATTGGTATTGAGTATTTGCATAGAAAAAGTCCATTTGGAAAATTTAAATCAAATTTTTTTCTATGAGTTTTACGTGATTGTTTTTTTAAATAGAAATTTCAATCATCAAACAAAGCGTAGTTATTTTTTTTATTTGAAACACAAATTACGATTTGATAAAAGCATTTACCACCACTTTTTAGTTAAAAAAAAAACGTTAATATTAGAATGAATTTTTTCTTTTATTTTTCAAAATCCAAATGTAATTGAGTTTTGGTAGAAATGGCAGTTTTATATTGGTAACATAAAGTTTTTTTGAATAAATATTTCACATTCGTGTTATGTGTTTTCGATGTTATAATTTTGCTTATGGTATTCTGTTTAATCGTTGGAAATTATATTTTGGACTTGCAAATATCACTGGATATAACAAGAATTATAATAGGTATGCATATACCCTAGTAGTTCAGTAAATAAGCCGAAAAATACTGTACAATCTGGAAAGTGGTGGAACAGCAGCGATTTAAAAAATTTGTTTTTTCCTGGATTCCTTAGACCTTCAGGAACATTCATCAGAACTAACCCCTGCCTATTACCTCGAAAAATGAGAAAATTAGGGAAATCCCCCTCCCCCCAAAGCACCTCAAATAGTAACATTGATAAACAAAATTTAAAAATTCAAAATTTCACCTCCAAAATCGCCTCTCGAAGGGTTTCGAAAAATATTTTTGAAATCACTTGCTTTTGGACAACGGATTTGTAATTAGCGACCTCAAAAACCTCCTAGAGAGGTGAAATTTTGACAGTTTTTTATCATTGTTACTATTTGCGGTGCCTTGGCGGGGAGGGGAGGTTACCCTAATTTTCCCATTTTTCGAGGAAATGCAGGGGTCAGAGCTCCAGGACAAAAAAGCCAATCCAGGAAAAAAAAAAATTTTTTAAAAATCTGAGCCCCGGTAGCTCATATTTTTCATATCAAGCATTTGATGTCAAAGAATGTAGTAATAAATCTATGCGTAATCATTTCTTATAATTTATTCAAATGAATAATTTTTATTTTTATTAAATAACAAAAATTTATGGATGATTAAAATATTTGAGAAAAGGGCTCTTGTATGATGTTGGTTTATAATAAAACTAATATATAATAACAGGTGGGTAATAGGTGCATGATGATGACTATTATATACATACATATAGAAAAAGGGATGGATTGATGAAACGAGAAAGAAAATACTTATATACATGGTTGTTGAAGTTTGTTAGGGAAATGAAAAATAACGGACACCTATAGCGTGGAATCATGTTGATGATGATGACTCTGTCTGTTTGTTCAACAATGCTTTTGCTGTTTGGAAGCATAAAAGCAAGCAACAGTCTGTAAAAGACGGTGGTGGACTATAGCAAATAACGTAACAGACACATACACATATAGGCATCATATTATATACATGCACGAATGTGTTCGAAACTCTGCGACGTCGCTGTAGCGTATACGAGCTTTACTATGGTCTGTATGGTACCAACCAAACATTAGTTAGACGATTTCTCGTTTAAAATCAATGTATCTAACATTATATTCAGTCAGTATATATTTCGATTTCAAAACATTCGGAATACTCGAAGTGTATAAAATCCACTCGTCCGTTCTTCTACACTCGATAACGGTACGCGTGTTTTTTGAACTTTTATCAAACATGTTAATTCAACTTGTATTGTTGCAGTGTAAATGATCATCAGCTGTTTAAAGTTTATTTAATTTATTTTTGAGTTTTCGTGTAAATAAACTAAGTAGTAGTAATACAAAAAAAAAAAAGTTTAGAAAAAAAATTTACAATATTTTAGTGAATAGTAAATATGAACTAAAAATAATTTTGAACAAAAAATTTTGAGTTTTTTTTTGTGAATATTTGTGAACAAAAGTTGAAAGTGTGAAAAATTATATAATTAGTGTAGAAAATTTTCAGTTTGGATTCATAAATAGAATTGTTGACAATCAAAAATCTAAGTAAGATTAACTTTTAAGTTCAAATATTGTAATATTAACTATTAAAAAAAAGTTATAGTTTTTGTTAAAGTTTTTCTTATAATATTAGACAAATAGGTGAGTAAACTTTCGAATATTAGGTATATAAGATCTAATAAAAAAAGTTGCCGTTTTTTTTTGTTTATATTTAATTATTTGATTAAAATAAATGTATAAAAACTGTATTTAAATATTGATATGAACAAATTAACTCATCCACAAGGTATCGAACTCTAGACTAGTGTGCATACCGTTACACCACGGATGATTTTGATGAATGAATCATGTGTATACTTAAGTATCACAATATACTAATACCAATTTCCATTAAGGTTACGTAGGACGTAGTATGAAAGAACTAGTGTATAATATATAGACAAATATGACATTGGATTTTTTAACTCATTCACCAGGTATCGAATCTTGGACTTCTGACCTTGGAACTGAAAGTTGAGGTGATAACGTGTTATACATACTAGGGCATCAGATAGAAATCCTCCTGAAATATTCGAATTTTCTTTTTTTTTTTAAATTGTGTTTTTTTTTTCTAAACTAGCGTCTATTCATTTCCATTGTTAGTATGGTTGCCTTTCGGTTATATTATATCGAAGCGACTAGCGTTTACTTTATTTGACATTTAAGTAATATGTCTGAACATTGATACCAATTTTTGACATCAAATGCTTGATATGAAAAATCATACACATCTAGGGATGGGGAATTTTCTAGCCATTTGATTTGATATTCTTATTGTTGCTAAAAAGTGAATAATATATAGCCAAATTTTTGCAAATTATAAATTTAAGCTTACTATAAACAAAAGCTTTGGTGCTCTGGTTTCAAATGTTCGCCTGAAGCTTTTATGACCCTAAAATTGTATTTATACTTACATTTCGACGAAAAGTTTAATTTTTTACTATTAGGTCCATTTTATAAAACTTAAAAAAAAAATTTGTTTATTTGTATTTGAGGCTTAAAATCTCAATGTAGTTTTCTTTCCACCGCTTTCACGAATTCAAATATTACCAAGACTTCCACCAAATTTATATTTCAGGAAATATTTTCAAATTCCATCTATATATAATGATATTCGATATGCAACATTGCATTATCACATTACTTATACCGTGTGTGAAATTTCAAAGCTCTGGTTTAATTGGAACTAGTCGAAATTTAGATTTTAATCTTTTTTCCTCACAAACTATAAAAAGAACAAATAAACAGTAAGTAAACTTTTCCCAAGCTCTCCCAAAAATAATAAACCTTTAAATTTTTTTAAATTGATGTTTCATGATTGGTTGTTATAAGTAACAAACAAAACCATATTCATATAATATATATATATATATATATATATATATATATATATATATATATATATATATACGTCCTTGAATATCCTACGTGCAATATCCTCTCCTCTCAAAAGGTATAAACGACAATAAATTAGACAATATTTCATGAAATCGTTTTTTAACACGGAAAAAATTAATAGTTTTAACTATTCGTCTATTACTTATCGTTCGGAAATGAAGTGTAAATTCAGCCCAGTCACTCAGTCTGTACAAATAATTATATTTAGGAAGTCCCTCATGAAACTATCGGTCGAGATACCGAATTCATATTCCATGTAAGGCAAGTTTAATAAAAATAATAATATAAACCTCACTGAAATGCCGATAATCACCTCTCTAGACAGATTTTTTCTTCTTGTCTCTATTATTCAAAAATTGAAATTTTATTTGTTAATAAAATTTATTTGTTTGTTCGAAAATCACGCAAAATCTACTGGACCGATTTTGATGGAACTTTTTTTTTGTTTAAAAGAAGCTTTTGATTAGAAAAAACTGGTATGTATTGTATCTCGCTACGGTAACGGAAGCCGGAGATGTAATAATAAAACACGGCAAAACTGTGGATATAAGCTAGTCTTGTATATAAAAAGTTGAATCAATGAAATCTATCGTTATGATAAGCTTTTATTTTCTCAATGGGTTTTTCGTCACGTATTATGATTATGAACAACTCTACAATTAGTACATTTCAATTGATTAAACTGATTCGAAAATTAACAATTTATTATTGGTTGTTATGGAAATAATTAATTACAAAAATTATCATACACTACACAAAAATTTGATTAAAAGCATGATTGTTATAATACTCCACAAAAAAATTTAATTACAAACTTAAAATAATTATTCAAAAACAAAAAAAAAATTAATTAGTAATGAAGAGATAATGAAATTATTACCCATAATAATGATTTCGTACACACCCGCTACTTTATAAAAACAAATAAAATAAAGAAATATCTACTAGAGTGGATGAAAAATACGGAGGTTTTCTCGGATTTTTGCGTGTGTGTGTGTGTATATGTGTATGGATATTTCAGATTAGAGTGAAAAAAAAAACGAGAAATCTGCTGATTTAGTAAAAAAATATATATAAAAAATTGTTTGTATAAGTTCTTTTTTTATTATTTATGTTGTAAGACATCGTATATCGTACCACCAGCGTCGTTCATGAGGTTGTCGAGTAACATTGATTACATTATGCGGGGAGGAACAGAAAGAAAGTTTTTTTGTACATAATTCAAACACAATTACATTCAAATGATATGATTTCACTCCTAACTTATATTATTATGAAAATCATTTTCTTTTTTTATGCCTTTTTTTAAGTAAATGTAATTTAAACGTAATCAGTTTTTGTAGGTGGAATAAGATTTTTTAACGGTTAGAAGTACTGATAGTAGATAAAAACAAGTAACTGGGTACAAATGAAACGCCTTACCTAATTAGTTCATTTCCGCATGTCCGTCTGTTTGTCTGTCCGTCCGTATCGTGTCCGTGAACAGGATAACTCAAGATCGAAAAGAGATAACGAACTGAAATTTTTTTTCTGTGTTCTAGAGCAAAAAAGTAAGGTCAAGTTCGTAAATGAGCAAAATCGGCAAAAGTTTAAAAACAAAAAATCTTCTTCTCTTTGAAATACACAACTTCTGTATGAAAACTTTTTCATAAACTCAGTATATACTGGGTATTCAAACAATTAACTTAGTTAGTTGTTACATTACTCGTTATTAAATCGTTTTAACAAGTACATTAATTAATTAAATAAATATCATACAATAATATAATTTCACAAGTGATAGTCATGTGCTCTACCATAAAGGATTCTGTTTGTTTAATATTTTTAATGTAACTCAAATATTAAATATACAGTGCGCGTGACAAAGTTCAATCAGAATGTAATCAGAACAATGAATAAAAATTATTTTCTGTTCGATCTTTGTATTTTTTAAATACAAAAACGTATGTAACACGTTTGGTATTCATTAATATCGTTAACAAATTTATTCTTGAAATCTTTCATCCCTGAACACTTTGATCGATTGTATTAATGGTTTTAATAAAAGTGCGGATATTGAATTGTATAATAACTTCGTGAAAAACAGCATATTTATTAAACGAATATTACTATATACGAACAAAGGTAAAGTTGTAGAAAATTAGTTTTACTATAATATTGTTTCGTATCCATTTTTTTCCTGTTACACTAATATTTACAGAAATATTTACAATTTAAGATTGAAAGTTAAAACCCTAAATATCTCTGTACATATTAGAGTTTGAGAAAAAATGATCAGGTAATGAATTGTAGCCAACATGATTTTCTACAACTTTACTCCTTATACATTTTTCGATTGTTAAGAGAGATATTTTATATTTTGTGTTTTCTTCTTTCTGGCCTTGCAAATATTTCATTTAGATCAGACTAAAATTGTAAACGCTAGAGAGTGATTTATGTATCCTATGGAAATTCGCTAAGTTGAAGCAGCGCGTAATGAATTATTTAAAAATACTTTTGTTATATCGGATATTTAAGCAAATAACTCAGTTAGTTGTTATTTTGACTTTAGTTTTGGAAATACAATTCATTCTTCATATTATATGTAATAATGATGATTATATATTTTCTGAAGAGGAAACTCGTATTATTAAGAAAATCTCATATATTTGTTTTATTTTATTTTTTTTTAAATCAGTGCATGCTTGTAACCTTAACTAGCGGTTATATCAAACAATTCATATAACCATAGCAATCCTAACATATGAATAAATAAATTTCTAGAGGAAACATGATGAAATTGTTAATCGAGCGGAGTTCAACGAAAAATTGCATAGTTTTTTCATTTTTCCAAAATCATTCTAAGAGTAATAATTGCACGTGGAATACCGAGCATGAAAAACTTGTTATCCAAGTTTTAAAAATGGTGAAGTGCAAAAAACATCGCAACTTTTCCAAAAACTATGAACATGTTAGGATTTGTCCCACGTACGTTATTTTAAAGCGAAAAAACAAGCAAGATCCCCTCATTCAGATGGTACCATACGAAAGTTGTTATAAAAAACTGTTGGAAGCGCATATCCAAAGCGGGCATGGAGAGCGATACCGCATGTAGTATTATTTTAAGAAAAAAGGACCTTTCAAAAAATGTTTGTGCCATGTTTATGTCGATGTGTCAGACGAGCAATCGTAAAAGAAGTGCGCCAAGGAAAGGACTTGTAATCAAGCCGATATTGAGTGACGGGTACAATGTTCGGGGACAAGTGGATCTTGTAGACTTCCATGTTGTGTGCAGATGGGGAATATCGTTCTCTTATGAACTACCAAGTTCATGGTAATGAGTTTTTTTAATTGTTTTAATGCGTTTACTGAATTACATTATACGGACCAATATTAATTCAGGACTGAATTTTAGACCACTTGGCCGGACAAGTAGCTACTTAACCGGAATCTTTACTTGGCTACGACATATATAAAATAAAATATTCAAGGTATTAGGAATATTAATTCTAATATAAATGAACATTAAGTCCATTTCTTCCCGAGAACTATTTACATACATAGTTCATAATTAACCTAATGAACAATAAAATTTAAATAAATGCTGTTTTCAAAATGTCTCTATATCATAAATTTAACTACTGATCCCAAAATATGAAATTTTTACATTAAAAAATTCATTAAGAATTTCATCATTTTTGTTTTATTAATATAATCAGATATTGTCAAACTTTTTACTTGATAGAATGCGGACAAACTAGTAGTCAACAAATATAAAGGAAATGATGGACAGATAGACAGATATACTTACAATGTATATACAGTAGTAATAATATTGTATTTCATATCAGCTGTACAATATATAAAATACAGTTTTTTAACAATTCTAGAAATTAAATTAAAAACTTTTTCGTATAGAAAAGAAATATTATGTTATAACATTCTTTTTAATTCCTTCATCTTTTTCAAATTAATTTTTACTGTTTAAAAATTCTTTAGTATCATCATTATTCATAGACATACAAAACGATTGTAAAAATGGTATAATAATATTGCGATAAAATATCAATAGCACAATAGTGCGTTTGGAAAGTTTGTGGGGGCGTGGTTATGCCTACTACCAGTGACTTTATACTAAAGGAAATATTTGGTCAAAAATGTACAGTTTGTAACTTTTGAACTAAAAGAGCTACAGAGCTAAATTTGGATATAGAAAGATTACGCCATTTTAATATACCGATTTCAATCTCATCGTTCAGGAGTATATAGTTTTAAAGATATTTTAATTCAAAAATCGAAAAAATGGTACCACTCTCCAGAAAGGAGTGGTACTTTAACCATTTAAGTTAATATTTGGCATACAGTATGGTAAAACCAAACTAATAGGAAAATTATATAAACCCGAAATTTCTATTCCGAAATCGAAAATTTTGGCATATTTTGTTTGATGCATTTAACATAGTAATACATATAGTTATGTATTCAATTCAATTCAATCTTTATTCATTCTTTTTTAACAATAGACACTTTGTACAGAACATGTCTTAATAATAGAATAGGGCAAATGAAGGAAAGGGAAAGTATGTGGGCTTTTTTAGGAACTATTCCAATATTTACTTTTGTGCAAACCTAATAGAAAATCAGTAGAAAAACATAGGTAGGATAGCCGACATTCGATACAATGATAAAATGCTTTCCGAGTATCACTCATGAAGTGATTCGCTTTAGGATATGGAATGCATATGGTACTTAGATGAAGTACATAAGAAATTTGAAAACAAAAACTTTAAAATTACAGCAAGTAAAAATTAATTTCTAAAAATGAAGCAATTTAAATTTTCAATCGGCCATTTATTATCAATTCATCTGAGAAGTAAAATATGTAAGTAAAAAAAAAATCTTACAAAATAGAGTACATATAATAAAAATGTACACAAATCTACAATTAATACAATTTCCGAAGCAACTTATAAGTCACTTAGTAAACAAATAAGTACATTTAAGAAATGAAAAATCGTGCCCGACACTCAGAGCAAAACGTATGCTGCAATGTAGTTGGTTGACACATAATTGCTATCCATATAGCCAGCCAAGTAGCCGAGCGGTCTAAGGCGTCATGTTTGCGTAGTATGCAGTACTTGGAAACTGGGAGGTTATGGGTTCGAATCCCGACATCGGCAGTTTGTCAATTATAAAAATTAAAAAAAAAAAAAGGGGACGGTTGATTGACGAAACTGTCGGCGTATGGACAAGATAACCAGCATAACCAGCTATGCTTGAGAAGGTTTTCTGCAGTTTCCTTCACGAACTCCAGATAAATATCGGCATAGTTCCTATCATAGCCGGCTGCAGCCGCATTTCCTACTAGTTCCTAGTCTACTCAAAAATTCCTTCCACTCCACTCACATCCTAAGGCATCACAATGGACCTTATGGTCGAAGTGTAGCCCGTCCAGGGCAGCCTTTATAATCTACTTCTAGGTCAAGACATCGTAAAATTATTAAAATTTCCTGACTTTGAGTTGAGAATCATTCGAATGAAGTCATGAATTTGTAGTCACACTTAAAAATACATTTTTATGAACTTAAATAATTATTTGAAATTATTTTCCTCTGCCATATTACTACTTTTTAAGAAGAAAAAATTATATTAAAGATCACCCCGAAAACTTGGTCCATTTTTACATTTATGTTTGTTTTTTGATTGGATTATATTTAGATTAAACATAAGATGTATTTTGTGTCATTGTGTGCAAAAAAGAGAAAAATGTTTTTTAAATTATATTCTATTATTACAGTGAGACGTAATATGAGTTTTTCATTTAATTATTAAAATATAAATATATACAATTTTTTTTTATAATGTTACAAATGAGATTTACATAAACTTTAAACTTTTTTCTCTGTTTAATATGCTTGTCTTTAAATTATTTTATATATACATTACATACAAGGTGGTACGAAGAGGTTCACATCACTGGTATATATCTCTGATAATATTAAGTAAATTGTAGTCGATACACATAATTGGTTTGTAAAGACGATATGAAGAATTCATCATGTGCGGTAAGCAATTCACAAAAATTATCGCCGTTCTATGTTTATACGACCTAATGGTTTATCTTATGGGTGGCCACATTCCGTAGATAGATAGATAGATAGATTGTAGAGACACTTCGACCATAAGGTCCATTGTGATGCCTTAGGATGTGACCATGTAAGTGGAGTGGAAGGAAGTTTTGTGTAGAGACTAGGAATTGGTAGGATATGCGGCTGCAGCCGACTATGATAGGACCTATGCCGATATTCATCTGGAGTTCGTGAAGGAATCTGCAAAAAACATTCTCAAGCATAGCCGGTAACTTCATTCTTGTCCATACCTAACCGCCCCCTGTTTTTCCCCTTAATAATTGAAAAACCGCCGATGTCGGGACTGGAACCCATAACACTCCAGTTTCCAAGACATAACGCCTGCAAGACATAACGCCTTATACCGCTCGGTCACTTGGATTGATACCACATTTCGTAAACGTAACTTTATATTCAATTGGAATTGTTGTCAGTAATAGTTAAAGAATTTGATAGATATGTTTTTGAACGTTCGTTTTTTTAACTATTCGAAAGTCCAAGTGTAACATCATCGATGTATTTTACTCATGAATATAAGAAAATGGCTCCTCATTTTTAACAACAGAATAATTCTAAAATGCTTATTTACTATCTGCACCTTTATTCATAGCCGGTTGACAAATCAAATTAAAAAAGCAATGGGGAGACCAAAAGTGAACATTAAAATTGAGTTCTTATGATATACACATTACACCATAATAGTACCAGAATAGGACTACAATATTGATTTGTGCCTTATGCATTTGGTTTTCGTAAAAATATTTCCGATAAAAGTTTTAACAACGTTAATTCGAATGACTAAGGTGCAAATATTTGGAAAAATGAGCACTACTATTGTGGCTCATAATAAACCTCATACACCAGAGGTTAAAAATAAAGTTTCAACACCGAGATGAGAATGGAACCGAGAACAACTAAATAGAATTAGTGATGAGCAAATACCAAGACCAAGACAATCTTGGTATCGGTCTCGGCCTAGCTTGTCCGGTCTTGGCCTTGCTCTTGCTCAAATAGTTGTAGTCTTGGTCTTGCGTATTCAGTCTCGGTCTTGCTCATTTAGTCTGTTACTTACTACTTACGTCGTTTTCGAAATTTTTCAAGACTTTTTATAGGTATAAATTACATCATTATTTCAGTATCATTCTTTCTTCGTTACTCAATTATCACAAAAATACAGTTGATTTTATACTTGAAAATCGATAGCAAAATATACAGTATTAAAATGCTCAAATTTTCTCAAATCATATCGTCCCCAGAAATTGGTATGATAGTTGTGAGAATTATAAAAAGTTGAAAATCTACCCTTCCAATTCTTGAACGCATAAATTGACCTTTTACTGTAAGAAAAAAAAAAGTACAAAGTACTCGAAAAAAAAATGGTTAGCTTAACCATGTGTTAACCAGACATTGGAAAAGAATAGTTACTTCAAGAATATTTGTGTAGATCGTTTTTTCCAGACAATGGTAAAGTTTACCAGTACCTTTTTTTATATTTGATGTTTGAATTTAGTGGAGTAAACTGGAAATCCTAAACACACAAAATGTTCCAACAAAAACATATATTGAAGTTACGACAAATTCTCATATATCCAATTTACGACGAGAGTTATAATTTTTAGTTTAGTCTTGCATTTTGGTCCTGGTCATGCATTCTCGGTCTTGGTGTCGGTCTTGTTCTTGTTCATTCGGTCTTCGTCTTGGTCTTGCTAGTGTATGTATGATCCTTGGTCTTGCAAAATCGCAAGACCAAGACCAAGACAGATTTTGTTCATTACTAAATATATTACATGCAGTTTGAAAGTAACAGTCGTCTTAGAGTTGTAGGATGATTCTCTACAACAAGTATAGAAATTAGACGGAAATATTAATAGAAAAAATTTTGTGGGTTTTCATTGCGTCTATGAAGTGCTCCCGGTATGTAGATATTTAAAAGTAAATTTATGTAATCCTATTGAGTAGTACATGCTTTTTTATGAATTGCTTGTTGTATTTTATGAACAATATTCATGTAATTGGGATTTTACTTTTCTCTTTTATGTTCAATATGAAATTAAAGTTTACAAAAAAAAAAACTTTTTATTTTTTCTGCGTGTGTTTATCAAATATTTCATTTATTTTCATGATTGGATTAAAGTAACTTTTATTGTTTTTACACACAATTTTTGATAATCATTTCATGTTTTATATCAAGTGAATTACTTCTTTTTTTTGCAGATATTCACGTGTCTTCTTGCTAAATTTTTATTTTGTTTTTTATTTTTTAATTATTTTGGATGATTAAATTTCTATATCTTTCAGTTAAATTAATTTTAATTTGTCTATGTAATTTCAACAATCTAAAGGTTAGGTCTCTCTTATAATCCGTAAAAAGTGTAACTGATGGTTTGTAATGAAAACTGATATCGGTCGCTACATTTGTCATCGGAAGCGATTGCTTTGTCAAAAAGCTGGTTAAAAGGGGAAATTAAAAACTCGTTTGTATACTTGTTAAATCGGTTGTATACTTGTATCTGAAGCATCGGTGTACTTGGGTGTAGTAAAAATAACGTAAAAGTCGAGCTATCAGTTCAAAATTTTATAATTGATTTGGGCCTTATTTATTCAGTTTTCGAAAAAATGCTTTGAATAAAAGTTCTTCATTACAACTATACTAACAACTTTTATCTGAAACATTTTTCCAAAATTCGAATAAATATGGCACAAATCAGTTATTTCAATAATTAAATGTCTAAATCGTATACAGTAATTCTTTCATACAATGTCTTCGTAACCTAAATGGAAATTGACATTAGCATTGTATTGTGACGTTTATGGTTGTTCAAGTATGAAATCACTTTTCGATAGATTTTTCTAATTTTTTTTCACAGGCTAAAAAGAACGTTTTCTAATAAATCCCATTTGATTGCTTAGAACGCAAGGTAATTAATAACAAAGTTCGCAATTTCGAGGGTACTTCTCATTAGAAGTATGTAAAACTTCACGCCCAGCCAACAATTATCTGTTGTATTAAAAAAAACAGAATTTAGAGAACTAGACAGAATTTAAAAAAAAGAGGAGAGTAAAGATAAATATTTCTTAACTTAGTTTTTACAATAAAGTCTCGTTTTACCGTTTTGTTTTCGAAATATAATAATTAACTTTTTTTCTTTCAAAATAACATTAATGTGTATATAAATATATGTATGTGAGTATATAATATATGTATTTGTATTTGTTCTAAAATAAAAGCAAACCGCTATTTTGTCCTGATTATACAAGTCAATTCTGGAACTACCTTAAGTATACACAAATAACAATACGTTATTACATAATGCGAGTTTTATTCTGATGTGATTCCATTGTTTCTCAATCACATGGGAATCCAAACAATTTCTCTAATGAATTTATATGACAGAATATATTGTGCATTCAATTAATCTATTAACTTTCAAATTAAATTCATAAATTTTATGCAGAAACCTAAAAGTATGCATAATAAATAAGTGAGTATATATAACCTGTGAGTATATGTGTACTTTGGTAGATAGATGATTTACATAAGCGTCTTTTCAGGATTATACCCACTACTCAACAGTAGTGGGTATAATACTCAAGTTCGTATGTTGGATGAACGCCTTAAGCATCGACTTTACAAGTCAAACATTCGCCCTATATTTACGTATGTAGTTCCCATCTGGGTACACTTGCAGCCCCGAAGCTTGCAAAAATGCAACGATTCCAAAATCGAAGTCTTCGAGTGATTTCGAAGAAACCCATCCGATTTTGCACCAAAATACTCCACAAAGAAACCGGGCACCCAACGCTTATAGATCTAACCAAATCCAACGCATTATCCTACTTCCAAAGATCCCGTGAAAACCCCTTTCCGAAGATCAACACTCTGGGCCGCTTCAACCTTCTATAGTTGCTCTTCAGAAAGAAATTCCCCATGCCACACGACGTCGATTGTACCTAATTCCGGCACAATCTATTTGTACATTCTATTATTTTTATCATTTTTATATTATTTTATCTTATTATTTTAGCTTATTATTATTTATTATTATTATTTTACTTAATATTAAGCTAGTTTTAGAGATGGCCTAAAAATGTAACCAATGTTTTTTTAAAGAATATTTTTCCATTTTTTAATGATGATTTTGTTAAACGATGTAGAAGCATAAAAAATGGAAAATTAAAGGTAAAGTTTAGGCTAGGTACTATAGTTTGTAAGTTGAAATGTAATATGACTGTAACTCGATGATACAAATAAACTCTTATACATTCATACATTATTTACACTTATATCCCACTGAAATATAATCCGGGTAAAGTTTGATTTTATCTATGTGATACTTTTCATTCTGATATATTCATGGAGTCTGTAATCAATACTTTTATCGTTAAAGGAAAAAAAACCGTTTATTTGACATTGAACTATATACAATAACAAACTTAATAATTTTTCAATTTTTCCAATTATCATGACGTATATCGTGACGTATGTTATCTGATTTATAGTGTAAAATTTATTTACAATAAAATTTGTTTAAATATATTTCGTTCTTTATTGTATAAAATAACATGTACTTACACATTGCTAAAAATGAAAATTGAAATATTCTTGCGTGTACTAGTTATTAAAGTATTGTATTTTCTATAATGTATAAAAATTATGAGTTCAAATGTAAAACATAAATAATAATATGAAATTAGAAATTGATTTCGTACAACTGATAACAGAATATGCTTGAGAGAATATTTAAAATAGCTGTTATTTTACTATTAGAACAAATTATCGCGATTCAAATTATAATTATGTAAATATTATGTTCTTCATTATTTTGACATTTTATTACTATTTTTAAAACATGTTCTCTATAGTATGTTGTTTTCTTTTTGGCGCATGTCAAAATGTAATAAATTTACAATGTATTTTGTGAAATTTCAGAACTCTCAAGAATTGTTCTGTTTTAAATAAATGTTCATTATACTCTTTATAACCTCTGAATATAATATATAAAACAATCATAATTTTGGTAAAATTACAGTTTAACGAATCTTGTTAGACAAAAAATTGTTGCAAAAAAGGGGTACATTTGGGTCTCTTCTGGATCAATAAAAACCGGGGGAAGAGCAACATTTTCAATTGTTTAAAAATGGTGAAAAACTGTGCATAAAAGGTCGATATTATTATAATATTATTGTTCATAATAATGGAGTTCTAGCATGAAATCACTTTTCAACAGATTTTGCTAATTCTTTTCACTAAATACCAAAGTTTCAGAATTTTTGATCGTTTAGAACGCGAGATAATTAATAACAAAGTAATCTCATTAGAAGGATATAAAACTTCATGCCTGCCCAACTATTATCTGTTCTATTAAAAAAGTACTTGGCAAAATTTAAAAAAAACTAGGACAGTAAAGATAAATATTTATTAAATAATTTTTTTAAATTGCGTTTTACCGTGTTGTTTTCGAAATATAATAGTTGAAAATTTTTTTGTATTTCAAAATTACATTAATTTGTATATGAATATATTTATTTTGTTGTGTATGTGTTTATAATAAAATCAAACCGGGATTTTGTCCTGATTATACAAGACAGTGCTGGACTCCCTTAAGATATTTTGTTCGATGACTATTCTAACCGAGTACTACAATCTTCTACTTTATCGGTCAAACCCCGAGTTGACCGGGGTATGACCGTTGTTTTTATCTTTTTTTTAAATCATTAAAAATTTCGCTCTTCCTCTGGTTTTATCTGTCCAGACGCCCAAATATACACCTTTTTTACCCGACTTCAAAAAAGGAGGATGGTTCTCAATTCGTCTGTATTTTTTTTTTTTTTTTTTTATGTGTGTCACCTCAGAACTCCAACATTTATGAACCGATTTTGAATTTTTGTTTTTTGTTTTAAAGGGTTTGGTTTCCCATTGGTCCCATTGGCACCAAATCGCATTCTGATGAGAGGATCCCCGGAAAATCGAGGAAAATCCTCATTTTATATGTGATAACCGATTTTTGCGAAATTTTTTTTTTTTTTGAAAGGGTATACTCATTCATAATGGGAAAATAAGAAAATTTTTTTAAAAACCGACTTCAAACTTTTTTTTTACAAAAAAAAAACCGACCCCAAAAAAAAAAATTTTTACAAAAAAAAAACAAAATGCATGTAAATAAAATTGAAAATCTTTTATAAAAAAATGCTCTGAAAATTAAAAAAAAAAAAACGGGTAAAAAAAAAAGTTTTACAAAAAAAAAAACCGACCCCAAAAAAAAAAAATTTTTACAAAAAAAAAACAAAATGCATGTAAATAAAATTGAAAATCTGTTATAAAAAAATGCTCTTAAAATTAAAAAAAAAAAAAACCGGGTAAAAAAAAAATGTGTTATAAAAAAATTCACTAAAAATTAGTCGTTTAAGTAGGTCTACCCATATTTAGATAAATAAAACTAGTTATAGAACTTTAGAGTCACTAAAAAGCGAGAAATAAACTATATTTTGACAAAATGGAAACCCGACTTCAAAAATCAAATATTCTATAACAAAAAATGCACTAAAAAGTAAAAAAATAATTGCATATTCTTGTGCCAATTTTAGTTCACCTAAGCAAAAATTTTTAAATATATATGTACAATTATTGTTATTTTTGGAGGCGGTGTCCAAAAATTATGTGAATTTCTCTATGCTGACACCGCCTCCAAAAATAACAATAATTGTACATATATATTTAAAAATTTTTGCTTAGGTGAACTAAAATTGGCACAAGAATATGCAATTATTTTTTTACTTTTTAGTGCATTTTTTGTTATAGAATATTTGATTTTTGAAGTCGGGTTTCCATTTTGTCAAAATATATACAGTCGCAAAATCCGCTAAACTGTATTATCAAAATTAAATGCATGATTAAATGTTAAAATCATGTTATTTCAAGAGAAACATTTGTAAATGGGTTAAAATTATAATTATAAACGGTATTTTATTTTCACCATGCACGCACATCTCATGAAAATTAGAGAGCTCGACCTAGCAAATTTATTTCTGTCTTACATTTCATTTGTAACAATTGTTTTTTGCTCAATTTGTTTGAAATGTGATGTAAATTTTTTTGGACCTTTCCCTACTATATAATTTTATAAAATTTTTATTACGTCTTAAACTAGTGTTGACCTTATTTATTATTATTTTAATAAATTATTTAAAAAGATGTATAACTTCTTACGTGCGTACACACGTTCACACACCCTTTTATTTAAGTCAATTAATTGAACTTCTTGAAGAGTACAATGGTCTCTCAAGCATAACAAAAGAAATAATATTGTTTTTTTCTGATGATGCAAGTTAATTAAATATGGTGTATCCACTTCAGATAGTAATTAAAACTTAATTACTTACTAACCATTTTTATAGGAAATATAGATTTTTGTATACATTATTATTATTTTTATGTATTTTGTTCACCAATTTTATTTTGATACAAATATTCCCATGAGAAGAAGAATACTTGTAATTTGATTAAATTGTAATTAAGAAAAATCTCTGAGAAAATTGAAAAATAAAACCTGAAGTGAAGGATTATCATAATTAATTTTCATAATGATAATTGTGTAATATGATAAGAATAAAGTTTTTTTTTTTTTTTTGTTAATTGAATGATTCATTTCTTTTTAACCGAACTGAAAAATTTATGAGGTTCTGAGCTCAAGCCGTGTATGTAAGAGTACATTTTTATTCGTAAATATTTTGTGCAGTATTTGGGAAGACTTCGGTAGTATACAATGGTAAAATTTTTTTTGTAACGACTAGAAAGTGATAGTACAAAATAACAACTAACTGAGTTAATTGCTGAAATACCCGGTATATACTGCATTTATGAAATTTAAAGTAAAAGTTGGTTATTTAAAAAAAGGAATATTTTTTGTTTTTAAATCTCTTACGATTTTCAAAGATGAATAGTTTTGCCTATTTTTTTTCCAAACATAGTCCGATTTGGCTAATTCATATACTTTACTTCTTAATTCTAGAACACTCATACAACAATTCAGTTCTCTATCTCTTTTCGTTTTTTAGTTATCGTGTTTACGAACGGTCATGCGATAATGAACTAATTAGGTCATTTGATGAATACCTATACCAAAATTTGTTTCCTGCGATCAATAATTTCAACCGTTACAACGTTGAGACTAAACTTAATATACAATGGTTTATGTTATATACCGGGTATAAGAGGTAACCAAATATTCAAATTATTGATTTAAAAAGAAGTTTTATTTAAAAATTCTGTTTCAATTTTTAGCTTTCTTTAAAATATTTTTATTCTTAAAAACAAACTCACTATTTGCTTACCAGTATACAAGTTGTTTACCATATTAAACGCAAACCATAATGATTCTATAAAAATCTTTTCAAAAATTTTTGCATGGATTTCATTTAGCATGCATTTTTACAGCATGCCTCCGTAACAAGCATTATTTTATATTGTTCGTTTTAATTAATAAAATTCAACAATTAAGAAACGAGTTACTTTATATTATACTTACAAAATGCTTACATTTTTAATATTTTACATTTTATTTTCTGAATGTTAAAAAACAAATGCAGAAATTATTATTTTTTTAGTTCAACACAAATTATGACCATTAATACTGTACATACTGTCGGCGGCAAAATAAAATGTCTCAAATAGAATATCAGGTAAATATTTTGTTTTGTTTCAATGAATTTATAGAATTGTTTCAACCGATATTTATTAAAAACAAAGACCTATTATACAACAATAAATTTTAAAAACTCCCTATGCAATAATATGAAACATAATAAGAACTTCCCGCTACCTCCTCCAAATTTATATGTAAAATGATAATGCTAATAATATCCCTAAACATTATCTTGAAAAAGGGCTAGTAATTTTCAAACGACCTAATCAATTTCTGGCAAACATAGCTTAGAACCACCGCAAGGGAGAGTTAATAAAAAAACCGAATTCAAATTGGTCCACGTAACGAGCTTCGATGACAGACCCATATATACAAACAGACAGATAGGTAGACCCACAGACGCTTCAAACTTATAACATCCCTCTTTTCTCCCTCTAATTTTACATGAGTAATACTTTTAAGGAAACCTTTTTTTTTTTTTAATTTATAAAAACATAATTGAATATTGAAAAAATTGAACTATCATAAAAAAATGTATTTCAGTTTTTCTATATGAAATAAATTTTTTGCTGTAAATTTCTTATCTATAAAAAATTATAAATTATAAAGTTGCGTCTATGTTATGAATTACAAGATGGAAAAACAGTACCAGTAAAAATACTGGTACTGGTACTTCATTTCATAACAAGCATAGAACAGACAAGAACAAGAAAATTAAAAAAACGAGGAAAAACCATCTGGTGCCCAATTTTAGACAAAGAAGTGGTAGATTAGGTAAATCAATTTTTCTTTTCCATTTTTTACCTTATATATTTAAATCATCTACATTTATATATGTCAAGCTTCTAGGTCAATGGACTTGCTAAGTAGGTAAGTATTACAAAAATGGCTGAAACCATTTCATGATTCTACGGCATAGGATGAATTCGGATTTTTAGATTTGTTCGCTTTGTTTATCTGATAAAACACAATTTTTCATATTTCATGTTAGTAAGTCAATGGGTTCGCGCTCTAAATCGGTGACTGCCAAAATGGACGATTTTTGGTGATATTCCTAATAAAACTTGATTAATGAAATTTGCTATGTACTTTCACATCATTTACGACATCTTGCATTGCCTTCTGAGAACCAAAGAAGGAAAAAAAGTTATATAAAATGGTTCGTGTAAATATTGTACTGAGACAGTTCGATTGGGCTCATCTTAACACTTCCGTGGACTAAGATCTATTTTCACTAAAATGGTAAAAGACACCTTTTAGATAAATGAGCTTGAGTTTCAGGTCAGGCAAGTGTTTAGTTTCGAGATAGTTATACAGGATGTCTTAGATTTGAATCCGAAAAATTCAACAGGCGATAGAGATCCCAAAAATTTGAAGAAATATTTATATGAATTAGGATGTTTTTAAGCATCGTTTTCGAGATACTGGTTGTTAAAGTTAATTAAAAAAAAGGTTTTTTTCAAATGTCTTAAAAACTATTTGGCTTGATTTCGATTACACTTGGCACATTTTTAGTAATAAGTAAGTGGCTAAAATTGATGTAATTAAATTTAATTGAATTATTCCAGGGGCGGCGCTGGGTTATCCTTACTAGATATTTTAAAGAAAAATTTGAGTACTCTGTATAAGCATTTGTAAAAGTTAAGAAATATTTCTTTTGTTTGTATGAAATTTTTAAACAAGAATTACTTAAAACCCATATACTATTTATTTTATTAAATACACAGACTATCTTATGTTCTAGTTTAGAAACACTAGCTGATGTTAATGTAATTATGCATGTCAGCTCTTGTAAATATTTCTTCATAATAAGCATTATATATTTTCTTCATTATTATTCGTTATATTCACCATTGAGTATGAAGATGGGATATCGTCTTTATCTAAACATTTGTTATTCCACCATTTTTACGGTCTGTAGACAACGTATACTCCTTTATAACCATCAACAAATTTTGTTCATTTTCTGTTTTTTTTTTTTTTTTTTTGTAATAGCTCTATCTATTGAGAGAATACTAAACCTAAGTACTAAATGCTATCCGCTACACCTACTATTAGAATTTAGAGTGTCGTCTATAAATCAACATGTCTTCAGGTGCATCGTTATATTTTATACTTTAAAAAACGTCATTTTTACAATAGGAAATTCATACTTCACTATTCATATTTTAAATCTTCTGTATATATAAAAATGAATATTTGTTTGTTTCCTAAATCATCCTAAACCAAAAAAAAAACCTAATACTTTCCTAAACCAAAAAAAATAAAATTTCCCTGACCACGTCAGGGGGGGGGGGGTGAAAATTTCTCTCTCGAAAACGGTAAAAGTTAGAAGAAAAGTTTGAAGACAAAAAATTTTCCTTTTCTAAAAACAAACAACTTTTGCTTGAAAGTTAGACCAGGTGAGTTAGCACAAAGTATTACTTAACGCGAAGCGAAAGTTATCGCTAAGCGTTACTACAAAACGTGTCTGCTTTGCATATGTAATAATAATATAATATGTAAATAATTCTAATAAAAACAAGTGAAAATAACAACTAACTGAGTTAATTGGTTAAATATTCGGCATTTGTGTAAACAATTTATGTAAATATCCTGAATTTATGTTAACAATTTGATAACTAAGTTCTTTATTTAAAAAAAAGGATTTTTCTATATTATCTGTTACGGTTTCAATGATGGGCAGTTTTTCCCATTTTGTCCAAACTTGTTCCAATTTTGTCCATTCACGAACTTGATTTTAATTTTTCGCTCTAAAACACACACACAAATTTTAGCTAATTTTATCTTTCGTTTTTGGCTTATCGTGTCCACAGACGAACGAACATGCTCAAATGTCTGAATTTGGTAATTTTATGAACACCTATTCTAATCATTTATCGTCTGCGAACAATATTTTCGAGCGTTACTAAGTTGGGACTAAACTTAATATACCCTGGTACACATACATATACTGGGTATAATAATTCTAATGGAGCCAATATTGTGGGATATTTAAGATTTTTGAAAATATCTTGTCGTCAGCACATAGATTTTTCATAAAAATTGGAAGTATGTGAAAATACTGTCCTGTAAAACAAATCGAAATGTACACACTTGCTTACCATATACAGTACGATTTAGTGCACGCTTGACAAATTTTGTGTATTCCAATGAGTATAATTATCTTGCATATGCTATGTCCGATGCATCTTATCCTAATAAGTAAATAGATAATCTGTTAGATTTCCGGAAAATTGAATTTTCCTGAAAAGTTTTATTTTAATCAATATCAACACAAATGTCTCATTTTTAGAGGAAATTATTAAAATTTCAGTTCCAAGTTAGTAGATACGTCCATGTTCAAAAGTTCAAAAGTTGAATTTTAAAACATGTGTCTAATAAGTTCTTTACTTTGAAAAATACATTCATGAAAAAGAAACCGCGAGATAGTGTCGTCGAAGTACAATATCTTTTTATGAGAATGACATTACTATGGACCGTTCCATTTTCCCTAGATTCGCTTTACCTTTTGAGATACATCACCATCATATGATAACTTTAAGCTTTTAATGCGATGGAAACCAAAGATTTATTACAAGAACGACTTATTACTTTCATAAGTTAAAACAAACTTTACACTAATTGAAATTCGTTATATTTACATTGTAAGAAAAAAAAACGAACTGACCTTGAAAAATTCGTGTAAACTTGCAAGACAAGGTCACATTCTATTTTTCACCATTTTAATTGTTAAATTTCTAAATACCATGTTTATTGTTTCTTTCCACATAAACTGTATGATTATTGGGTTTGAAAAAATATCAAAACATGTTTCTAGTTACGTAAGTTGAGGAGCGTATTTCAGTAATGCAGCGATAGGAGCATATGTATGTTCTTATATGTATACGGTTTTTTCATTTTTCCTGCATATTCTAGAGATTGCATTTTTTTTGAATCTCAAAATACATATTCAATTTATTTTGTAGAGTAGGTACTCCATTTACCGTCTTAATTATATAAAATTCTTATTAAACAGATTTTGTCATGGGACCCTGTTCAAATTTCATGTTTCTAATTTTAGTAAGTTCGATTCGGAGTTGATGAGTCAGTTTTTACAAACTATGTTGTATTTAGGGATATATTTTCAAAAGTAACTTATTTTTGAAGTGAAACTTCTTTACGCGCACCGCTCAAAAAATAAATACTGAGGGTGAATGGATGAAAAACGTGACGTCATCACTTTACGAAACTTGCGTGTATATTAATAGTTATAGTTACTATGGAAATGAAAATCATCAAAATTGATTATTATTTCTTGTGTGATATATAAACTGAACTATTTTTTAAATAATTTATTCTTAATTGAATTATAAATGTATACAATCCAGTGTGTATGTTAAACTTTTAAATTTTAACCTTATGCATGCCATTTAATTATTGAACTCCGGCTGTCAAATACATAAATTAGGGTAGGCTAGACCAACTTGTGGACACTAGGCAGATAACCCAATTCATGGGCATAACAGCATCCTAATCTGTTTGAGAAACAGAAAGCACTTTTGAAGTACAACTACTTCAGCCGCGTATTAAGTTTTACTTCAACCGCACTTAAAGGTCGCACTCTTTTTTTTTCTATTTGTATATTCAATGTGTGTACTTTTTAGAATGATGAAGTGAAAAACATTTAGAGCGTGAAAAGAGTACAGGCTTATTTTTCAACGGTTTTCGCGGTCTTAATAATATAAAACCTTTTATATAGTTCTAGTACGTTGTTTTCAAGAACAAAGTGAATTTACTATATAGATAGTAACAAATTTTATAAAAAAAAGTTCGTTGTATATTGTTAGTGTACCTAAGCAATATAATTCATAAACGAATGTATATTGAAGATAGTACGTAGCAGGTGTTGCCTGTAAGCGGTCTTAATTAATAACTGAAGGTTCATAATGAGTAGACGCCTCAGATGTAGATATAACACGGACCATATAACATGTTTTAGGGAGTAATCTCTATTGCGTTATTCTATTCTGTCAGAATGTATGTACAGAGAATTCTAAGTAAATTCAAACGTCAATAAAAACTGAAATATGACATAGCACGGTTATGCGTCACGCCAAGTTTAAGCCTAGACGCCAATGTACTATGTTTATAGGAAGGATACGAGACGATTTTTTGGATTCTGTATTTCAGGAACCAAGAGATCTATGAAGCTCAAATTTAAAACTTAGCATCAGACCCATCCCCTGACGGTACCAAGATATTTAAAAAATCGGATCAATCGCCAAGTAAACTATGAATAGTAATAGTCATACCCTGTAATAGTAATACTCTATACCAGAGAAACTTATAAATATATAAATATTTACAATAAATATATAAATATATACCAACAATAAATATATACCAATTATTTTATCTTTTTTGTTTTAGCGGAGATATCACTACTTTTTGTAAGCGAAAACTTTTCCCCTCTCACACTTTCCTTTTGATCGTATATCATTACTTTTGTAAAGTTTTTCTATACCCACTATATGATGCATGACAGGGATTATTGACTAATCTGGATAACCTTCTGGCTCTGATAAGAACTGTACATTGGATGCCAATTTTGAAATTTATCAAATAAATTGCCCAAAATAAATACATTTAGTATGTTTCGATTTAGATAATTGTTATCAGTAAGTTTTATACAAAATTGACGACTAGTTTATACCGTCAGAGTTGCTGTATTACTTACTGTGATATATAACGATCCACCAATTTAGTTATGCATATTTACACACACAGTCTGATGATGATTTAATAAATCGAAACATATAATTCAAAAATATTATTTAAAAAAAAGTATAATAAATAGTTGATTTACCAGATACTATTTAATTTATTTATTTGGACCAATTTAAAAACTTTCAAATTGGAACATCCAATCTACAGACTTTTTTTCTACGAAATGTATGTAAAATAAATTAAACAAAACGCCTGTTAAAAGAAGAAAACGAATATAAAAAAAAAAACAGTTGAAGTAGCAATTCTGTTGAACACAGTCAGTAGTGAATTAACTACCTTTGTGGAAACATGGTGGGTGTAGGTGAACGATGTGGTAGTTAAATAAATTTTGTGATTTATAGTAAATGATTATTTCAAACCTTCTCTTCAAACTAATTAATTTTATGTATATGTATAAGTAGTATGTTAAACCATATAACACTTTTATACACGTATAGTATTATACTTTACGATCGAATACTTTAAAATATGTAGGTTAATATTCATATAATGTTTTATTACGCCTTTTTACCCACTAACGCGTTAGTTGATTGCTTTCCATGTTATAATAATAAACTTATAATATATTACATTTGCTTCATTAATTATTATTAGTTCATTATAGAACTATCATTGTATCGAATGTTGTTAAAGTTTTGTATTACATGCATTATAACATAACATGATATTTTTAATGTTAATTTGAAAATGATATGCAATTTATTGGATGGTTTATGGAGTATACTTTTTTAATGCTCCGTGCTAAAATTGTCAGATCAGAACACCATCGATTTCTTTCTGTCACAGACTTTTTTCTCGGAGACTATTTAACTTAAATGATAAAAATTTGGCTTGGTTATCGTATTGAATTACCCAAATATCGACATGAGGTTTCAAATTCGATTTTAATTTTAGGGATTGAAGCAGAAATTCGTTCAAGATTATTGTGTGGGACACTATTTCACAGCAACATTTTCTGAAATTTTTGTCCCCTAGAGTATCTCCTGAGACAAGTAACGCTGAGAAAAATTTAAATAAAATCACGATTAAAGATATTATGGTATGAATTGAGTATTTATCATAATTGCAAATTTGTTTGTTCAGGAATTAGTTTTGGATGTTTTTGGTTCAATAAAAGTGTTGTCAAATATAAGCTTTTTAAAGCACCGTTTCAAAAGCGTATAATTCTTTTTTTGTGTTACTTTTCTAAAAATTTTTCCGAAAAAACGCTTCGAAATTGCTGTTTCTCAGTGTATATCAAAAGTATTGCTGAGAAAATTTGAATGAAATCATTAATAGATTCGAATAGATTGGATACTAAAGAAAATGATCAGAATTGCGAATTTTTCAGTTTTTTCACGAGAAACGAGAAAATTACTAAATAACTTGATGATGAACTAAAATTTATCAATAAGGGATGAACGCGACCTTTACATACAGACTATAATCAATGAATGTACAAAACTAAGGTGATTGAGTGGGCAGCGCCCGAGACCGTAGCGAAAGATCTTGATTTAAAACTGAATTATAAACTATAGATTTTTTTAAAATTTCATACCTACATGAATTGTTGGGTTATATTATTAGTTTTCTATTCTTAGTATTTTGTTTAGTAGCTCCTTATTTAATAATCCATACTTGATGATAATGGTTTAAACAATAAATTAAGCATATAAAAATATAATAAACTTAATCTTACAGAAATATCCCGAACTTATGCGATAGGAGGGTCCCAGTGATAAACGTGTCGTATTCTCCTAAGTTGGCTTACAATCACCATAAACTTAAGAAAATAATAATTTAGAAGAAAAATGTCTATAATAAAATCTTAGATAATACAACAATTTATATTATTATGTATTGAAAAAACATACATTGAAGTTATTTTGCATAGAAAGCTTCATAAAATCTAACTAATCTAAATAATAAGTCGTTTGCCGCGGTCAAAAATTTTTCTTCTTACAAAAAATTTCCTCGTAGCACGTTAATCATTGTTTTTTTCTCTCTGTTTTATAACAAAAATGCTCTCTTCGTTGGAGTCTATGTTTTGCAAAATCCTATCGTGACCTACTCACGCATCGCACACCAACAAAACCCTCCTACTTATAACATTTAAAAAAAAAATTTTTAATTAATAATAAAAAATAATGATTCCTTATTATTTAATTTTTTCATAAAATAACAAATAATTAAAAATTCGCGTAAGACAGGGTATTATTGTAAATTTTACTTACGTCAAAAATTTATTTACTGCTTATGCGTAAATGAAACGATTTTATAAGTCGAAGGGTTAAAATTTAAATTTGAAGTAAAAGAGAAAATATGAATTTGTTTCAGGCATGAAATAACCTACTTATATCATTTACTTTTCAGAATAGAAAATTTGTATGGAATTGTCTATCACATACATATTTTATATATATTCATTTAAAATGTTCATTTTCATTGGTCTATTCCACGATATCTATGCTAAAGCTATTTAATATTGATAGTGTTAAAAACGTGAATATGCATAAATATTTTAATGATTTAATATAATAATTTTAAAGAGGTAATACTGCTATCGTTAATATTCGATATTAGAACTGTGCTGGTATATTTATGCAAAATTTTAATGTATATTGATAAGGATTATTACAAGTTAATGTGGGTACAAAATGTGTGACTATAAATGATATTTTCAATTTGTTATCAATATAATTTTATTTAAATTTATATCTAAATCGTATATTGATGATTAGTTAATTATTTTCCATAATTACATTTACCCATTAGTAATACCATATTGTACATTCGAATTGCAGACATCCACCCTGCATTTGATAATTTTTTTTATCGAACTACTAAGAGCACCGAATCGAAAAATTATTTATTGCAGAACATGTATTAAATACGGAGTACAGCATATTACATGCAAAATTTCACAAAATATTTGTATGCAGAAGCCTTTTTATCCATAAAGCCGGGTATAAAACCCTTTACTGGGATAAAGATCCTATAACTGACTCGGAATTGATTAAATTAAACTCTTTAAAAGTTATAAAAGGATTATAATCAGTTCAATGGTTCTAAAAACCAGATTCTACGGTTTATTTTCTCAAAGAACATATTAGTCAGAAACCGAAGAGGCTATGAAGCTCAAAAAGTTTTCATATTGTAACCCTGCAACTGAGAAACTTACCCAATAAATATATATCAATCATTTTCTCATTTTTGTTACAAAACTTAGTCCTAACATAGATTTCACTACTTATGAAGGCGAAAATTTTTTGTTTTTGCTGAGATATTAATACTTTTTGTTTGCGAAAACTTGGTTCCTCTAACATTTATGTTTTTTGTCGGATATAACTAAACCTTCTGTTTTTTTTTTTGTTTGTGAGAGAAAAATCAGAAAAATCTTGCAATCGAAATTTCGACTAGCTCTCATTAAGCTAGAGCTGTAAAACTTTGTACCCAGTTTTGGTTCTTATGACAATAGAATTATTTAATGCAATCTAGATGAACAAACGATGAAATTAGAAAATATTCCCTGATATTGAAATATGGTGGAAGTCATGAGAAATATTAGAAAGTGGTGGAAGCGGTGAGAAACAAAAATCTAACTTAATTAACTAACAAGTAGAAAGTGTGAGATATAAAACTTTTTTTTAAACCTTTAATTTAATGATATAAAAGCTAAAAATTTATTTTTTTACCGACTCTCCAATATGTGACTAGTAATAAAATCTTAAAACGCTGAGGGCCCAAAATGTTTTGATTGTTTGACATAGAACGATAAATCCAATTACATAAACGTTTAAAACCTGAGCGCTCATTTATAAGCACATATTGATTAATATTTGTTCATTTGTGTATACTTAAGCGTCAACATAACGATGTTTGTCCAAATTCCTTTCGGTTACGTATGATAAACTGTAGAAGACTTTTGCGTATACTACTCAGACAAATTTCATTGTCATTGAATTTTTAATTAAATTAAATACTGATATGAAAAAATTAACTCGTCAACCAGGAATCGAACCTCGGGCCTCTGGATATCTAGTCCAGTATGCTTCCGCTACACCAAAGACGACTGTGACGTAAGAGCCAACTTTTCCATATCATTCTTATTTTTATTTATTTAGACAGTATTACTTCTGTCGCAGTTATTATTAATATTTGTTTATTTGTGTATACTTAAGCGTCAACATAACGATGTTTGTTCAAATTCCTTTCGGTTACGTATGATAAACTGTAGAAGACTTTAGCATATTGATTATTCGGGGAAAAATTTTAGTTTCTACTTTTGAGTTCATTGCAAAAGTTTGTTTTAATAAAAAACTTGTATGACAATTTTTCTTAAATTTGTTTAAGCCTGCGTTAAATAAATATGTAAAACAAGTAACAGTTTATCATAGCTGAGTATGATAACATTTATTTTTTCCAACAAAATTGTCCTCACCATAATATTTTACAAATAACTCTGTTGGTGAAATGATAGTAGACGACCATTTATTTTAATCACTAAATATGTAATTTATCAAAAAAGGGAAACCCATTAAATGTAGTTGGTGTTAGAAAAAGAAAGTGTGTGAAACAGAAGCACAAGAAAGTAAGCACTCAATATAAATGAGAGGTAGATGATAATAGTCACATAAAAAATCAAATATCATAAGTCTTAAGAAATAATTTAGAGCGTTATTGAACAAAATGGGTTCATTTATTCCAACTGACAGACAGATACTTATAAATACAAAGTACTATACTTAAATATTTTAATAGCCTTGTCAAATATATATAGTGCCAGTTTGAACGTCAATCGTTGTGTCACCATATAGAATATAGTTAAAGTTATTTTAGTCAAGAAGAGAGAAGTGAACGAACGGAATGAGTTCATCATTGAGAATCGGGGGAGTTTGTGTTAAATATATTCTTCCTTTCATCTATAAATTTGTGGTAATGTTACTTTTATTACATCAGTGTCTTTTGTATAAGATGTACCAAAATTCAATGTTGTGCAAATAATATTTTATTCAATATAGTCTATAAATTGATACTATAAAAATGTAATTGTTTCTAATATCTTTACACCGAACAACTTCTTGAACAAGAAATTGTTCAAGAATTGTTATGTGATTAAACGCAATTCGGTATTTAAATTTGAAAAAAATTACAATTTTTCTCAATATCCCAACTACCTTAATTTAATTTGAACAAAACCATGCACAATCAATACATAATTAGGGTTATTATATTTTGTGAGTATTAAAAGTAGTGTCAGATGGCGTTAGGTTTTCGAATACACTGTGCAACGTCTGATCGGCATCACATCGATGTAAATCATCATTGTCCCCCATCTCAGTAGTAATCTCGATGCGATTTTTGTTTACTGTACGGACAATAGATTGAACATATTCAATATTCGGTACAGAATGAAACATGTTCTTTTCTTTCTATCACATAATTGATGAATACATAATTTTAATTGTTTATAAATGGAACAATATCTTGTAGCAGACATTTATTTTAGACTTTTTTATTTTAAAATTAAATTTTAATTTTTTTAAATCGCAATTCAGGCATGAGATACAGGAGCGTTAAAAATGACGGTCGCTACAAATGTGCATTGCGGCGGCCGTTATTTAACACACGTGTGTCTCTGGACTCTGTGTACATAATCGCTTACCTATTTATTTCCTTCAACTATTTGGTATAAAAAAATAAACTGGAAATAAAAGAGCAGAAAAAAGCAGTTAAGTCATTATTTATTTATTTTTTGAGATCTTTTATTCCAGAGGATATTTGATATCTATTGTGGATTTATCAAAAAATTAGCTTTGGTAATTGTGGTATGGTTAATATTATTTATATGTGCGTCCACCCATGTGACTTAGACATGGATCTAGCTAACAGAGATATGCCCACATCAACCTCGGATACTAATAACTACAAGCAAAATAACTAAGAAACAGATAACCTGTGATAACAGGTAAATACTCTAAGAACAAAATAAATACTCAATTGTTCTGAAAAGTATTATTTTAGACAAAGGATATTTTGTGGATGTTAAACTGTTAACTTTGTAAAATATTGATAAATTTCAAATAATTATTAGATAATAAAATATCTTTCACTAGTAAAAATTAGTTAATCGTTTGAAATCGATTGAAAATATATTGTCGTGTAGAAAAATTTTCGAAGTTTACTATCGAAAATAGTATTTTGATAAAATTGCACATGGAAAATGCAGATCTCCTTGCTTTTCCTTCTCGGTTCGCCTATGGAATTACATTTTTGGAATATAAAACATTACTGAAATTTAGTATTTGATAAAAATGGAACATTATTATTGTTTATATTTGCATTATTTGATAATTGCACATGGAACATTACGGAATCGTTTGATTCATTGCAGTGTCCGTCTGAAATGGACAATCACAGCCGAAAAATTGTAAAAAAGCATTTTCTTTTTGAAATCAAAATACTACATTTTAAGTCAGAAAACCGGTTTTATCTAACCTTCATACAATAATCTCCTTTAAATAATATTCTTCTAATGCACTGTAATGTAACCACGAAGTAACGTATGGTGTAAGCACATCGTCCCGCTAAGATGGGGGCCAAGGTTGAAGTGTTAGAGCTGACATTGGCGTTTTTACAGTTTCAATTTATTATTCTCTTCTTCTAAAAATAATAATCTTCTTCATAAACTTACCTAAATTATTTATCTTTTCACTCACAAAGTAAATTAGAATTTAAAACATCAATAAACATTTAAGAACGTTTAAGATATATTGAATAGAAAAATGTGTATAATAGTAAATATTTTAATCCCTGATTAACTTGGAATTAAGGATCACAAAATCATTGATTAAAAAAATTACAAAGTTAGTTATAACTGATTTTTTTTTAATTTTAAAAAACATTATCCAATTTCGGACATAAAGTAAAAAATTAATAATAAAATGGAAAATTATAAGCAAAACATAAAAATCATTATTATTATTACAAACGATATAAAGATAAGTTCTTTTGTATTCCTTAATGAAAAGGCAACATTTTATTTACTTTTAATTAGTATCTTTTTTTTCTAACTACGTTGCATTTCACAAATAGAATACACAGAAGGCACAAGAAGCAAAATGTATGTTGTATTGTTACAAAACATATTATATAAAATGTATAACGTACACAAAATAATATGAAGTACTTACCTGATGTACAGAATGACCTACAGATGTAAACTGTCAGAGACGATGTTGTTGGGATATACGAGATATCTGGGTATATTCTACCTAAAAAAGTTGGTTAAAAAGAATGAAATAATAAGACAATTTGTAGACTTTCAACCGATGTTTATTTTTGCATGAATATGTAATAATCAATGTACAAGTTTTTTGGTGGTGACATCATATGTATTGCACTAACGGCGTCCAGATTGATTGAAGTCCAATATCTAGTCGCGTGTGCAATGCTTACCGCAAATCCTATCATCTATATATGAAATAAAGAGAAATTTTAGAAAATAAGCAAAAACGTTGAACTAAACCCTGCGCACTTGAGAAACTTTCCCAAAAAAAATGTACCAATCATTTTCTAATTTTTGTAAAGAAACTTGGTCCTTACATAGATTTCACTACTTTTGAAGGCGAACATTTTTGTTTTTGCTTGGATATCAATACTTTTCGACCTCTCTCACATTAATGGTTTTTGTTGGATATAGTATATGCTTGTTCTGTACTAGTTATGTCTTCGTAATTGACATTCGAATATTATACGGTAGTAAATTAAATTAAAAAACAAAATTTATTTCACGAATATACAATGTAGGCAACGGTCAGTGTCTACATAAAAATATTGTTTCTTTTGGAAGAAGCTGATGAGGATTATCGGTTTACTTGTTAAGTTATGTAAGCGTTTTGTTTGACTTTTTTGATGTTTCTTCTGTGTGTTACTAAGTCATACATGGCAGTAAGCTAACTGTGGCTAATTGTTTCCAGACTTCTATTTCTGTAAGTAAGCATTACTCTTATTACTTAACTTGTAGAAGATGTAAGCTTTCATACGCTTTGCTAACTTTGGCAATAAGGATAGTTTTTTTACGGACACTCAGTTTATAGTTCGCGTATAAAAAGTGTAGAGAAAACAAAGGCGCCAATTATAAAGCTGACTTTATTCATTTTTTTATTCATATATTATTTACCAGAACAACGTTGAATAATAATTCTAATGCTATATGTTTATATTATACATGAATACTTTTTTTTTGCTGTTAGAAATAAAAAAATAGTTTTTTTTTTTTTAAATTTATTTGCAACAATAAGTTTTCTTTATGTTTCTATTACTTGTCAAAATGTTAACTGTGTTGTTTATGACGTAGCCAAGGGCTTTGGTTTTAAAAGTCCTAGTGTATATGTGCTTGTCAGGCTATTTATTATGTTGTAAATTATTTAATTCAGATTTTCAGATGGAAATGGTGGAATATATTGCAATGCTCAATATATTACCTACTTTCTTAAAAAAACATTCTTTTTATTGATTACAGATTAAAACAGCAATTGTTCAAATATTTAAACATAAAAATTGCGTAAATTTTGACAGCAGATTTTTCTCTGAACTAACATTTTTAGAGAAAGATCGAGAGCTTAAAGGCAATTGGATTCAGTGATAGCGTACCCAATTAGCGTACCCAATTATTTTCGTGGATCGTGGATTCAAATGTGAACTCCTTGAAATCAAAGAGTAGAGATTCATTAATTATTCAAGTTTTGGTTTTCAAACTTACTAAATAAAAAGTCGCTCAAGCTAGTCTACAAAAATAATTAAAATTTATTAAAAGTAACAAACAAATAATGCAATAATACATGTACATCAAGGTAATGAGAAATTACACATATCCCACATATACATGGTGTAAATGGCATGGCAGTGGTTCGGGAAGACAAAGGTCGTTTTTTCGGTCCCCATCCGAGTTTTTATATCGAGTATTGTCCTAGAATAATGTTGCCAAAAATCATTTAAAAAACAAAATCATATAATTTTCTTTATCAAATTTTAAACGATACGGTTAAACTTTAATCGAAAAATTTATAATGTAATGTTTGCATATGATTATTGTAAGCCGCTAAAGCAGACATTCATTAGGTTTCGTAACTCATATGAGATGGTCGCGAAGCAAATTATTTTCAATATACAGCATTAAAATAAAAAAATTTTTTTATAAAAATGATTATTGTAAAAATAATTATTTATCAAAGATTAAAAAGTTAAAATAACATATAAATAAAGTTTATACTTTTAATTTATTAAATGCAGTATTATTTGCATTATTTTTGTTGTTGGGAAGATAAATGCTTAGAAAAGAATGAAACGTTGAGTTAATGAATTGATATTTGTTTCTTTTTGGTTATTGGCTGTTTTTTCAGATTGTCCAGTATCAAAATCGAATTAACGTTGCTCTATTTATCTTTTGCTGGGATGTAATTACCGCCCGCAATAAGGTATTCTTCTTGCTTCGTAAGAATTGGTTTGAGCCTCCGTGATATATCACAATAGTGTATAATTTAAATTTGTTATCATTTAGATTAAAATTTTGTTGCTTAATAAAACTGATTCAATTCTATATCACAATAACTTATCCATTTTAAAATTAAACATTTAGCTAAACTTAAAAATGTTTTCATATAACGAATTGAAAAAGAGAAATTTTTATAATAAAATGATCAATATACGGAATATGTTCATCTGCTTTAAATGACGAATTCTGTGGAAAAGTCAATATCAGACAAATAACAGATTTACATAATAGACATACAAACAAATAATATACAGGTATTTTTATATGTTATCTATCTAGTCAAGAATAACAACAACACCCATCCAATTCTGTTTTCAACAACTCCAAGAAAAATATATTCCTATTGCATATTCTTCTGTTATATAAGTCCATTCTCATCAATAATGCATTCAATTGTGTCGTTCAGACTTTTATATTTCGAACCAAGAGAAGAGAGGTAAATATATATATACGATTCGACATATACTCGAAAGCAAGAAAATTCGAAGTAATTTAAAACAATGAACCTCTTTTTCTTCATCTTATTCTACGTATTGTAAGTATTATGGTTATAAAACTTGTATATTCTCATCTATATCTAACTAGATCTTTGTTTTACCCAAATACATGCATGTGATGTTCGATAGAGTATAGTCTATTGAGAAATTTGGACTGATTTCTTTCAGTAAATTAATGTAAATTGAAGTACATGGAATGTTGTTTTTACCGACAAAAGGAGGAGGTACTCAATTCAGCCTGTATTTTTTTTAATGTATGATCACGCATAACTTTTTACAGATTAGTCCGATTTTAAGAATTCTTTTTTTGTTGGATAGGGTATGCTTCAAAGTTGGTCCCATTTAAATTTGAAAAAAAATTTTCACCACGGAATTTTCATCTGTGAACCGATTCTGTTGAAACTTGACACACATATGTAGTTCTAATGACACTATAAGCCACAAAAAAATAAAAACTTTTTAACAAAAAATAGAACCGACGAAAAAAGAAAGTAACTGAAAAGCAAAAAATAATAACTTTGTAACAAAAAATTAAATCTACGAAAAAGAAAGGAAAAAATAAAAAAGTAACTTTTTAGTCTAACTAAGCCCTACACTAATGTAAAAACCTAAATAATTTTGAGTCGGCGCCAAAAAATCTCAATCGAAATGAGCGAAGGGTTAATCTGATATTCGGTTAAAATATTTTGTAAAAGTAAATTTTACAAAATATTACATTTTGTTTGTTTGGCGCCGTCTCAAAATTGTTTAGGTATTTACATTAATGTAGGACTTAGACTAAAAAGTTACTTTTTTATCAAACTAAAAATCTTACCCTTAGATCCCCCATCAGGCGAAGTTGCACAATCAGTCTAATTTTTTCGATTTTGTAATTTAAAAGGAGATTACTGATTTGAGTTCTGTGACAGATATTTGTATGTGGAACTATCTGTAGAGTTTAAGATTCTACTTCCATTCTCTGTTTTGATAGCAATTTATAATATTTAAGTACAAATTTGCTCCTGGTCGATTCCGAACAGTTATGATTTGTAACAAAAGTTACTATATATTCGCAACAGTTTGTCAATTAAATTAATTTTAAAAAAATAATGGGGTGGTTAATTGACTAGACGGTTGGCGTATAGACAATAATAAAAGTAACCGGATATGCCTGTGAAGATTTTCTGCATTTTTCCTTGCAAATTCAAATCAATATAAAAAACAAACTCCAGATGAATATGGGCATAGTTACTATCAAAGCCGACTGCAGTCGCACACGCTAACAATTCCTAGTATACATTCAAATCCCTTGTCCTTTAAGGGTCGGTAAAAAAGACCTTAAAAGACCTACTTGCCAGGCTTTGTGATCTCTCCCCCACTACTACTACTGCATTCATCAAAATCATTCAATAAAATCTGATTTAATCTTTCCCCTTCACTAAGATTTAATTTACCGAAATAGGTTAACCCGTTTAGTGACTATGAGATAAAATGAAAAGTTCCAACACTATAGAAAGTTCAAATATATAACCATGTGCCGATTTAAAGCCGTTTTAACCACCAAATGTTACAGTCAGTTTCGTTTTATCTAGTTTAATTAACATCGACATATTCTACCGAGTAGTACAAGTATAAAATTGTAAGATACTAAAATCGGGTAACATATTTACTTTTTGTGTGTGCTTGTTTTATGCAAATAATACGGTCCTGACTTTCTTGCGATTCTATTTCCTATTTATACATAGATGGATAGATTGTAGAGGCTATCCTGGACGGGATACACTTCGACCATAAGTTGCATTGTGATGCCTAATAATGTTAGGATGTTAGAGGAGGACAAGCAATTTTGTGTGTAGACTAGGAATTGGTAGGCTGTGTGGCTGCAGCCGACTTTGATAGGAACTATGCCAATACACATCTGGAGTTCGTGAAGCAAACCTTCACAAGCATAGCCGGTTACTTCATGCTTGTCCATACGCCGACAATTTAGTCAATTAACCAGCCCCTTTTTTTTTTTTTAATAGTTGACAAAATTTCGATGTCGGGATTCGAACCCATAGAATAATATTGAAATTCAAGAAGGGATCACGAGTTAATTTTCAGACTGGTTTTACATTACTAGGTTCGTTATACATAATACGAATTTTTGTTGTGAGTATGATTTTATAAGGAAAGTGAAATAAAATTTCTGGTTCGACTGTCACGTTTTTATACCTAGTATATGTAAATATACAAGGTATATTAAGTTTGATCACGACTTAGAAATGCTTAGAAATATTGATCGTAGGCATAATTGTTTGGCATATGCGTTCATAAAATGGCCTAATTCGGCCATTTCCGCATGTCCGTCTGTATGTTTGCCTGTCTGCAACCGCGATAACTCAAGAACGAAAACAGATAACGAGTTGAAATTTATTTGTGTGTTCTAGGGCCAAAATGTAAGGTCAAGTTCGTTAATGAGCAAAATCGGACCATTTTTGGTTAAAATGGGCAAAACAAAAGAGATATAACAATAATTTAAAAACAAAAAATCTTCATTTTAAAATTAACAACTTTTGTTTGATACATTTTTCCATAAACTCAGTATATATTGGGTATTCAAACAATTAACTCAGTAAGTTGTTACATTACTTTTTTATGGGTTTTAAATGGGACTATTACATTGTATATGTATATCCATTGCTATTGTATTGGGAACTTTAGCACTATGCTCTCTGGGGGATAAATTATAAGCTTATAGAGCTAAAAGTTGATGTTTTCCGCCTCAACCCCCGTGCATACCTTTCGGCCTACGAGTTTCGTGGTTCTGGTGAATAATTTAGTAAATACTGCTACTAGGTTAATATTAAGCACCGCCCCTTTTATTTTATTTGTTACGTATAAAAGGAATAATTTTTTATAGATAAAACAAGGATAATTTGGGATTTAAGGTAAGCAAGATTTTATCAGAAATAATATTATACACAAAATTATTTTAACTATTAATGATCTGGTATTTTTTCCATCAGGTTTCGGTACTATAAGAAGGCATTCTTAAAATTATTCAGAATGATAAAATATGTCGGTATTTCTAAAGACGCTATACATATACTTATTACGTTCGTATATGTAGATGTGTGTTCTATATAATATGTACTCGTATAGAGAAATTCAACTTCAATTGGGAATTATTAGTACAATGTGAGTATGTTTATAAGCTATTGTGAGTGAAAACAAAAAATTTCCTATCTATTTATAAAGTTTTTCTCAAATAATTTTTTTGTTCGTATACAACAAGTACTAATCAAATGGTATAACTTTTTATTTCATTTCAAATATTTATGCATAAAGTAATATCACACATAGCTACTATGATCCCTATGATAATCAAGATAACAATTGATTTATCTACTATTTAATGTTTCTTTAATAATGATATAAATAAAATTTGTTTTGCCCCTTTTGTTCCATATTGTTTTCTTAACTGTTTAATTATTACTGTTATGTTGTGAACTACAACTACCTATCAAATCATAATTCGCTGATCGACCGGCTCCGACTTCTCCATAGATAGATATATTGTAGAGGCCGCCCTGGACGGGCTACACTTCGACCATAAGGTCCATTGTGATGCCTAAGAGTGCAGTGAGAATATGAGTGAAGTGGAAGGAATTTGTGAGTAGGCTAGGAATTGGTAGGATATGCGGCTACATCCGACTCTAATACGAACTATGCCGATATTCATCTGGAGTTCGTGAAGGAAACTGCAGAATACCTTCGCAAGCATAGCTGGTTGCTTCGTTCTTGTTCACACGCCGACAGTTTAGCCAATTAACCTCTCTTTTTTTATATAATTGACAAACTGCCGATGTTGGTATTCGAACCCATAACCTCCTAGTTTCCAAGTATGCATACTGCGCAGACATAACGCCTTAAACCGCTCGGCTACTTTGACTGGTGACTTCTCCATAACACCTCTTCAAAAGTTTGGAGAACTATTGTCCTTCTTTCCTAGAAAAATGTCTTAGACAGATACCGAGGATTCCACAAATGTTCCTATTTGACCATTTTAGACAGGAAACAGAAAAATGGAGTACATAAAATGAGTTAATTCTAATTTTAAATAAAAACTAACTGAGTTAATGGCGTAAATACTCGGTATATCTTGAATTCAAGTAAATTGGTTTATAACAAAAGTTGTTATTTTAAAAAAAGGGACATTTTTTGTCCTGACACTTTTGTTCTATCTATGGAGGTTTCAAATATAGGCAGTTTTACCCATTTTTCCCAAACTTTTTCCGATTTTGCATATTCGAACTTGACCTTTCTTTTAAGCTCTAGAACACACACAAATAATTTCAGGTCGTTATCTCGTTTCGTTTTTGAGTTATCGTGTCCACATCGTGTTCATATCGTGGCCTGCTATCAATATTTTTAAGTGTTACAATGTCGAGACTAAACGTAATATACCCTTGTATATTTACATATACCGGGTATACAATCTTAAAATCAAAGTAGAAGAAAAAAATAATTTAAAAAAAAATTATCACACCTTTTCCGTAACCAGTGTGAAGTTTTTATATTTGTTTAACTCTTAAAATTCTTAAAATTTATTCATTTATATAATACACAAAAAAATTAAATTGAGTGAAATCAGTACACTTCCCAATGGAAATCATTTGGTAATATATTTTCGGTGGGCGCATAGGGAATTGTATAAAAATTTATTTTTATCATGTATTAGTTTCCAATTTAATTTGTAGCAGAATAACGAAATGCATAAATTGAATAACAATGTAATCAAAAACGTCAAGTATGTACAATAACTATAACATCGGTACATGTTTTTAGTGAGCGATAACTACGAGTATTATCATTTAAATTAATACGCGTATCGAGAAACAATCGTTTTAGGCTATATCTATCTTGCAATAAAATGTCATCATATAATTATGTTCTAATGCAAAAAATAATTACAGTTTAAACTTTTAATGGGTTCACAAAATTTTAAAGAAAAAGATGAAGTGGTCAATTTTACTACATATTCAAATCTACCATAATGTCCAAGGACTTTATGGCTAATTCCATAGCTGGAGAAAACTATATGAAATAACTCATGAAAAAATATGGTAGATTCAATAAATTTCAAAAATTGTGTACACAAAAAAGTAGTAAATTTAAGAGTTGAAGCATTTGGTCGTTCATTGTTTAAAGCTTGGTTTTTTTTGTGCATTCCGGTAGATATTGAATTCAAACCAAAACCGTTTTAAAGAACACAAATAGGTTTATTTTAAATGCTCAAGCTGATGGAATTATTAACGCTAAATAATAGTTTAAATAGCCATTTGTGTCCATGTGGCCATTCAACATGACTTTCATGACATTACCCATATTCATTATGAAATATCATAAAAGGAACAATCTGTAGACTGTAAAATTTTGATAAAAGAACACCATTTTTTAGTCGCTGTACGTTCATAGTATGGTCAGGGACATTTTTTGATGCACGAAAACTGGCGACTGAAAATGTGACTTCATCGAGTTGATCTACTAACTATTTGTTTTGTAACTCTAATAGTTAAACAAATATTGTGCTTTTACTATTTTAATACTTATAAAAATAAAAATGACTAATTTTGCCGTAATAATATGATTTTATATTTGTTATGATTCCCTACTTTGAGAAAATTCGCTGGTCTATGTAGCTCCTACGTAACTATTTTATTTAAACAAAAAAAAACAACAAATGTAATTTTAAATTTCTTAAAAAAATTTTTTTTCTTCGCTTTAAGTGGTTTTGAAACATAAAAATCGTTTTTTAGGCTAAGTATAACTTTCTCATCGCGACGACAGATAGATAGATTTTAGAGGCTGCCCTGGACGGGCTACACTTCGACCATAAGGTCCATTGTGATGCCTAAGGATGTGAGGATGCGAATGGAGTGGACGGAATTTTTGTGTATAAACAAGGAATTGGTAGGATATGCGGCTGCATTGGACTATGATAGGAACTATGCCGATATTCATCGTGAAGGAAACTGTAAAAAACCTTCTCAAGCTTTGCCGTTTACTTTGTTCTTGTCCATACGCCGACAGTTTAGTCAATTACCGGTCCCTTTTTTTTCTTAATAATTGACAAACTGCCGATGTCGGGATTCGAACCCATTACATGCAAGTTTCCAAGTAGGCATATTGCGCAGACATACCGCCTTAGACTATAAATAATCCATCAATTTTCCAAAATTCATGACAAGTTTTAAATTTAACAAATATTTGAAATAGTTTCGGCAACACAGTTTCTTTATCAGAAAATATAATAATGAGTAGGTATCATTATTTCTGATGAGAGTACTGTGTTTTTTCATAAATTCCAAATATCTGTTTAATTTAAAAATCAACCAATTTTTTCATACTGCGGTCATACTGTGGCAGAGTATATAGAAAGACAAACCCATCCAAAGGCCTGTTTGTCCTTAAATATTGGAGGCATTTATAGATATTTATAAAATCAGTTTGTGAATAGACAACAAACATAATTGCCCTTAACAAATTTCATTGTTGTTAAAATAATAATTTTGATAGTAGAGGGCTCTTGATTTTTGTCTCAAGTATTAGTCAATTGAAAATTATATATTGCTTACCAGATAGACAGACATACATAGTTCTGTTTGTACGTGTAATAATACATATGTTTGTTATATACAGATGTAAAAGTAATATACGATTGAATTATATTCACAAACAAAAATAAGTAAGAAAGAATGTAAATAAAAGAAATAAGTTTATTATGTGCGAACTTTATAGGGTGACATTGTTTTTCTCTTCAGAAAAAAGAAAGTTTTCCATTATTTCTATATATATATATATATATATATATATATATATATATATAAATATGTATATATACGTATGAAGAGTGATCAACATAATATTTTACTATTGTTCTAACAATATGGTGGCTGTGTTAGGTGGTAAAATCAAATTATATGAAAAGTTTATATTGAATATGTGTTATTTTTTTCTCAGAACTTCAATATCAGCTAAATATTTGTAAAAGTTTCTTTCTTTTTCTTTTATGACATTGTTACGTGGTCGTGGGGAAGGATTATATACAAAATTCAAGTTTTTGAGATGACATTTACACAAATTGAAAATTTTATGTTAATCGATTGTTTCCTCTTTATGTAATAAGTTATTATCGCAGACACACATTTTTTTTTTTCGTTTCCCAGTTGCCAATGATGGAAGATTTAAAATTTTAGAATTAACCTTTCCATAGCCAAGTGATGCTGTTTATATTCCAAACACCAAGCTTAAGTTATTTCAGCTCTAATATTTAAATTATTTCAGCTTTAGTATTTTTTGTGATATAAAATTAAACATCTAGTAGAATACAACACAAAAATATCTTTTTTTTTTAAAATAGGAGGTCATTTTAACAATTTATGAACAAGCACAGTGAAAGTTTTCCTTTCTTCTAGAAAGGAAAGCAAACTTAACAAAACATCAATTTTCTGATAAAATATTTTCAAAGCCATTAAATATTGTAGTATTTACGTTACTGCACGCTTGTAAATGTAGATGATTCTTAATAATTTCTTATTAACCCGACTTCAAAAAGGAAGATGGTTCTCAATTCGGCTGTTTTTTTTTTTTTATGTGAACTCCGTCATTTATGAACCGATTTTGAATTTTTTGTTTTTGTTTTAAAGGGTTTGATTTCCGATTGGTCCCATTGTCACCAAATCGCATTTTGATGAGGGGATCCCCTGGAAATCGAAGAAAATCCTCATTTTATATGTGATCACCGATTTCTGCGAAATTTTTTGTTTGTTTGAAAGGGTATACTCATTCATAATGGAAAAATAAAACACTTTTTAAAAAACAAAAACGACTCCAAAAAAAAAAAATTTTTACAAAAACACCGAAAATTTGCTATGAAAAAATGCACTAAAAATTAAAAAAAAAAAAAAAAAACGTATAAAAAAAAAGTGATATAAAAATGCACTAAAAATTAGTAGGTCGTTTAGTAGTTCAACCCATATTCAGACAAATAAAATCAGTTATAGAACTTCAAAGTCACTAAAGAGCGAGAAATAAAAAAAAAATTTTGAAAAAATGGAAAACCGACTTCAAAAATCAAAAATTCTAAAACCAAAAGTGCATTAAAAAGTAAAAAAATAATTACGTATTCTTGTGTCAATTTTAGTTCACCTAAGCATAATTTTTAAATATGTGTGTAGACTGCTTAAAAGACAATCAAATTATTAGGATAATATAATGTACAATTATTGTTATTTTTGTAGTCGGTGTCTAAATTTTATATTAAAATTTAAATAAATACAATGTTTTTTCGAAAAAAAAAAATTTCTATGTCCCCGATGGGACAGAGGAATGTTTTATGTCCCCGATTTTGATAAAAACTTGGTTTTAAGCTAATTTGGACCTAGCGAAAATGATGGCGTTGGTTAAAATACGATACGATTAACGGTTTTCATGTTAACAGACGCATAGTGATAAAATTCCAAACTGTATGAATTGAGAAGGCAACATTTTGAAATGTGTTGGTTGGACGTTAAAATGAACCTGATTTTCGTACTGTTTGGGTCGAAATTAGCCTAGAAAATGATTATTATTAAAATGGAGAAGAAAAATTTAGTTCACTTTTTTCCAAGGGGTATATTAATTTTAATAAAATTTTAATAAAATAATTTTGTAGTTGCGGAGATTCTATATTCGATTGTATGTATTTTTTTCAAATGTTCACCCCGTTCAAGATAATTTTTTGAGACAAAGATAGCCAATGTCCTTCCCCAGGATATAATCTATCTCCTTGCCAAATTTCATTACGATCCGTTTAGCCGTTTAATCGTGAAGAGGTAGCTAACAGAGTTAGTTTCACAATTATTAGTATGGATAACGTTAATATTTAAAATTATGAAAATGAAATCTTTAAATGTAGGATAGTTTTTTCTAAATAGTTTTATCATTTTAGAAATATTAAAAAGAAACGAGAAAAAAACAGTTTTTTGTTTGTTGTTTCTTCCGGATATTAAAACAATTTAAACATATGTATAATGTTGTACATAAGGCCATTTGAGAATATTAATTATTAAAAAAAAACCAAGAAACTAAATTTAATTCTATATTTTTATTACTCCTGAGGTTACTTCATACCCAGTATTTACCTATTATCTACAATATAATAGTGAATGTAGATAAAATAAAACCGTGTATGAATTTTACTCTTGTAAATTAAATCTTCTAGTGCATTTAATGTGTTAAAAATAGATTAAAGTTTTTTATATATATATTATTTATGATGAAATGTTATTGTATTATGTTTTCACTTCAGTACTATTATACCCGGTATATAATATATACCATGGTATATTAAGTTTAGTTCCGTTTTTGTAACGGTTGAACGATTGCTATTGATCGCAGAAAAAAAAATTGGTATAGGTGTTAATAAAATGACACCTATTTCGTCAATGTGTCTGGCCGTGATTGGGTTTTTAATCTCAGTTAGTTGTTATTTTCACTTGTTCTAAAATTTGTTTGGCATATATTTTTATCAAATTAAGTGTAAAATGTTGTTTTCATATGATACTGCATCTATTGTGAGTATTAACTGAACAGATATTATGTAGGTAGAGTAAGTTCAAACTTAAATGAGACAGTCGCAGAAACACATTTTTTTTGGACCTAGTCTATGTGATATTTAGGGTGAAGTAGTATATCATTATCATTCTACACTTCTGTGTGTAAACAACTAATCCAGTGAATCTCAACCAGTTTCGTGTGAACTTAAGTGTGAATCCACAAATAAAATTTAATTTTATAAAAAATTCAAACATTTGTTTTTATTTATACTCCGCTTCAAAAAAAAAATATTTATTTTTCTTTAATTCAGGTAAAATTTGTAGTCATAATTTTTAGGTTAAATTATGATTTTCGGCTTTATTAAATAAAAATCGCCTAACCAAAATTATTCTTTAATAAATTTTAATTATTTTATTAAGAATTTTTTAATCCTGTTATAATAATAATATTTTTAATCCTGTCATATAATATAATATAATAGAATTATAATTCCTTGTTACAAAAACATGGGCAGACCTCAGGCCAACGTTTAAGTACAAGTAATTAAAATTCTATTATATTACAACAGGATTAAAAAATTCTTAATAAAAGAATTGAAATTTATCAAAGAATAATTTTGGCTAGGCGATTTTTATTTAATATAGATTATAGCCGACAATCATAATGGGTTAAATTATGATAATAATTTAAAGGTAATGTAATAGAATTTTAATTACTTGTACTTAAACGTTGGCCTGAGGTCTGCACAGTTATAGTATTAATTTAATTGCTTGTTCAAAAACATTTTATTTAATAACAAATCAGAAAATTTTATTGAATATCAATTCTATAACCTCTTTTCACACTATTTACATCTTTGGTTCACTTGCATTTTGTTTGATGTCCACTGGTATATAAATAAATATAATCTTTTATTGATAATAGCCATCTCGTTCTTACTATGAAGTTTGCATATGTGAATATCTTTGTCGATGGCCATAGCCAATAGACATAAAATATAAGATATGTTTATTATAATGCCATTTCTTTTTATATAATTGATAAGTGGATCTTTTCCCTTTATTGAATTATTATATTCAATTCCCCTTTTTCATATATTAAATAGCATTAGTGTATTTTTACCCATTCCAATTTTTTATTTCTGCGCAAAAGGGGAATGGTGTCTCATTTAAGTTTGAACTTACTTTTTTTCTACACTTTGATTTCTTTAGCCGGACAAAATTCTTAGTAATTTGGCCAATCGGTCTCAAATATTTAAATCTTTTTTTCAATTAAAAAAAACATGTGAAAATAATAACTGAGTTAATCTCTTAAATATCCTATGAATACTGAGCTCATTTTCTATCCGTGAACTATTCATTTTACTTTAACACAGATGTATTAAAATACAATGTAGAGTATGAAAGTGTATGAAAAATAATTACAGATGTTTGAGTTGCAAAACTTTTTTTTTATAAAAAAAAAACGTATCAAACAAAAGTTTTTTTTTTAAAGATTATTTTTTGTATGTCCTCTTTTTTTTAACTTTTCTTCTATCTCTCACGGTTTTGAATGATATTTTCTGTAAATCGATTATTTACGAAAATATTCGAAAAAGATCCATAATAAGTTCAGTAACCAGTGCCGTAACTAGCCTTTTATGCGTCCGGTGCGAGCTTCTATAACTGCGCCCTTGAAAAATTGTCTAATCTTACCCGGTTCTGACAATAAAACGGATTATGTTTATAAAAATAAATCTATCATTTAAAAACTCCATTTTTGTATACTTAATTATGAGTACTTGGTAGAGTTTTGAATAAGGAAGTATATATCAATTGCGTTTATAAATTAGGTGAAAAAACGTTTATTGGAAAAAAAGAAGTAGAACCGGAATTCACCAAAATGGAACATGTGAACTAGACTAGCAGTCCGAACGCCAATCGCAACTCGTTATGTCAATATTTACGAACGATCTCATCGTCTTTTATATTTTTAATGTTATTTACTTCTATTACTTGTAAGAAGAATATATTATATTATCATATTGTTTGTGGTCCTGGTTTGGTCATTTCTGCGGCCCTCCAGGGTCTGTGCCCTGTGCCTGGGCACCGCTGGTACCACCCTAGTTACAGCACTGTACGTGACGCATTTTTTTAAATATAAATTAATTTAGAGGTTGATATCTCTCAAAGTAATTGAGCAGTTTCAATGAAACTGCTACCTACCAGTTGCGGTTTTGGACGCTGCATACAAGGACTAACAGTGTTATGGCGTCACGGTATTACAATCTCATATATAAATAGCAACTGTAACTTTTCCTGCCGCACAACCATCTACTAAATAAAAATCTACAGACTGACTGATAGACAACACACAGCCTAAACCAGTGGACCTAGAAGCATGCAATTTTGCACAGGAGTTCCTTATATAACGTTGGTAAGCACTAAGATGGATTAATTCCCGCAGGGTGTTAAATAGAGGACGAAAGTTTGTATGGGAAGTGCGTTATGTTTTAAGTTAAAACGTGGAAGTTGGTGTTTAGACTTCTTTATATTAAAAAAAGTTAGATAAATGAGCGATATTGGAAATTCATTCATTCTCTAAGGGTGTTAAATAGGGGATATTAGTTTTTATGGAAGTTCGTCATTTTTAAGTAAGACGCGTGGAAGTTGGTTTTTAGGCTTCTGTTTATAGATAAAAGTCAGTTGTCTCAGTATATTAGGAAATTAATCCCCTTAAAATGGTGTACAATAAGGTCCGAAAGTTTATATGAGAAGTGCATCATTTTTGAAGTTAGAACCGTTGAAGTTGGTATTTTTACATTTGAGAAAAGTAGAACGGTTCCTGAGTTGTTGTCGATGCTTTTATACACACACGGCGAATGCTTTTATAAATGAGATAAGTTAAATATAATTTATCGATAATCATCACTTGTTGTTATGCATTCATGTTACACTTTTTTTACTCACCAGATCAATTTTATGATAGGCATACAAAGTGCCAATGAAAAAATAAACTTTTATATCAGAATCTTATAATTTGTATTTCGTTATGCGCTGACATATTACATAATCTAATGTATTCAACTGCATAAAATTATATTAAATTTATCCTCATTTTTTAAGAGTTATAAATATATTACACAACTTTTATATCCAATATGTTGTATAACTGAATAAATATGATTTAATAATCATAATTTTAATAAATCGATTTATCAATTCATTTTACAACCATATAAATTTGATCATAATAGAATATACATGAAATCATAGATATAATAGTTCAAATAAAATTTTATCGTAATATGGGAAACTTAAGATATGATACAGGCGAAAAAAACCATATCGCGGATTTAGTCTGACTATACATGATCAGTATGATATAGAAACAAGTAATGTAACAACTGTTAAATTTGAATACCCAGTATATATATACAGTTTCAAAGATGTATATTTCCCTCCTTCTTAGCGGTGGAAACACGTTCCGATTTTGTCCATTAACGAACTTGACTTTAATTTTCTTCTCTAGAACACATAAAATCCAGCTCCTTGTGTCTTTTCTTTCTTGAGTCATCGGGTTCACAGGCAGACGGATATGCGGAACTGACCGAATAAGGCCATTTTATGAACACCTATACCAAGCATTTATGTCGAAGGATTAATATTTTCAAGCGTTACAAAGTCGGGACTAAACTTAATATACCTTGTATATTTACATATACTGGGTATAAAAATACATAATATGGATAATAATAATAATGAACGATTATTTGTAGTTACTTTTTGGTTCGCGATACGAAAATTGGTCTAAAAATCGAAATCAAAATTTTAATGATAAGGTTTGGTTTTTAAATTTGTTTTCTATCTTTTCAGTTTTAAAGGTGGATGCCTGCCCCCCCCCCCCCGTCTTTCCCCTGGCACTTGACCTTACTTTTTATCTATAGCATATTCACACACACAAAATTTAGTACGTTATCTCTTTTCGCTTTTGAGCTTTCATGTCTACGGACAGACAGACAGAAATGTGGAAATGTACTAATTAGATACAATATTTTCAACCATAACAAAGTCGAGACGAAACTTTCTATACCCTTGTATACGGGATGTTCCATTTTATTCACTCTTCTTTGGGATAGGTCTAATCAAAAGAATATGTCGGAAAGTTGTTTAGTTTAGAAGGATTTCAAATGAAAACAAATATTTTTAATTTCACCAATCGTAAACGGAAAATTTTACGTCCAGAAATGATTTTGGGTATTCGAAAATACTTATTTCAATACTTATTTATTTCAAGTTAACCTTGAAATTGTCTTAAAAACAAGTTCACTCCAAGACCACTATTACATATATAAAATATTATATGTATAATATATTTATCCATATTTTTTTATTATATGGATAGATAAAATATATTTCTGTGGACAAAGGCATTTGAAAATATTAAGAACCATCTCAGAAATAGAAAACCCAAGAATCATATGACTCAAAAAATGAAAAATAATGAAAATAGTATATTCAGAAGCAAGTTATTCTATTAGACTTGCCTTACATGGAATGGGGATTCCGAATCGCGACCGGTGATTCCTCAGAGGCTCTCGGGTTTCATTCTTTTTTCTTTGCATTTGCATGAAATGTTTAGAATCAATAAATATCTACTTTAAAGGAATAACTACCTTATCTAATAACGGTTTAAATTGATTAAAAAAAATTAATTTAAGGCAAATAGTTTGGCTATAATAGCGCTTATTAATTAAGAAAACTATAACACATAATGAAGCTTACCAGAATAAATAATACAGTTCATATGATCACGGATTCGATGTTAATTGTTTTCCAAAAATATGGAATATTGATAAAACATGCCATATGCTAAAGGAACCACCGTTCAAAATTAGGACTTTCCATTCCATGTGAGGTAAGTCTACTAGAGTAACTCAACTCAATATTTATCTTCATACAATATCGTTACTCGATAATACATAATAAATAGTCTTAGGTGATTGAATTTAAGAATTTGATAATCAAACAGAAAGTTCAAAGGAAAAAATTACGTTCGACAAAGGATCTATTGTGTTGTTTAGCTTGTCAGTGTTGTTCATGTTGTGTCTGGTTTTTGTGTTTGTTTGGTTTGTTTGGTTTGTTTCTTGGTACCTAGGTACTACGTTACTAGCATCGCCAAATGTGCGCTAGAGTCTTAAAATATCTTGTGAAATATTTTTCAGTTGTATTCGATTTTAACGTAAATTTTCACGATCTACGTTATAACATGTGTGATCTTTCTTAGGTACCAATTCATATCATAATAAATCTATGGTTTACAGTCAAAAGTTATTTATATTATATGTAATATGTTAATATTGGCTACAAAAAGTTGTTTTATTGATTCAATATTTTACTTTATAATATGTTATATAACGAATATAGTATCTACGTGAAAGTTAATGTATGCACTTTACTGATAAGGTTTACTCTATACATACATATAGTGAATGGCGCTTCTACATAGTATTACGTTAGCGATCCGATATAGTAAATATATTTAGCGTATATGAAGAGTAAGTTTATAATGTGTTGTGTTTTGTACATAAACGAACATTTATAGTTACATTTACAACCAACAACGGTTACATTTACAGATAAATATAACTATGTATCGTATGTCAATTGGGTGACTGATGATATTTTTTTACATCCTTTAACAACCGAATGTATAGTTTACGTTATGTTACAGAGAATTCGAAGTAATCGAAAAGTATAATCTGCGTTGTTTAACTTTCATTCTTGAGTACTATTGAGAACTAACATCGCAACTCCTTCCTTTACCTGACCCGCTATTTTCCTCCGACACTGTGGTCGTTATTCATCCTACCCATCCTCCAACGAATGATTAAGCCAAACTCCACTTCAATTGTTTTACTTCCAATTCCGATTATTTTGATCAAGCCAAAGGATAGGTATCTCATCTAAGCTCTGTATGAGCATTACATCAGAAGCCGAAAGAACGTGACATATTCTCCGTTGCAGCCTAGACATGTCATGTTGTCATCCAAACCCAAGGCAAACATTTTTTGAGTCCGTAATAACCGGTACGAAACGCAACCAGAAGGTTGATATCTTTCCGGTTTTTATCAATGAGTCAGCTTGAAATTGTATCATTATACCCACCTGTTTTTACAAGATATGGTTTGTTGACACACTGTGTCGTAACATAGTTAATAATTTATTACTGATCATGGGCACAACATACATACCATGTTTCAACCTATGTTAGCTCTATATATGTAAATATGTATTGATATTTAATATATTCAGTCAAATTGCTTTTGAATACGAGTCAAATGCTATAAATATGTTACTGTATAATTAAATAATGCATTATATTCCAGTAGATACCACATATGTAATATTTTTAAGATTAAATCTTACTAAACGAATATAAAATAGAATATAAAATATGGACATTAATTGAATAATATATTTATACATACACTGTAAAAAATGTTAAAGAATGGTAAGAAATTGATTGTTAAATGGTGAGTTTAAATTTAAATAATAAATAAATAATTTCAAAATATGATGACTGTAAGAAGCCAGCATAAAATGAAACAAAAAATTTACTCTGACCAGTGACGTGTTCCATTGTGATGGGTATATATAATTGTTAAATCGTCATAGTAGCTATTTATGATATAAGATTAAATAGTGAGTGCAAGCAAGCACTATGTACACACTATGTATATACAGAGATAGTATAAAGATCCGTGATTCATTCAAGTCAACAAGGGATGCATAATTACATGAAATAAAACCATTAATTTCAATAATTTATATTTTGTGTTCAAGTGATAATACCTTTCAACAAATTTGTAAATCCAACTGGTGAATAGAATTATAGGAAATACACCGCATAGTTAAGAGTAATGATTCCTACGTTTCGCCGTATTTAAATTTGCCACGTTGGTGAATGAAGTACGTTTATTTTCAATTTATCCGATTATTTTAGCTGTGTAATATTCTTTTCATTGTAAACTAAACTAATATACTAACGTGTTCTACTCACGCCTGAGCTTCCGTTGATTTTTTAGTATGGAAGTCTTCATAGATAGATAGATAGATTGTAGAGACTGTCCTGGACGGGACACACTTCGACCATAAGGTCCATTGTGATTGATGCCTAAGGATGTGAGGATGTGAGTGTAGGACAAGGAGTTTGTGTGTGTGTAGACTAGGCACTGGTAGGATGTGCGGCTGCAGCCGACTTTGATAGGAACTATGCCGATACTGCCGATCTGAAGTTCGTGAAGGAAATTGCAGAAAACCTTCATAAGCATAGCCGGTTACTTCGTTCTTGTCCATACGCAGAAAGTTGAGTCAATTACCCCCCCCCCCCCGTTTCTTAATAATTGACAAACTGCCGTTGTCGGGATTCGAACCCATAACCTCCCAGTTCTAAGTAAACATAACGCCTTTACAAGCGCGGCTACTTGACTGGTCATGGAAGTTTTCATACTAAATTTATCAATAATTTATTATAAAGTATCAAACGATAAACAATTTACTTTACGGTCCTGTTTTTACCCCATTAAGATTTGGATTTAATAATTTACTATACCACTCTAATTCATGCACTGCGAGTAACGCTATGGTAGCGTCATCATAGCTGGTTTGCTACATTCGGCAGATGTACGAATCGTTAATGCGTTTCTTTTGCGAACACACAATAGTGATGCTATGGGCAAATACCATAGAAATGAAAAATTTATTTTCTTGTAACATTTACTGGTTAGAAACACGTTTCACTTTGAAGTTTATGCAATAAACCAATATCATTTGCTTGCTCATATTATATATTAAGAAATAGATTTCAGGAATAAAGATATCGCTATTAAATTCAATACTTTCGATTAAAAAATCAAATATTAATAAGTAACAATACATTTTCGGAACCAATCTACAAATGGGTTCATAAAAATGTTTTAATTTTGTAGACATGCGCTTTTGTATAGTTTTATATACAAGGATATTTTTTTTTATAAATATTTACTACAAAACAAAACAAACAATTATCATAAATCCTTAAACAAAACAATTTTATTTTATTGTGTTTGTAACACAAACAAAAAAGAATTATATCCACAATAATAATGGATTTCTTGGTGTTCTAAACATATACTATACATCACCAACAGCAGACACACCAAAGCGCTCCATAAACCACGCTATATACAGAGTGCCACTGGCAAAATTAGTGATGCCGCGAGTCGAGAGAAGACGAGATTAGCATGTCTCTTGTATTGTATTGAATTGTTAAAGTTTTCTATCTTGTCGTCTCCTCTCGTTTTTACAGATTTTCTTGAAAAAATACAATTTAAAAAAATTCTTCGAAATTTTTTTTTCTATTCGTATAAAGTGCATATTTTTCTAATTTACTCTTGCTGACTTATCCTCGTCTTGTCTCGATTCTCTCGTTTCTCGCATATAACTTGTAATATGTCAGAAAAATATATAAAAATGGTATCTTAGATGATTTTATGAAGTATATCTCTTTTAATATTTCTGAGAACATTAATTTTCGTAAGAAATATACACAAGCTAATTAAAAACAAGTAATGTAACAACTAACTGAGTTAATTGTTTGAATACCCAGTATATACTGAGTTGTATATCAATGTTTGAATTGCTCATATTTCTGCCTATTCAATGTTTATAAAATATGAATTATTTGTAAATGTTTGTTTTGTGTTAATAATTAATATTGAAACAGTATAAATGTTCTTGCATTTAAAAAAATTTATATAATTGTTCTTGCGATTTTTATATATTTAAATATTGAGTTATATAATTGAGTTAATCAACGCGAAGCGACTGTTAACGCGTTAACCAACGCGAAACGTAAGCTAAACCGAACCGTAAATCACCCAACGCGAAGCGTAGGTCTATTGACCTACGTTAGGTCAACGCAAAGCGTTAGTAAATCAACGTAAAGCGTTGCTAAACGCTTTGCGTTTACCAACGCGAAACGTAAGCTGAAGAAATCCACAAGTGAGCCAACGCGAAGCGTTGGTCAATGAGAAGCGTTAGTCAATTAGAAGTGTTAAGTCAACGCGAAGCGTTGGTAAACGCAAAGCGAAAGCGAAACGTAAGCGAAAGCGAACCGTAAGTCAGCCAACGCGAAGCGTTGGTTAATGAGAAGCGTTAGTTATTCACAGCGAAGCGTTGGTGATTCGCAAAGCGCGATTTCACGCGAATCGTTAATTAACGTGAAGTGTTAACCAACGCGAACCGTAAGCTCAAGCGAAAGCGAAAGCGAAAGCGAAAGCGAACCGTAAGTCGCCAACGAAGCGTTGGTCAATGAGAAGCATAAGTTATCCAAAGCGAAGCGTCAGTGATTCGTAAAGCGAGAATTTAAGCGAATCGTTAACCAACGCAAAGCGTTAACCAACATGAAACATAAGCCAAACTGAACCGTAAATCATCCAACACGAAGCGTAGATCAATAGAAAGCGTTCGGTCAACGCGAAGCGATAGACAATCTACGCAAAGCGTTGTAAACGCTTTGCGTTTACCAACGCGAAACGTAAGCTCAAGAGAACCACAAGTTAGCCAACGCGAAGCGTTGATCAATTAGAAGTGTTTAGTCAACGCGAAGCGTAAGCAAAGCGAACCGTAAGTCAGCCAATGCGAAGCGTTGGTTAATGAGAAGCGTTAGTTATTTAAAGCGAAGCGTTAGTGATTCGCAAAGCGTGATTTCACGCGAATCGTTAACTAACGCGAAGTGTTAACCAACGCGAACCGTAAGCTCAAGCAAGCCTTAAGTCAGCCAACGCGAAGCGTTGGTCAATGAGAAGCGTTAGTTATGCAAAGCGAAGTGTCAGTGATTCGCGAAGCGAGAATTTAAGTGAATCGTTAACCAACGCAAAGCGTTAACCAACGTGAAACGTAAGTTAAAGCGAACCGTAAGTCAGCCAACGCGAAGCGTTTGCCAGAAAAAAGGTTTAGCTTACGAAATGTGAGCATAAGCGAACCGTTAGTCAGCCAACGCGAAGTGTTGGTCAATAGAAAGCGCTAGGTCAGCGAAGCGTTAGAAAATCTACGCAAAGCGTTGCTGAACGCTTTGCGTTTACCAACGCGAAACGTTAACTGAAGAGAACCTCAAGTTAGCCAACGCGAAGCGTTGGTCAATTAGAAGTGTTTAGTCAACGCGAAGCGTTAGTAAACCAACGCGAAGTAAGTTGTAAACCAACGTGTTAGTAAACCAACGCGTTAGTAAACCAACGCAAAGCGTTTACCAACGCGAAACGTTCGCAAAAGCAAACCTTAAGTTAGCCAACGCGAAGCGTTGGTTAATTAGAAGCGTTAGTTATGCAAAGCGAAGCGTTGATGATTCGTGAAGCGTGATTTCACGCGAATCGTTAATTAACGTGAAGCGTAAACCAACTCGAACCGTAAACTCAATTGAGCCGTAAGTCAGCCAACGCGGAGCGTTGGTCAATGAGAAGCGTTAGTTATGCAAAGTGAAGCGTCAGTGATTCGCGAAGCGATAATTTAAGCGAATCGTTTACCAACGCAAAGCGTTAACCAACTCGAAACGTAAGCTAAAGCGAACCGTAAGTCAGCCAACGTGAAGCGTTGGTTAATGACAAGCGTTAGTTTTTCAAAGCGAAACGTTGGTGATTCGCGAAGCGTGATTTCACGTGAATCGTTAATTAACGCAAAGCGTTAACCAACGAGAACCGTAAGCTCAAGCGAGCCGTTAGTTCAATGAGAAGCGTTAGTTCAATGCGAAGCGTTGCTCAATGAGAAGCGTTAGTCAATAGGAAGTGTTAGGTCAACGCGATGCGTTGGTAAACGCAACGCGTTTACCAACGCAGATCGTTAGCTAAAGCAAACCGTAAGTCAGCCAACGCGAAGCGTTGGTTAATGAGAAACGTTAGTTATTCAAAGCAAAACGTAGGTGATACGCGAAGCGTGATTTCACGCGAATCGTTAATTAACAAAAGGCTTTAACCAACGCGAAGCGTTGGTCAATCAGAAGCGTTAGTCAATAGGAAGTGTCAGAAACGTAAGCTAAAGCGAACCGTTAGTTAGCCAACGCGAAGCGTTAGTCAATAGGAAGTGGTAGTACAACGCGAAGCGTTGGTAAACGCAAAGCGTTTACCAACGCGAAACGCAAAGCTAAAGCGAACCGTTTGTCAGCCAACACGAAGCGTTACTTATCCAAAGCGAAGTGATTCGCGAAACGTGATTTCACGCGAAACGTATCCAAACGAAAACCATGAACCAACTCGAAACGGAAGTCAATGCGAATCGTATGTCAGCCAATGCAAAGCGTTAGTAAATCAACGCATACCGTTGGTAAACGCAAAGCGTAGCGTAAGCTTAAGCCAACTGTACTCAGTCAACGCAAAACATTGGTCAATGTGAAACGTTAATGCATGGGAAGCGTTAGTCGATGTCAGTCACGCGAAATGGTGATTACTCATATTGAAGCGATGGTTTGGCAGCGTTAGTTATTCAACGCGATCGTTTTTTAACGCTTAGCGTTAAAATAAGGCGACGTGAAGCTTTAGTTCATCAACGCGAAGCAATAGCCGATGCTGCGTTAGAAAGTCGCGTAAGTAGCGATATATATATACATACATATATATATATATATATATATATATATATATATATATATATATATATATATATATTTATATATATATATATATATATATATATATATACATATAAATATATATATATATAAATATACATATATATATATATATATACATATACAAATACATATATATATATATATATGTATATACATATATATAAATATATATATATATATATATTATATATATACATGTATACGTTTGATAGGACAGATTGACCTTTGAATAAACTTTGACCTTATATATACCTGGTAAACAAAACTGAAATAAACATAAAAACAATACTATTTGATGTACATTATGTTTGGCACATGTAACGGGCACATGTACCGTCTTCGATCGACTCATTTTCATCTTTAAACACAAATTCTGAAAAAACGGTTGATTTTATGAAAAAAGTTTTCAAACAAAAGTTGTTTATTTTAAAGAGAAGAAGAATTTTTGTACAAAAATTTTTTTTCTATCTCCTACGGTTTCAAAGATATAATTTTTCCCCCCTGGCGGGGGGAACCACGTTTCGATTTTGCCCATTATCGAACTTGACCTTACTTTTTTGGTCTAAAACACACACAAAAATTTTTAGCTCGTTATCTCTTTTCGTTTTTGAGTTATCGGCTTCACAGACGGACAGACGGACAGACGGACAGACGGACGGACGGACATGTGAAAATGGCCGAATTAGGCCATTTTATGAATACCTTTGTGAAGCATTTTTGTCAACGATTAATATTTTCAAGCGTTACAAAGTCGGGACTAAACTTAATATACCTTGTATATTTACAAATATACTGGGTATAATAAAACTCCCAAAATAATAACTTCATTCTTTAAACGAGGAGATTTAAAGAATGCAATGTTATTTGTGAAATCATATTTTATTCATTAACAAATTCTCTCTTCTAATTAGCGAATTTCCTCCAAAGAAAGTAAGCTATTGTTTTTGTACCAATGTTGGAATTTCGTAAAAATTTCTTCAAATGTCCATCGATCCTACCTACTAGATGTCAAAAATCACTATCGTTAAAATTATATATATATATATATATAGATATATATATATATAAGTTTATGTGTCTCTAGTGGTCACAGTTTTATTCCGATTGGAATGAAATTTGGTATTTGAGGCGCTTTTGGTGTTCAAAAGGTCAAGTTCGTTAATGGGTAAGGGAAATCGGATGAGGGAAATAGGGGGTTAAGAGGGAGGGGGAAACAAAATATTTGACATATCTCCCTTAGTATTTGAAAAATTGATAAACTTATCAGAAGTAAAGTTGTAGGTACTAAGTTTTACTGTAATTTTGTTTCTTATTATTTTTCTGTTACACTTATATTTACGATTAAAGATTGAAAGTCAAAATTCTAAATATCTCTGTTCACATTAGAGTTTGAGAAAAATTATAAGGCGATAAACTGTAGCAAACTTGATTTTCTACAACTTTACTTGGCCTTGAAAAGACTAAATGATATCAGATACGACATTTCATTTTGATGAGACTTAAATTGTGACTAGAGAGTGATTTATGTATTCTAAGGGAATTTGCTTATTGACGCAGCTCCTGCGTAACGACATTTTTATCTTCAGTTTATTAAATATCACAGATGTACAATTAATTCAAAGACTTTCAAAAGTACAATGAAAATTCATATTTGTTACAGTAATTTCAACACCTTACCATGTATATTGGCTTTCGTATTGTTGAATAATTTTCTTTGCATAAGAATCAAATTATCGGAGAAGACCAAATAAAACATCAATAATATATCAAATATTAAATTCATCATATTCAAATATAATGCAATTTAAAGAAACGAAACTGGAGGAGTCATTGGAGTGATGCGAGGTTTGAAGACGTAGAGTACACTATATGAAATTATTCTGTACTAACGGACATTATGATCAATTATTTCATTCGATTAGGTTTAAAAAAATATCAAGCTCCTAAAAGAAATAAAAAGTATTTTAGGTTGATTAAAATAAATGTCTCCGCATGTCTCGTGTAAGTTACATCCGGTATATACATATAAATATAGATGAAAATCTCTTTTATTTCAACAAATAAGAACAAAATATATTTAGAAAAACTAGTTAAGTTTTATATTCCAAGAATAACATATATATCTGTTAGTAGGTAACCTACTGTTATTTTTCTTCTCTCTGTGTGTGTAAAGGAGCTTATAGATTTGGTTTTTATCAAGAATATACTATTGTCGACCGAGACCTATCGTATCATTTAATACGAGTCAATGTGTATTCATTCCTTAGTTAGGTATATAATGCTGCCATCGACATCTAATCCAACAAAAGGAGCTTGTATTGTTTTTGTAAAATTGAAAAGCATTGGTTGTAGATAAGAATTATTAGTGGTTTTGTTATTGGTTGGTTATGGGACAAATGAAACAATGAATTCTCGTTTCTAACCAATTCTGATGGCAACTGAAACTTAAATTCTTAACTTAAAATTAATAATAAAAAAAATGAAAACATTTTATTACATTTTTTTTGGAAACTAATACATATTCACATGTATCTCGTAACTCGTAAAAATTTTCCCGTGTTTCAATATATCGTTTTTATACCCGGTATATATAATATATACCAGGGTATATTAAGTTTAGGCTTTGCAACGGTTGAATATATAATGTAACCTTATTAGTCCATTTCCGCATATCCGTCCGCCCGCGGTGACATGATAACTCGAAAAGAGATAACTACCTGAAATTTTGTTTGTGAGTTTAGAGCTAAAAAGTAAGCTCAAGTTCGTGAGTGGAAAAAATCGAACCGTACCTATCTCCACCTGGATGGCAACTATGCTCTTTGAAACCGTAAGAGGTAGAACAAAAAATTAATATGTTTCTTTTTGAAAAATAAACAACTTTTGATTGAAACAGTTTTTCACAAACTCAATATATACCGTGTATTTAAGCAATTAATTCAGTTAGTTTCACTGTTTTTTGTAATTTTATAAAATTTTTAATGCACATTTCAACCTGCAGATGAAACAACATGATAATAAATTTTTTCGAACAAAGACAATGTAACAAAAAAAAGTTCTTTACATTGCACAAACGTCCTGGAATGGCTGGAAATCTCGTATACACTATGTTTAGTTTACATCTTCGTATAGTAGATCTCCCACGAGTATGAGAGAGTACATATGTATACATTAAGCAATGTGTATGAGAAGGAGGTCTTATAGGTTTGATAAACAAGCATATTTTTCATAACTGTTCGAGTGGTCACCAACCACTCAAACCTATAAGACCTCCTTCTCATACACATTGCTTAATGTATACATATGTACTCTCTCATACTCGTTATGAATATTATTCACTGTTTTGGAAAATATGCTGGTTTATCAAACTTATAAGACCTCCTTCTCATACACATTGCTTAATGTATACATATGTACTCTCTCATACTCGTGGGAGATCGATTATACGAAGATGTAAACTAAACAGACGGTATAACTCATCATGAAACATGAAAACAAAGTTTATTGAATGTATGGATATTGTTTGAAATGAAGTGACTCAATATGTTAAATAACTATAGCAAATATCGAATAATCCACAAATAAATATTAACTTAATGATTAAGAAAACATATTTTAAAATACTGAGAAATTTAACAGGATTAACATTTTGAACCTTCATAACTATTTAGACAGGCTTCTTCCGAGAAGTTATCGTGCGTATAATTCTAAACGACATGTTTAACACGATGAAAGTAATAAACAAAAATAAAAGTTAAATATTGTGGTTAACTTAAAATCCCTATTCTTAACTCAAAAATGGTATATTACATTGGAATAAGTATCACAACATAATCCACACAGAGAGTTCGTAATATTAAATTGATTGTTAATGGCGATGTGTTTAAGCCATTAACCTATTTAATTTTGTTTTTATACCCAGTATATGCAAAAATACCAGGCTATATAAAGCTTAGTCCCGCCTTTGTTACGCTTGAAAATATTGATCGCAGACATAAATGTTAGGAATAGGTGTTCATAAAATGGCCTAATTCGTTCATTGCTACATGACCGTCTTTCTGTGAACACGATAACTAAAAAACGAGAAGAGATATTTATAAATTTTTTGAGTGTGTTCTAGAGCTTAAAAGTAAGGTCAAGTTCGTGAATGGGCATAATCGGACCATGTTTTAGCAAAATCAGCAAAACTAACCATCTTTGAAACTGTGAGAGATACAAGAAAAATTAAAAGACATAAAATGTTCGTTATTTTTTTTTAAATAGAGAACTTTGGTTTGAAACTTCTTTTCATTAACTCAGTATTTACCGGATATTTATGCAATGAACTCAGTTAGTTGTTATTTTCATTATTTTTACATTAAATCGATTGGTCACATTAGAGTTCAAGGTTGTAATAATCTTTATTCTTTCCTTAATATCTTCTATATAATAAATATTAAATGCTGTTCGTTGGTACTGCATCACTTGAGAACGACTGGACCGATTTGGTTAATTTAGTTTTAAATGTTCGTTTTAGTCCTAATAAGGTTTGAACTGAAAGAAAAATTGAAAAAGTTGTCCGAAAAATTCGGAAAAAATTGAAAGTGCTTTTTATATGAGATTTTTGGGCAGGACAACGTCTGTCGAGTCAGCTGATAATTTTATAAAAGAAACTTCATAAAAAGAAATTCATCATAGAAAAATTCACAACTGGACAAAGAACACAAATGTAAAATATTATTATCCAAATCAAGGGTCAATTTTCGTACAATATTTTATGAACTCCTAGTACATAATTAATATTAAATTGTAATTTTACAAGTTAATTTGTGAAAAATAAATAAACGGCTTGAACAATATTATCTTTCAGGAGAACTGATTGTAAAAAAAGTGCGGTAGTTATTTTAATAGTTTGGAATATATACACGTTACACTGATACAGGACAAACAAAGAATTATTTAACTAGGTATAAACAAAGGAAATGAAACAATATTGATTTTAGTATAAGGGAAATAAAATTTATTATAGTTAAAATATATTTCTGTGTTCTTTTTATCTTTGTGAAATAAAAAATTATTTAAAACGAACATTCAACCAACCAATTTCAAGGTAAATTCATGCTAATGAGATGGTCTCCTACAATTGTTAGAATATTATATTACTCTTTTTTATCCTTGTTTTATTCAACCATACTCGTAAATTGGGATTATTATCTATATGTGAAAAGTGATCTGTTTGGCTCGATTATTTTTATTTCTTTGTCTGCATCTTAATATATACACAAAAACGGAACAGTATGTCACGTCATGTATTTTTTTCGGTTGTAGGTATTTTTGTTGTTGTTCGTCCTCATTGATGTAGAGATGATTGATTTTAGAATGATCAGATAATTTTAAGCGAGTACTATTCAAAAAGATATAAATTATAAATAGCAAAATTAAATAATCATGAAAACATATGCAATCGGAATAGTGAATCACAATATAGCGTCGCAAGAAGATAAACATGGCGGCCGTCAGTCATCGTAATGCTGTAGGTATAGCAGCTATTTTTACCAATTGTAGGTATTTTGACATGTCCTCATTGATGTGAGACTGAGATGATAGTTTTCAAAACAGGATAAATTGTAAAGAGTAAAATTTAAAAAAATCCAGAAACCAGAATGCGAAAAATGTAATTTAAAAAAATGGTAGAAGGATAAAAATAAATTCTGGAAAATGTGATCAGCTAAAATATATTGTTAAATAAATGATAAACATGGAGTCGAAAATGAGTGATTTTTGATTCATCGTTGAATTTATATAGGTTTTTGTCAAAAAATATACACCGATCTATATTGTGAATAAAACTGTGGAAAAGATATTGGTCATGTTAGTTTTGATTGTAGCAGTTGTCCCGGACGGCACACGCCATAAGGTCCATTGTAATACCTATACATTAAGAATGTGTGTGGAGGACAAGGGATTTGTATGCAGGCTAGGAATTAACCAGTTTCGTTCTTGTCCATACGTCGACACTTTAGTGAATTAACCGCACCATTAACATTTGTTCAAGTTAATTTAATTGACAAACTGACACCGTTTGGAATCGAAACAGCAACTTCCCAGCTCACAGCTGGGAGCCTTTGATAGATTGGTCCCTCAATTGGAATCAATACAATTTTAACCATAGATATTCAATGAATAAAATTCGATCATTCTATGGAAGTAGTATACATAAAGATTGAGTATTTGTACAAATTACAGGAAACACTATAGAATTTACAATATACATGCAAAAAATAAATTTAATAATATATATATATATATACATAGATATAGATATATATATATATATGTTATTTATGTAGTCAGATTACCAAATAAATTTTATATAATTTGATATAATTATCTATTATTTTAGGTATAGCTTATATTATTATTATTATTATCATGAAACTTTCGTTATTACATTTATTAAATATTTATTAAATATTTCCCCTTTCATTTCTTTCAATCTTAGAATCTTTCTTTCATAGAATACTCACCAATTATATCTATACATGTATCAAAGGATATGCTGATAGGTAATATGTAAAGCTACTTAAAATATTGAATGCAGGAACATTAAACATTTTCAGTAGGCTTATTTTAAGATATGAACGTTTATTTAAAAACGACTTTTCGAAATTTAAATTATTCATATGTAGCGACTATAATGGAAAATAAACAAAAATATGAAAACTAACTAAATTAGTTCTCAATCTGTCAGCATACTGTGTATTCTACTTGTACACACGCATAGATGCAATAAAACTGCCATGTCTCCAGTCGAGGTCAAAATATGATGTATGAAAAATAGCTAAAAAAAATTTTTTTTTAAATCCAATCTTTTAAATATTTCTAACGGTGTAATAGAAAGTTTTTGGGGTTTTTGTATGTGAACTTGTGGCCATTATTTATCTGTATAACACACAAATTTAAGCTGTTTTCGTTTTGATGTTCTTGAATACTGGGCAAAGCTTGAGTCTTGCTGGTGGTGTTTTATTCAAACATACGGCGATGTCGATCTGTGAGTGAGTGTGACACGGATTAGCACTTATATTTGGTTTTAATATTTTGTTGGACTTTGATTAGATACCGTAACCGGAGTAGTTATAGAATTTCCATTTGGTATCAAATCTTATTCCCTTTATACATTTTGCCGTACCACCAGCCTAGCTGTGAACATTACCATCGTATTCTTCTTTATAAATTATTAAATCTTATTAGTTGTAAATATATTATTTTCTGTTTAAATAGTAATTAATACAATTAACAATTTTAAATAGTAATTAATAGTTTTTTTTTTAAATTCGTTCAGAATTTAATAAACTATTGTAAAAAAACGAGTTGAAAATTTTAGTTCCTCATTATATAGATGATATGTTGGAAACGTGCGAAATTGTGAAATTATTCAAATACTTAAATGAGTACTCATTATCAAATATTTTACATAAAGTTTCAGATATTTTTATATCCGGTATATAATATATACCAGGGTATATCAACTTTAGTAACGACTTTGTAACAGTTGAAAATATTGATCGTAGAAAAAAAAGTTTGATATAGGTGTTCATAACCTCATTACCCCATATCGGCATATCCATCCGTCTATGTACACGATAAATAAAAAACGAAAAGAGACAGCGAGTGGAAATTTTGAATGTGTGTTTTACAGCTAAAATTAAGGTCAAGTTCATGAATGACTATAAAATAGGATCATGTTTGCGCAAAATGAGCAAAACTGCCCAACTTTGAAACTGTAAGATAGAACAGATATGTAAAGAACAAAAAATGTGTCATTTTTAAAAATAAACAATTACATAAATTAAATATTACCGGGTATTTAAGCAATTCACTTTGTTAGTTGTTGTTTTCACTTAATTGTTATTCAAATATTCTAGATTTTTTTTCTATTAGGTACATTCAATAGTTTTTATAGCACACGTTGTAGGTATAATTATTTCATGTTGGGGTTTGTCACATTTTATTAATATTAATGATAGTCGAATTGTGCGTATTTATTGTAGGGGAAAACTGTATATAGTGATAATTAATATACTTGATTGATTATTACTAATTTCAATTGAATTTTATGTCAATCAATGTCCAATTTGATATCATTTTTTTTGGACACTACACAAATTCAATGAAACTTATTATTTAGTATGATACTTTCAATTAGCCAAACGTGGTAATTGAAAGTATTATACTAAATAGTGTAATTGGAGTGATCTTATTATCGAATTTTTATTATTAAATGTAAGTATAAGTGTCATATATATATATATGCGTTTATAGTTTACTCAAATTAATAACTCCCACCATTGGCCATAGTAACGGACATAATGAATAGTGAATTACATTAAAATAGTTTTATACCTATGGCTCAATAACAAGAAAATAACAAGAAGTTAATTCATCCCAATCCCAAATTCCAATGCATCCATTGTTTGCTGGGTTTTCTATGATGAATGTCCATTATCTTGATTCTATGGTCCATTATCATGATGGAAGAGCATTGTTTTCTATTTCAAATGTAGCCGTTTTTCTTTAAGTTTTTCATTCAAAGTGCTCAATAATGAGGAATAATATTCACTTGTGATGATTTTACCCTTCTCAAAATAGTCGATGCATATTATGCCTTGTACATCCCAAAAAACAGTGGCCATTACCTTACCAGCTAATGTAACAACTTTTGAATTTTTGGAGCATTACCTTACCAGCTAATGTAACAACTTTTGAATTTTTGGAGCATTGAACCAGCTTCTACCCATTATTTTGACTGTTGTTTTGATTTTGGCGTGTAGTGATGGCTCTATGATTCATGAAACATCTCCAAACATTGCTTAGAAATGGGCTTTCGATTCATTTTTTGAGATATTTATAATGTCAGCAATCTCGCGCAACTTTACACATGATAGTTATTCTGCCATTTGTGATGTTGTTACCTCTTTTGTCCTTCCTGAAATTTCAGCATCACTTGTACTTGTGCGGCCACGCTTAAAATCATTTACCCAATTATAAATGGTTGCATTTTAAACTTAAAAAAAATCAAAAGTGACTGGACAAAATCGACCCTTATTACAAAACTATTCAATCAAATGTCATAAAAATTTGACAGCTTGCGATTAAAAGAACATACTCACATCAAACCAAAAAGGTTGTTATAAGTGACGCATAGATATGGCGTTATTCTATATTCTTTTCTATCCATTATTCAGATAATAAATACAATTTTGTCAATATTGTTATGAAATGTATTCTCATGTATATATGTTGATAGTTTATAGTATATATATATATATATATATATATATATATATATATATATAGTTTATTTATTATTATATATAGTTTATTTTTATTAGCGAAGGTAATTACTGAAGGTATCTACTTATTCACCAAGACGTTTGAAATTGATCCTTTGTTTGCATCTTATCTATTGGAATAATTAGTAGTTGAATATTGTAAATGAAGATCAAACCGATTAACTGTGTCATTTATCAAATATTATTATTTAGCTTGTTGAATCGTTTCAATTAATATACTTGTTACACAAATAAATTGTCCACCTTCCAAAAGTTTAGAAGTCTATCTACCTCTATATGCATGCTTCAAAGTTGTAGGTATACAGATGTTCTAAAATTCATTCAGAAAAACTGTACCACGATGTAAAGCTGCAAAAAACTTTCATAAAGTTTTTTGATTTGACGCTTAGTTTTTGAGATATAATTCATTAAACATTAATAATAAATTCAACTAATCACATTTGCATTTTTGAATTTTTGTGGGTGTCGCTACACCACTCGATAACAGAGCGCATAGCGTAAGGAGATGGGGCCACAGTAGTGGAGTAGGGCGGCCATACTAAAGAAGCGGTAATCAGAGTTCTCAATAAGTGTAGCGACACCCACAAAACGGTTGAATTTATTAATTAATTTTTGTTTGTGTCTTACAGCTTTACACCGTGGTATAGTTCTGTATAGTCCTGAATGAATTTTGGAACACCTGTATAGAGATTAGTTTATGTTAAAAAAATTAAAATAATTAGGCATGAAAATATGTTTAAATTGATACACGGATTCCATACAAGATTTTATTTTAAACTTCTCTTAATAGAGAAGTTATAGTAATTGGCCCGAAAATCAAAATTTTCACCATATCTCCTCCACGTTTTGAGGTATGATATCGACTTCGTGTCAATCGATAATTACTAACATCAACAAGATGTGACAGAAATTTTATTTTATTCAGTCAAGGGGAAAGGGGATACTAGTGGCGGGGTACAAAATTTTATATACCCTTCTTAAAATCTTTAATCTACTACCTTTTAACTACTGACCATTTTATCTGTTTTATCTGTAATGAGATCATGTTAAATATAACAAGATGATCGCATGAACCTCGTGAGTCGTAATTAGAAAAGTGACACTCAGAAACAAACCCACCGTACGGCTTGTTTGAATTTTCGTCCGTTCCGAAGATATATGACTATAAAAGTGAATATTTTCTATATCTATAAACAAATGACCAGTACAAATATAAAAGCAGGAACGTTTTTTGTTGTTATATGATTCCAGTTGTTTTTAAAATAACAGTTAAATCTATTAATCTTCGAATGATATCCCCATACTATGGTGAAATTTAATTCGATAAAAAAAACTTTTTATCCTGTTGATAATATCACACGTCGATTACATGATAGAAAAAATAAACAACTATTGTGTGTGTAAATGACAAGACATCTATCTAATTTGTAAACCATGTTTATTTTTAAGTGGTTCCATTCTACATTTGTGTATGTATTTATTTATTTATTTATTGTTAGTCGAGCCGGAAAACCTGTTGAAATATCAATCGTACATCTTTTATCCATATTATGTACAATAAACATTTTTAGGAGCGTAGGAGCTGCATAGGATAATTTTCTTGGAAAAAAAATGTAATCATGTAATTACGGCGATACTGCTGATATTAAAAGTATGAACATTAAAACTTTAAAATAATATTAATATTTAGTTGCTAATATTTTTGTTAATATTATAAATATACACAATTTTCCTACAACTTGCAATCATAAACGCCTCCCGCTAAAGCCTTTCTAATCCCTTAACGCGCTCTGGAGGCCACAATTTTATTATGACCAGAATGAAATTTGAAATGTTCTCGGAAAAAAAATGTAATCATGTAATTACGGCGATACTGCTGACATTAAAAGTATGAACATTAAAACTTTAAAATAATATTAATATTTAGTTGCTAATATTTTTGTTAATATTATAATTATACACAATTTTCCTACAACTTGCAATCATAAACGCCTCCCGCTAAAGCCTTTCTAATCCCTTAACGCGCTCTGGAGGCCACAATTTTTTTATGACCAGAATGAAATTTGAAATGTGGCTGCGTTCTTTTCTATGAGGAACGAATCATAAAGACTATCAAATCAAGCGGTGATATAGTATTCATTATTATGGATATTATATTTTAATTGCAAATATTTCTGTAAATATTATACAGAAAATATGGGAAGGACATAAACTGTTTAATCTGGATGGTGTATAAGTAACGTTATGATTTAGTTAGTGAATAAATTTTTGATATATATTTATTTTTATATATAAATGATATATATTTTGATATTAAATGATATATACTTATTTTGAAAGTCAGCATTCGATTACTTATGCGCATAACGTTACTTATACTATATGTTACTTATGTTACTATATGGCCTCTTTCCCCTTGACCGATTTTGCCTGTTAATTTGGCGTTTCAAAAACAGGAAGCACGACATATTCCACACTCCATCCCCATTAGGCTAGAATGTGGATGGCATGTGCTTACAGACACATGTGCAGAAACATATATATATATATATATATATATATATATATATATATATATATATATATATATATACATATAAATATATATATATATATATATATATATATATATATATATACAGTGAGTTCATTTCAAAAGTATCAACCCTTAATAACTCTTGACCTGATGTGATTATTGTTTTGAGTGAAAACACGTCGATTTAGATATCGAGGGAGAAGTTCAAAAATTTGTACCTAAAGAATTTTAGGTTTCATCCCTTTGTCCCCAGGCACCCCCTACCTTGTGATACATCATTTGAAAGAGCATTCAATATAAAATTCTCTATTCAATATAATATATATATATATATATATATATATATATATATATATATATGTTCGATTAATGTTTAAGTTAGTTAGTTCCTGAAGATTTTGAAAAGTTTCCGTTAACCAGCTACATAAACAAGAATTTTATTTAATGCGTATAATAATCGATAGACGAAATTATTTTAATTACAAAAATATTCTTTGGATATTTGGTCAACCAGTATTATTGCTATTGTACTGCCTTCTGTATACCGTTCTTTGTGTGCCATTTTTTCTATTGAATAAAAAGTAACTCTTTTTTTGTAGGACATACCGTGTCGAATAATATCTTATGTACTCCTCTTTTAAATAAGTTTTACCTCCAAAATTTCAAGTTCCTAGGTTTTATAGTTTTTAAGATATGAGAGAATGTGTGCCAGGGGATATTGATGAATATTGTATAAACAGGTATCGTTCAAACGTTCATTGATATTATCAGTATCTCTAACTTTTTGTAATACTTGTGTCGAAATATATATACGAACAACTAACAATATGTGAATTGTGTTGAGTTTTATTTATTTTTCAGTAACTAAACAACTACTAAAGCACTTAGCAATCAGATATATTATATCTTTGTTCTGTCCAATCTTTTATCCTGTAATTGTATTTTTTTTCCATTTGTTAATTTGTACTGAATGTACTGGTGTTTTTTGGCGGAACACTGAATGTGTTACATAAGTCGTGTTACTGTTGTGATACCAGCCAAGTAGCCGAGCTGTTTAAGGCGTCATGTCTGCGCAGTATGCAGTACTTGGAAACTGGGAGGTTATGGGTTCGAATCCCGACATCGGCAGTTTGTTAATTATATAAAAAAAGGGGCGGTTGATTGACTAAACTATCGGCGTATGGACAAGAACGAAGTAACCGGCTATGCTTGAGAAAGTTTTCTGCAGTTTCCTTAACGAACTCCAGATGAATATCGGCATAGTTCCTATCATAGTCGGCTGCAGCCGCATATCCTAACAATTCCTAGTCTACTCACAAATTCCTTCCACTCCACTCACATCCTAACATCCTAAGGCATCACAATGGACCTTATGGTCGAAGTGTAGCCCGTCCAGGGCAGCCTTTACAATCTACCTCTACTGTTGTGATATTATTGTAAAAAGTTGGTAGTCTTAGAAGGATACAATTTCATATGCAGATTAGATTAAGCAAATTATCAATTCGCGTTCTATCAATTCTTTTAAAATTTCCGTCCCTGTGTATCAGTAAATATCTACGAGATCTAACCGATTCAAGTACAGTTACCTATACCTTTTTAATTCAATAATTTCTATTGCAATTTAGTTGCCTTACTTGGCTCGAATTTTTGAGGTTTTCACTGTATATTCACATAAGCACTACCTTCAATAGCCTCATAGTGTTCCAATTGTCAATACTCAACGTATCTTTGAATAGTGGAAGTGTTCATTGAGATAAAATTATTCATTTTATTACAGATCTCAAGAATCATTCATTATCTTATGGCTATTTTACACATGTAACTTTTCAAGTAACTATTCATAACGCATATCGTGGTGAGCAAGCGCAGTAGTATCTTTTGATGAAACTATGCAGTTATAACACAATAGACCTTGCGTCTATTTCGATGCAATTTAACTGTAACTTCATCTGTAACTTCAGATGTAAGAATAGGGTGATTGGTTTACTTCCTTGTGATGGA